>MU225404.1:144031-162067 GCA_018584345.1 Thuja plicata | reverse complement strand
TTATACTGCAGTACCAAAGTTTTGTGGGTACCATCCCCACCCCAGTTTTACTTTCTATTTGGAAGGTTTCTGGGTTACCAATCTTTGTGTTATGTGTTATGAATGTTTACATTTTCATGGTTGCAGTAGATTAGATGAATGAATGGTTAAAGAATATAAAAGTGCAGAAATGTATTAAAAGATTTAAGTGTTACTGATTCACCCCTCCCCTCTCAGTAACTCTGTTAGTCCTGAATATTTCCAACAAAATGTGTATATGGTTCATTACTTTGATTTTTTTCTCTACACATTATTAAAACAAGATTGGTCGATAAACACTAAGTTGAATTTCTGCTATTCGGTAAAGTCTAGAAATAGATAAATAATATATTCACCGAGCAATATATATTTGATAAGATTACTTAAAGGAATAAATTTTGTAGGACTGAATGATAGTTGAAGGTATTATATTTGTGATAGAAGTGCAGGTTGGATTACTAGAATTATTTTTGAGGCCAGTGATTCACCCCCCTCTCAGTTATTCTAACAAGTTTTACTCATCGCAATTAAGAGAGAATCATTTTAAATATGAAGAAGATGGAGTAGAAAGCTATGTTATGATAGTCAACCCATCTAAGGATAAACTAGGAAAACATTTTATCCCAAGAAATTATGCTAAAATAGTGCAAAAGGATTGGCAAAAGAAAATCATTGTCTCCCTAGGAATCCACTAAATAATATGCCAAGGTGTAAAAAATGATTTAGGAAACCATTAAGTAATAATCACAAGGGTGTAAAAGAGGATTTAGAAATTCATTAAATCATAACATGCAAGAGCATAAAAGAGGATTTAGGAATACATTGAGTAATAATATGCAAGGGCATAAAAGAGGATTTAGGAGTCCATTAAATAATAATACACAAGGGCATAAAAGTGGTTTTCCCAAAGGAAACAATTATCTTCTTAGGAACCTACTATATAATACACAAGAAGGATGCATATATGGCGCCCTCCATAATATGAAAACATAGAGCTATGATGAAATCTTAAGAAAAAGAAAAACAAGGAAACCTACCTTCAATGCCAAGGAGATATACTTTAGGTAACAATGTACATACGACCTTAGCCAAAGAGTGAGGACTCCTTGGAGGCCAGGAGAGAGACAAGTGTGTGAAAATATATCTTAAAACAAGTGTAAAGGGACTCTTAGTAGGAAGATATATTTTTTCCAAGAAATATAGCTCCAAGAGAAGTTCTTGAACAAAAATAACATCTTTGAAAAAAAGAGGGGAAGAAGAACAAGAATTCGCCTTTCCCCCTTTTGCTAGGTAAAAGGGGATTGTTTTATGAAGGATGAAATACTTTGAGCCCCTAATTAAGGGATTTTTTAAAATAATGGATACCCAATTACAAAAAAGGAAGAGGTTGTGATCAAGGATACACACCTTGCATAAGAGAGAATCCCATATTGAACAAACAATTCTATTTAATAAAGGATGTCACATAATAAAAAAAACACCACTAAGCCAAGGAAAGTGGATCCTTAGATAAGAGAATAAGAGATTGAGAAAAAAAAAACATTGCCCCCCAAGGATAAAGGAAATGGAAAGGATAACACATTATAAACCCTATGTGGGTGATATTTTAGAATAGATATACACTTCCAATAAAGGAAGTGATTGTAAACACGAATGAAAATCGTCGTGTATAAAAAAAGTCCATGCAAGGAAGGAAAACTTGTGATAAAAGATACAAGTCAACAAAGAGATAATGGATCATTTGAAAAGACAAGAGATTGATGAAAGAACACTTTCCCCCCAATCTAGAGGACAAGGAAAGGGATCTATTATGTTTCTTGCAAATAAATGTTTAAAATGAAAGCATGGAACCATGCAAAACAAAGAGTCCTTAATAAGGTAAGATACTAATATCACTTGGTGTAGAGAAACACAATAGGCAAAGGCAAGGCTAGTGCACAATATTTTTAATATTAAGAAAAAGTATAAGATCTATTGTTAAATAAAAAAGACATCTATCTACTAGATCTTGAACAAGTTGTCTAAATTAAATTAAATCAACAAGATAATGTTTATTGCTATGATGAAAAAGACAATGAAAATCACAATTATGAGATCTTGTATTTTTTGGAAAATTATGGAAAGGAAATCAAATTTTAGTATCATACTTATGCCTCCAAAAGGTTCTGTTAGCCAAGGCCAAAAAATCATCTAAAGGAATTTTATAATGTGAAGGATTTGGAAAAATAATTCATAAACAAGGAGGTTTTAGTTTTGAAGAAGAAGGAATTTCAGAAGGAAAAATGTTGGCTTGAGGTATTAAATTCTATACTATTTCTCATGACTTGTATAGGAGGATGTATAGGGACTTGTATCCCGTGTTCCTTAATACCAAGACCTTGTCCAGTATATCCTTGTTTAAAAGTAATGTCATAGCCTACATTATAATTATCCTTTAGTTGAGGAGAAGAAATTTCACCTTGAGGTTTGTGGAAATGTGTTGTATAAGGAGGAATAGTAGGAGGAGATCTGTTTAGGGAGAGTATGAATCCTATCATTATTAGTCACATCCTTTGTAGGTTGGGAAGAAGAAGAAGATTTATCAAGATATTATTCCTTAATGTTATTTTAGGAGGTAAAATAGAAAGGAAATGCATCACATCAAGATTATTGAAAATACTTTGATAAAGAGAAGTAGGTCTAGGAGAAGGAAGAGGATCTAAAGAAATGCATAAACTAGTATTCATAGTCTTTCACACTAAGGAATATTTAGGAGGAGTGGACCTAGTACTTTCTAATGTGGTATTGTTACGAGTATGGTTTCTATCCCCATTAGTAAAATATAACCTAGGATAGGTGCTACTATTATAAGGCTACATGAAACATGAATAAAAGTCTTGAAAAATGATTTGTAAGAAGGAGAAAATTGGAAATTTGCATGATTCCATATGCAAGAATACCATGAAGGAATGAAAGAAACATGAAATGGAAGAAGGTATTATGTTCTTCATGTGATTGATAAATGTAATTAAGGATGAATGTAATCACATGATATATAACACACCAATCTAATTTAGTATACATCATGAAAATGAAAGCTACCGAAATCAGATCTAGGAATGAAAATCATATCTAAACACATAATTAGAGTGGAAATGTAAGGATGTTGGGTTCTCCAAAATGTGATGAAATAAAATAAGTGCAAGGGGAAATCGCTAGAATGGATAATCAAACTATGAGGCTCACACCTAAATTTCTCTCACACATACAAAGGAAAGTTGATCCACTAAGTTCAAGGAGGTTCAAGGGATAATAGGATGGAAGGATTCCTTCACTAATGAGTTGAAAGTTGACTATGTAAAATGGAAAGTGGAGAATGGAAGATATAGAGAAGAAATTGAGTAAATTGTTTATATAGACATATTGTACACTGTAAATTCAATTCTAACACAAAATCTATAAATTTGAAATAGAGACTAACCTATGATCCAAATTTCAGTACAAAATGGAAAGAACGGGGTAACTTGGATCGCCAAAGGCTCTAGGAGGCACCTTAAATCTAGAAAATTCTGATGAAATTTCTTCCACATGTAACCTCTTGTCAAATCTACCTGTAACTCTTTTCGTAGCTTCAAAAAATGTCACTTGCACACAAAAATTGGAAAAATTGTTGGGAGAAAGGGGTTTGCCTCAATCAAACCCTTATATAGGAATTAATCTTGAAATTAAAAAGTAAATTCTTGAAATAAGGAAGCATTTTTTTAATAGAAGAGGCTTGAATAGGAGAGTAAGGTGTATTATACCTTGAATGATGTAATTGTGTTTGAAATGAGAATACAAGTGTTGATGCAATAACATGACTCCACAAAGACCTAAAATGACATCACGAAAGACATGCTTGAATAATAATTGTTGTATTTTTCAATAAGATGAAAATATGGTGGGATGAAATATCTTGAATTCTTTAAGATATTGACTTGATCCTTGAATTATTGAGATCATTAATACTCACTTTATTGTGTATGAGATGATGCCAAAATGAGGGAGGTAGCTATGATGATAGAAAATAGGATGCAAAGGGTAAATCACTAGGATGAATAATCAAACTAGGAAGTTTGCACCCTAAATTTCTTTCGTGCATTGGAGGGAAATATGATCCACTAGGCTCAAAGATATTCCAACACTGAGTGGATGGAAGGGATTTCCTTATATTTGAGTTGAATGTCGACCATACAAAAATAGAAAGTAGAAATGCAATATTTAAGGGAAGAATAGGATAAATTGAACATACTGATAGATTGCAAGTTCAACAAATCCAATTCTAAAACTAGATCCAGAAATTAGAAACAAAGAATAACTTGTGGGTCAAATTTTGTTCTAAAATGGTTATAGGCATGAGGCTACCTAGAGGATACGGGGTGACTTGGCTTGCCAGAGGACTTGGGAGGTGCCCTAGTCTGGGTAAATTCTAATGAAATTTTTGCCACTTGTAACCTCTTACCAAATCTTCCTATAGTTGATCCCAAATCTTCGCCACGTTTCACCTGTAGAAAAAAAGTGAGAAATTTACTAGGAGAAAGGGGCTTACCTTGGTCAAACCCTTGTTTAGGAATTGACCTTGAAATTGAATCGAAATTGCACAAAAGAAATAGTGTATTGTTAGTAGCAGTAGTAGAGGCTTGAATGAAATATTATACCTTCACTAGTGTGGAATTGGTCATGAATATTCTTGGAATGTTGTCACAAACTTAGACAAAGCATAGGAAGATATTGGATGACTTCACAAATACCTTGATCTAGACTTTACTCTTTGACATCAATTCTTGAATATCAATGTGAATATATTTTTATGAATTGAATGCTTGATTTCTTGAATGTTTGGAATTGGAATGGATGCACGATTGATTTAGAAAATTTCTAAAATGGTGGAGGCTAGCATTTCTTTTATACATCTCTAATCTATTTTGGGTCTCAAAACTCGAAGAGGACCGAGTGAGAGCTAAATATCATGCTAAAACCCCAATATCTTTCTCTAAGTTGAATTTGACCACATTTAAGTGGAATGGGGTGCCTCCTAGAAAATGGGACACCCTATTGTAGGCAAAGAGAGCCAAAAATTAAATTGGGGGCTAATTAGGAAATGCGACTTCTTAAAATGCACATAAAATTATTTTTGGAATCAAAATAAATATAATAGGCTACCCAATTTTGAAATAGGTCCTATGTATGTAAGAGGATAAAAATGATTGAAATAATAAATGGGTCACACCCATAATTAAGGGGTCCTAAAGGGGTTTTATATTTAAATTAATTAATTGATTGCAATTGGAGGATTTAATTTAAAGTGGCACATAGTAATTAAAGGAGGCCTCTTGTGTAAATTAAATTTATAAATGGATAAATATTTAAATATTAATTCATTAAATGCATGGGAGAATTACCAATTAATGCATGGAAGCCTTGGAAACTAAAATAGGCTCTAGAAAAGGACTAAAATTATACTTCTTACAATTTAGAACACTACATTTAGCCCCCACTTTGGCGAGAGTAAGATGTTGTTGCATACTAATAGTAAAGTAGACCAAAGAATAGGAAAGAGCCTCTTATCAAGGTCGAATAGATAAGGAAAAAATCAAGCCCCCAAATGACTTAGGTCCTTATCAAACTAAAACTAAGACAAAATAAACATCCATATCAAAAGAGAAAAAGAAAATGATCAGACTAGCCTAGTAAGGTAAAAATTATTATGGGCCATGTAGAGAGAGAGAGAGAGAGAGAGAGAGAGAGAGAGAGAGAGAGATGAAAAAGATGGAGTTGATGATCTAGCAAGCTGCATTATGCTAGTTAACCCATCTGAGGATAACTAAGAAAAATATTTTATGCAAGGAAATTTTCCAAAAATAAAATTTCTCTAAGAAAAAATATTGTTTCCAAAGAAATTCACAAAGCAATACGCAAGGGCGTAAAAGACTATATAGGAATCCATTGAATAATAATATTCAAGGGCATAAAAGAGGATTTAGGAATTTGTTGAATAAGTAATGCAAAAAGTTTTGATTGAAAAAATTGGATTTTGTGTTGTTTGAAAAATGTGTTTAAAAAAGAGCAGAGTGTATGCATCCACATTAAATAAATTACATAAACCTTAACAAGAGCAATATATTTAAGGTAGTATACATGCATCCAAAAGACAAACATGTTTTCACTGTGTTATACCCTCAGAAAAGGGAAAACCAAGGGAAATACACACATGACAAAATGATCATAAAGGGATCTACTAGGTATGGGGTCAATATGTATATTTGAACACTCATGTGTATCAAGAATAATCATAATGAATTGAAATCATCCCCCAAAGGTGGGATAACTATGAGCACAATGGAAGAGCACATAAGATATATAAACAAAAATATTTTTGCATCAACAGTACGAGGACCAAAAATAATGGTGGTTTCTACCACTTTATATCATCCCCAATCAGAAAACAAAAAGGGCATTTACATCAATAACATATACACAACATAACATATATATGCCATCTATAATAATTGGGATACAAATAGAGGAAATTCACAACAGATTCAATTCCTTTATCACTTTACACCAATGGAGCAAAAAGGATCATTTAAAGAAATCTAAAAATAACATATAATAGAAAAAGAAACACATCACAGGGGAAGCACATTACAAACAAGAAAATACACAAATAAATCTATCGCACAAGAAGAGTTATTCAAGTGTAGTATTTATCAACCCTTCTTACAGGATATTATTTAGGGAAGGTGGAAAACATACAAGAGGAAGAATGTTGAGAATGGTAGATGGAGCTATTGCAAGTTCCAAACAAGGACCATGGTCTACTGATGATTCACTTTATTTGTAAAAAGGAGCAAGAGATAACACTTTAGAAAATCTTATACATAATTAATGATTAATTTCAATGATCTCATGAACATCATTAGAATCATTAGGATAAAAAATATTTGCATCAGTAACATTAACGTCAATGTGAAGAGTATCTTTATCATCTAAATTAATCATAATAGAATCCTTAATGCAAAATTAGAATCATCATGTCTAGATAACTTAATTTTATTAATATTTATTTCCTCCCTTAGGCTATACATAGGTTGGTCAAAGGTAGTCAAAGAGATATGAGGTGTCTTAGAGGATGAAATGGTTTGGGAAGTAAGCTCATAGGCCCTAGCATGATGTCAATGATGGATGTCATGAGCACATCAATTAAATTTTCAATTTTATTGATATTTTGGAAGGTTTAGGATCAATAAACATGGGATCCTTTTCTTCCTTAGGGGGAGGAATAGAAGGAAACTTACTAGGTTGAGAGATAGAGGATTTTTTTTGTAGGATATATACAATGGAACATAAGCATAAGGAGGAATGGAAGGTGTAGCAAGGAGTCTACGTCCAGGACAAGGAGATGGGACATTATTAGGGTTTATCAATTAGAATTAATTCATTCTTGTGGTTTTGGTAAGAGATGAACAAATTATATTAGTGAGGTTGTAAAGGTTTAGGCATGTTAGGCCAAAAGAAGTCAAATTCAAAGTTTCCACATCTTGCTAAAGGCTAATAAAGATTATGATTGATCGTGATAATTTCTTCATCATGGGGAAATTTAAGACACTTATGGAGAGGATAAGTAATAGATTTCATGGAAGTGATACAAGCAAGGCTAAGTATCACTTGTAATTGAATGAAATTTGGGATGACCAAAAAGGTGGCATCTAAGAATTTCTTACCAACTTCAATGAGAAGGATAATGGAGCCATGAGTAGGACAAGTAAAACCATTGAAATTCTTAATCATCAAATCAAATTTTTCATAGGAGTCTTTATGAAATTTTCTTGTGAAAATATTTTCCTCAATTGTAATGTTCACCATGCAAGTGGAATCAATGAGGAATCCTTGAAAGAATTTATCACTATTTTTTTCAAAAATGTAAAGAGGACCATCAAGTGCTTTAATAGTCTCCTTAGGATAAAATCTAATTAAAGTCTCAAGTTTATAATTGGGTTTTGGTTTAGGTTTATACTAATCAATAAGATTAACAAATTTTTTTACTACACTACATGTAGTATCAACCTCTATAAGGCTAGGGTGACTAGGCTCAACAATATGGGTGGAAGAAGAAGCCAATGAATTGGTTTTCTCATCGGTATTGGTAGAATTTGAGGGCCCTAAGGATTGGTATAGATTTGTAATTTTTGGTTTGGGGTGCAAAATATTTATTTATATTATGTTTCACACTATCAATGGTTATGGTATTGGTATCTATGAGGCCTTGGATAGTATGATTCAAATGATACACTTCTTAGTATCATGGATAGGCTAATGATGATATTGGAAAGAGGCTTTGGGATCATGGGAAGTTGGTAATAGTTTGGAAGAGCCAATAAGTTTGATGGGATGAAGTTTCAAAACATTATTATTAATTGACTTTAACGTAACATTATGCAAAAGATGACAAAAGAGCCACACTACATGCAACTGCATCTTTTACATCAATGTTGTTGGAATAGTTGTTAATCTTGACGAAGCTTTTGTTGGGATTATAGAAATTTTTGGAAGATTGTTGAGAGGCATCACTCTTATCAACTGGAGCCATTGCAGTAGATGACACAAATTGGCTCAGTTAAATATGATATTTGAATCTACCAATAAAATACATCACTTTTTCCTTAACACCTTGCGTACAATAAATCAATTCAATTGAATTTTTTTGAGGACCAATATTATATTGAAATTTTTGAATTAAATCATTAGCAAGTTTGTGGAATGAGTCAATAGAATAAGGCGACAGAGCAAAAATTATTGTAAGGCCTTATCTCTAAATGTCCTAGTAGAAAATTTATCCATAAGTATATGATCATGAGAGAAGTCACTGCACAATGTTTTGAATATCTTAACATGAGTCAAGGGATCACAAAGCTTGAACCCTTTGTTAGTTTGTGACCCACAAGAAACCTTGTGAAATATTGAATTTTAATCTCCAAGTGTGGGACCTTATGCATATGAGGCTAAATCTATGAATAAGGTCAGCTTCCTTTGAATCAGGATACACCTAATCTATTCTAATCTAATAAATCGAGGGGAAAGGGTGAAGGGATGAAAGAAATAAAAGGGGGTTTGATGTACCTAGATCAAATTTTTATTTCCTTCCCATAATTGCACCATACATTAATAAAACTATTCAAACTTACACAATCTCCTATCTTTACCAACTCCCAAAAGTAGCATGAATGTTAGAGCTTAAAGGACTTTGTAAGGAATAAAGAATTCAGAAACAAAATCTATCAAAAATATCAACACAAAATATAATATGAAACACACCCAAATAATAAGGGAATATTACACAAAATATTTGAGCTTAGAAAGAGGCAAAATGAGAAATTTCATTAATATTAGACAAGGCAACGTTTATAATTGTAGAAAAAATGGAATTTGTATTTCTATAAAAGAAAGAGGATAAATATCTTGAACTATGATGCACAATTTCTTTTTAAGGAGCTATCATAGCTCAGATTACATCATTAGATTTCAGACCCCATCTAGGCTAGGGTTAGGTTTCAGAATCAGAGGACAACAAGTGGGATAAATCATATCAATTACTAAATTCTGTGTGGATATAGATCACGAAGTGACAAAAAATGGCCAAAAGAATTTTTTCGATAGATGAAAGGGACAACCCATACCTTAAAATTGGTAAATAGTTATGGGGCTACATTGACATTTCATTTAAAAGGCCAAAGATGTAGTTTAACATTGAATTTTAAGTCCTCACAGTATTTCATAGTTGTTAAAAATCAAAGCAAGTGGCTAGAAAAGAAACATCGATGTGGAAAACATGATGTATTATCATCACCTTGCACACCAGCTAGAAGCAAACCACTTTCTTCCTCACACCACTGTGAGGATACGAGGTGTGTTGATTGATTGACCACAAGCATGTGATAGGATAATAATTTTTCCATATTCCTGAAGTTACTTGTTGTTTTTGTCTAGTTTTTTCTATAGGCTTGCTCCTCTTTATAGTCCTCAGACTTGTCTTTGGCCACCTTGGTCATCTTCATTGGCATGCAGCCAAAAGACTTAAGTTTCATGGTTGAACTTGATACTTTTATAATATTATGCAATATACTTAAATGGAAAAAATATTATGTTCTGATGAATATATAATCATGTGATGGATGAATATAGGTTGCATATTGGATATATATTATTCTTGTTAATATTATGATGCATATCAGATCATTAAGGAAGAACGACTAGCATGACATCTAAACAGTTAGCCACGAAGACTCAATCCTTCAATCAAGGAAGCATTCATTGGAGAAACTCATGGATAAAGGTGTCAACAACCAAAGAAGGATAGAGTTAAGAGGGATGGTCTTAATTATGAGAAAATATAGGATAGTGGATGCTAAATTTGTTCTTCATGTTGATTGAACAAGTTTCTTGGTTCCTTATTCCTAGGATGTAATAATGTAAATCCACCTATCTCCATGGTGTGATGAATTAGTTATTAGTTAAGTTTTCTTATAAATAATAATTTACTCTCCTAGGGAAGCAAGCTAGAAGAGAGTGAAGTTGTAATATCATATCTTATTTTTATCTAAGTTTAGTTTTTCAGTATTGTTTCTGATATATGAATAAAATGATGAATTTTTGAAGATCAAGAATTTGTAACTGAGCTCTGGACTTACTCACTCAAGGGGACCCACTTGGTGAGTAGAACCTAGTTAGTTTTAGTTTACATTTCCACAAAATGTAGTTTCAGTTTTGGAATTGGTCTATTCCTGCAGCCACTGGAATTTATTCTTGTGATTGTTCCTACAGCCAAACTAGGCAGAGTATTCCCTGTCTGATTCAACCTGAAATTTGTTTAGGTTAGTTGCATGCATTCAGTTTAGTATTTCATTTTGCAAGTATTTTGGTTAAGTTGCTTCCAAGCATTCATTTCTTGTATCTATAGAATAGAGTTACTTTCAAGCAATTACTTCTTGTAGCTTAGAGTAAGGATGGCTTTAGTGGGAACTTAGTGTGCAAACTGTCTAGATCCATTTCAAGTACACGTCCTTGGGTTGATGATTAAATGAGTCTTCATAATGAGAAAGATAACTACTCGAATAGGATGTCCAATCCTTGATTTGATTGATGCACCTTGTTATTAATCCCTTTGTGAATTCAAGTAGCATGCACACTTAGTTGGGTGAGCACCTTGAAAATAATTGTGCAAGCATGCACTAACCAGAGCAATTTCTCATCACAAAGAAGCTCAATCCTTATGGTTTAATAGTATAGGGCCCACTTATCCTTTACTTGATTTAACCTCACACACTCACAAAACAACTTGAAATATATTGAGTAACATTGTAGAGATGTGTAGGTATTACTTCTTTTTTTAAATGCTATCCCTACATACTCACATTCATAAGGAAATGAAACATGATATCCGCAGGGAAGTGGGGGGACCATAAAGGAAGATAACTTGACATGTTAGAAACCAAACTTTAAATAACACAATGTGTTAGAAGCAAATGCTAGAAAAGACAATGTCTTGGCTTAGAAAGAGTTTAGCCCCCTATCAAGATGTCTCAGATTGGTTGTCTATGATGGGATAATAATGTAAAATTAGCCAATATTTTTGGTGACTTAGAGGGGATTCTTTCTTGATAAGTTAACTCTAAGAGATCCATTGATCATGGAGTCACCAGTGCTAAAAACACAGTGTGTTAGCCACCTACAACAATATGAAATCCGCAACTTCTGCAACCTGGTCTAAAATTTAAAAAAAAATTGCTATCTAAAGGAGGGAAACAACCTGTTCTCATGCACATCTTGGAAAGTAAAAATATCCAATCTACTATATACAATGTCTTAACCTCCTTTAAAATAAAGGCTTAAGATGGATCCCATTGAATTGACTGGGAAGGATTTCACCATCATGTTTGGATATCAAAAATGTATTGGTCTCTTTACACTTGGTGATGACATAGGGACCACTCTAGATTTTATTAAATTTGGAGTGGTTTCCTGGTTTAGCTATATCTGCATCCCACTTGAGAAAAATGTCTCCTTCCTTAAAGACTCTATGAGTATCCCTTTTGTCAAAAATCCTCTTGATCTGTTACTGATGATCCTCAAGATTATTCATAGCCTAATTTTTTAATTTATTTTAGCTCCATTATCTCAGCTAGTCTGACTATCATAACATCATCTTCCATTATCTCAAGCTAAATTCAAGTAATAGTGAAATTTTTTTTCTCTTCCATATACTTACATGAATTGTGAGTTGTCAACTTCTCTTTTAGGTGTGATCCTATCATCCCACAAGGTTGTTCCTAGTTTAATATGCTAGGATCTCTGACTGTCTTCAATTGTCCTTTTGATTATTCTGATAAGGTTCTTGTTGGAGGACTTAGACAAACCATTTCCCTTGGGGAAATAATTTGAGGATATCTTCAAGTATATCCCATGCTCAACTACCCAAGAGAGGATTTGAGTTCCAAAAAATTATTTGGCATTATCTGATATGATGGTAAAGGGAGTACCAAAACTTGGTCACAATTCCATCAAGCTATTCTACTATTGAAGCTTATGTGGCATCATTCAAAGCTACTACCTCTATCAACCTATTGAAGTAATTTGTGGCTTCCAAAATCTAGTTATGACTAGCACTGAGAGGTGGGTTTATTGGACCAATTAAATCCAAACCCCATTGTACAAATAGTTGGTCTGTTTGAATGGGATGGAAAGGAAGGGAAACCGATATCTTTTTGCCTGAGAAGAAGGAACATTTCTTACACTTCCTTACCCTTTGATGTGAATACTTAAATAGGGTTGGAAAATAATATGCATCCCTTATTATATTCATGGTTGTGGTCCTTGCAGAGAAATGACCATCATGAAATTATTCTCCTAGTCTGATTTGTATTGATGCATCTTAGAAAGACTTCATTAGAGTCTTTTCTAAAAATTATACCATCTACCAAAACATATGGAATAGATTTTAATTTTAAATGTATCCTTTTATCCCTATAAATTCCTTGGGGATACCTTCCTTCTCTCAATAATGTGGTCATGTCATGCAACCAAGTATTCAAATTTTCACTATTAGCTGGTTGTTCATCCTTCAATTCAGAAGGTGTCTCAAATGATGAGACCATATGCTCACATAGGCCCTTGCCTCTTAAAATATTGGTAATATTGATGTCAATTTCATATTCCGTAGCTTTAGTGACCCTTCAATCTCTCTTCTCACTAATGTCCTTATTCAAAAGGAAATCCTTTACACATGCATGTGGGACTAATAGTTGGATCCTTGTGTTAGAAAAAAAATGTCTAAATTGTTTTATGCCCCTTACAAAAACAATAAATATCATTTCTACATAGTTTTACTTGTTCTCATAGTAATTCATTCCTTCATTAAATAAATCCATGGGCTACTCCAAATTTTATTTGTTTAGCTATGTCAAAATAATTGAAATGCTTGATTCCCCTCAAAGAGTATAGAGGATGAAATCATTTTCAAAATCAATATTAACAAGAGTGCAAGCTTGAGAAAATTCTTTTTGATATCCTCAAAGATATATTTCCCTTCCTTGTTCCAACTAAACATCATATTTTTCTTTAGTGTGGTTGTAAGAGGTTTAGCCATAGTAGTAAGGTTAAGAATGAACCTTCTTAAAAAATTGATCCTACAAAGGAAACTTTGTAATCCTTTCTTATGACTCGGGAGTGGAAGAGAAATAATTTCCTCCACTCTTTATAGATCTATGGTCAAGCCATCCTTTGAAACAATGTATCCCAATAGCTTTCCTTGATTAGTAGAAAATACACACTTTTTAGATTTAGGAACACATCGTATTCTCTACATTTGACAAACACTTTCCTTAGATGATCAAAATGATCTATTGTATTATTTGAATGAACAGTTATATCATCAATGTATATTAGCACAAACTTTGCTAACAAACCCTTAAAATCCATTTCCATTGCCTTTTGAAATGTAGCACTTATATTGTTGAGACCAAATGGAATTTTACAATAGGCATAAGTGCCCCATTTAGTAGTAAATGAAATTTTGCATTGGTCTAATTCTTGGTAGATGTAAGGGATGACCCATACCCTACAAGTGGTAAATATGCATGGGATTATATTGTTGTTACATTTATAGGGCCAAATAAGTAGTTCAACATTTGATTTTCAGTCCTCACACCGTGTCACAGTTGTTAAATGTGAAATCGAGTCACTAGCAAAGAAATGTCAATGCAAAAAAATAACATATTATCGTCACCCCACACATCTATAAGAAGCAAACCACTTTCTTTCTCACACCACTATGGGGATATGGGGTGCATTGAGTGATTGACATCAGGCATGTGTACTTAGCTAAGTGAGCACCTTGAAAATAATCATGCAAGTGCACATGAACTAAAGTCAATCATTACAAAGATGATTGAGCCTTATGGTTTAATAGAACGGGGCCCATTGGTCCTTGACTTGAATTCACCCCCGCAAAACTACAAAAAAAACTTGAAATATACTAAGTAACATCACATGAATGTGGGGGTATTACTTCATTTATTAAATTTTAGCCCCACATACCCACATTCATAAGGAAATGAAATACAAGATACTCGTGGGGAAGCGAGGGCACCATAAAGAAGGATAACTCAACGTGTTAGAAAAATAAGTTTAGATAACATGACGCAGATGTCAACTAACCCAGAGAAAGTTTAGCCCATGATGAAGATGTCTCAAATCGATTGTCTATGATGGGATCATGGTGGAAAAATATCCAATAGTATTTCCATTTATTAAGAGATAATAGCATAAATGTTATCATGGGATAATGATGATTATATCAAATGCCCATGGTGAGAAACCATGATGCACTATTGATTACATTTACATGGACATATAAAATAGCAAATTGAATATTCCACCTACCTACTGGAGGTATTATGATGACACTTGAGGATGTGTAGCACATCATTTTGGTTTTGGTATGACATATTACTTTGAGATACAAAGATCCATGATCTCCTTTTTTCATTGATAACAATCATATTTACTTCATAGGGAGAGATAATCTTAGAGATATTTAGGGTTTCATCTTCATACAATGGATGTTGTAGACCATGAGGTATATTTGTATCCTCCATTGGAAACTTATCACTACAATTGCACCAATTGTAGTACTTGATGGATGAGGAACACACCTACTTGGGAGCCTCATACTTATGATCCAAGAGATGGAGGAGTTTAGGTCATCTTTACGTAGATATGGAGTATGTTGGTACATCTATATTATGATCTTGCAAAGTATGTGTAATATGAGGGACAAATATTGATGACCTACACACTTCTCAGAGTATGGGCCTTTGAGCATATAAAATGTACTAGGCCAATAGGATGTCCAACCATGATTTTAACATTGTACCCATGAGCACATTCTTAACCATGTGAAATTTATTAGTAGAGAGTATATTTATTGTACTAGAGAGTAATTTTTATAGAATAATAATTATGAACATAACATGGAGACCGTATAAACCCATGCTGATGTGGCTAAGGAACCATACATAGCTAGCTAGGAGTAATTATACTAGTTATTAAAAAGTCACCATGGTTATATTGTGATGTCATTTTACTATGAGAGAGTGTCATGAAAGTTTTGGTAGATACATGGTATTACTACCACATTACTAATCTACATGTGACCATCTTAGAGTGTGAAAAGACCTAGAGATAATCTAAGAGCCACATTACAAGATGTTACAATTAGTGACTAAGAAGATGAGGAGTAAGATGATCCCCTAGTTCCTAATGAGGAGATTGTCAATGTGCAACAAGCTTATGTTAGAGTAATAGTCTATCGGGTTATTAATTAAATCATTATGATCTAATTACTAACTCACCTATTCACTCTAGTTTACTTTAGCTAACCTTAGGTTTTCTATTTTAGGGTTTCATGATTCCTTTTATAAGGAGTCACCTCTTTGCATTTCATAAGGAGATTGTATTGTATTCAATTTGTTGATAATAGAAATTCTTTTTTTCTTTCAACATGGATATCATGTCTCTGGCTTTTTGGCCTCCATAGTTTCTCTTCTTCTGTTTGTATCTTGCTTCTTCCATGTGACAGGTTTGCATGGAGGTGTTCTTGGGATATTAGCTTTTAGCCTAATCCTACATGGTATCAGAGCTCGCTTGCTTCTCACAATTTGTGTTTTGTTGAAGCGTACCAGACACAGAGGGTTTCAGAGGTTTTTTTGATATTTTTTATTGGATCTGGGGGGTCTTTATTTTTTGGAGCTCTTTGGACCAAAACTGACCTCACGATTGCGTTTGGAAGGCCTAAAAACCCCAGAATCCATATAAAACATGTCTGATTTGGACACCGAAGCGTCTGGGAGAAATTTTTTTCCCTACTAGGGCCGTAAGGGCACATTTTTTGAGAAATTTTTTTAAAAAAATCATTTTTTTATGTGTTTTAAAACACACAGAGTGCAATTTTATGTGGCACCGCCGGCGCACCACCGCCGCCTGCCAGTGCCTGACCGCCACCCTGCCGGCTCCGCCCCCTGCGGCCTGCCCACCGCCGCCTCCCGGTCCCGCCGACCACTGCACCGCCGGTCCCCTGCCGCCACCGGCCCCCGCCTCCTTAGCGCCTCCTTAGCGCCTCCGCGCCGCTCCCCGCTCTGCCTGACTGTTTTGATAAGCCCCGCGGGCCTTCTATGCACGTGGACGGTCATATGGGTGACCGAGGGTCCTGTCTTAGCCCCTGCGCGCGCCATGCGCCCAGGGGCCCATTTTTTTAGCCTCAGGGGCTTAAAACCTGGGTTTTTGAAGCTTTTTGAGCCCTTATCGCCTTTTTCACTCTGTTTGGAGCATACAGAGGCCTTTTTTGGACTTCGTTATATCTTTGGAAAGCTCTTTCTGAGCTCTTTCCAATTATGGTGATTAGGATTTTGGGTTCTACTATTTTGATAGCAGTTTTTGATGTTGAAGTTTGATGTTTGTTTTTGCCTTCCGGGAGCCCTATCTTGCTCATCTGGACTCCATTTTTGGCAAACTAGATATCGTCGGAAAGCTGGTTCAGTTTAGTTTTCAGTTACAATGGTATTTTTTTTAGATTCTACTCTAGGTCATCTCTCCTCTAAGTTTGGCAATTTTTGCACTCTGGCAGATTACTTGGGTTTTACAGGTCCTGGGATCTCTTCTGTTGTTCTTCTGGCTCACTCTTCTTTTTGAATTCTAAGCATTATATGCTTCTATAGCATTTTATTTTCTGTAAATGCACTGAGATAAAGTGCCTACTTCTATATATCTGGGATCTTGTCTACCTTGTGTGTTTTTTGTACTTGCACTCAGTTATAAAGTGCCATGGGGGGTTATGATGTTATGCTATTTTAGGCTCATCCACCTTTGTCAAGTGAGCATACCTTCCATGAAATTAGCCCATACTGTGTGTCAGTGAGACTGCCCTTTATCCTATGTTTATACTTTTGTTGCACTGTTGGTGTTCCTGGTTCTCCTTTCTGTAGATGTTTCTGGCATTGCATTTCAGTGTTCTTGTCACCTCTCCCCAGTTCAGCATTATAGGGGGGTTCACTTGTTGGTTCTATTGCTTCCTTGGTTCGATTGATCAGCTCTACAGACATTGTCTTCTCTACCTGGTCATGCACTTTAGTGGGGATTCCAGCAGTTTCTTCTGACAGAGTTTACAGCTACATGCTTCGAAGATGCTTCTTGCTCTTTCTTGTTCCTTTCTCTGGTACATCTTTCCCTAGATTGGAGGCTTTGTTTCCTTCATCTATTTTATTTCTTATACTTGGGTACCTGATTAGGCCTTGTTGTCGGGACCCATCTTTCCTGCTTTATGCAGTAGTTTCCTAGGTTTTGCTTCTCCCTAAGCTTATCTTAAGGGGGGGTGTTAGAGTAATAGTCTATCGGGTTATTAATTAAATCATTATGATCTAATTACTAACTCACCTATTCACTCTAGTT
>MU225404.1:89997-108203 GCA_018584345.1 Thuja plicata | reverse complement strand
TATATATATATATATATATATATATATGGTAAATACTATTGTGTTCACATGGATTTACTTTACCACTAATTTTATTTTGTGTGAGCTTGTTTCTATGAAAGCAAACAGATGTTAGCAGTAAGGGTTAGATGACTCATTGGTTTGTCCTTATTGATTCTTTTGGATGGTTGAACCTATGACTAGAGAATGTTCTCGTAGGTGAAGAACAAGATAGTGAGTTGCAAGAAACTCTTATTAAAATCAAGGATTTGGAAGAGTAGTTGAACAACTGCACACACACACACACACACACACACACACACACACACACACACACACACACACACACACATAGATGACTCATTGGGTTGTCCTTGTTGATTCTTTTGGAGGGTTGCATTTATTAAGAATTACATGGTATGCATGGACACATGCTTGGACACATGGGAATACATTGGTGTTGGTATTTTTCTTCATTAATGTCAACACTCAGCTTGTTATCATTGATGATATGTTCAGTGTCATGATTGTGAGATTGCAGGAGTATTGTTGAAAATAGGTGCTACATAGTGTTACCATTGAAGAGGATGAGAAAATTTGGATCTGCATAATAAATATAAACATGATATGTATGGGATATAGTTTGATATACAATCAACATAATTAAAAATAGTTTGTCCAAGCTCATCAGTTTTATCTATGATGGCTTGGATTTTTGAATGATTGGTAAGTATATGATAACACATTGTTACATATGCTTTATGCTTTATTTATAGAATGCAGATACACTATTTTATGGCTACATGCTCAAGGAGTCAACTAGTTTAAATTTAAGTTTGGACTCATACTTTTGTTGTTAAAGAAATTTGTCTAAGTATTTAACAATGTATTTTTAAAGTATCTAAGTTGGTATTTTGGTTTGCATTCTACTACATTGCATGTTCTAATTGTGTGGCTCCGTAAGTAATCTTAATAGTGTATAAGTTGCA
Source organism: Thuja plicata (assembly GCA_018584345.1). NCBI lineage: Eukaryota > Viridiplantae > Streptophyta > Pinopsida > Cupressales > Cupressaceae > Thuja > Thuja plicata. The sequence continues at coordinate 107,235 of MU225404.1, read as the reverse complement.
GATATTCTTATGTGAATTTGAAAACATGTTAATAATATAAATATTCTTCCATACGAGTGTCAGATGTTTTGAAATACTACATGGCAATATTTTATGTTTTGAATATTCACAGTCTGTGTGGGATGCTTTGTTCCCTTCTATTCAATAGGTTTCTCCTTCTGCATAACCACTTAATGATAATTTACTTCATCTTGTTCCTAATGTTTTTTTTGGTTTCTCCATGGTGGTAAAAAGGCAAATAATTAATAGTTTTGATAGTGGCATGAATACCTGGGCTAATAGTACGAGTTCCTTAATTTGTGGTTGATCCTAATCTATCTCACTTATTTTGGAGGATGTCTTGATATATGTATGAGGTATATTTATGCTCCAAGTTGATCCACTACTCATAATATTTCTTTTTGTATGTGTTAGGGTTGACTGGTAAAGGTTTGTATGCTTGATCAGACCTAATAAGTATTTTTGAGGTGTTGTAGATGATGTCTTGGATCTTGTATCAAGCGTGCTAGCATAATAAGAGTATTTTAGGACCAAGTAGACTCTTTGAGTGTCACTCTATTATAAATTTCAAGGCTTTGTTGGTTTGATACCAACCTATTTGATACTACATGCTTCTTCTATGTTTCCTATTAGTGTTGACCTAATTTATGGTTTGTGATGATCATATTTTTCCATTAGTATACAAAAGAAACAATTTTTGAACCATCGGTAACATGTTCACTGAAAGATTGGTTATAGTGAAACCCAACACAACAATTCACAAAGGTCACCGAAAATGCTAAGTACACTATCACCGACAGAATGGTTACAGTGTAAACCAACAGACAAGTTCACAGAGGAGCCCGATAGAAAATTTCATAGTGAACACTAATAGTCAGTCTACAGAGTAAACCAAGAAGTAGAATGTCTATAGAGACATCACCAAGGAAAGACTACAAAGCAACCCAAGAACCAGTCTACCGAGAGACAACTTTAATTCTGAGAAATGTGGATCTGAGTTATATGTTAGATAAAACACTTAAGTTTTATATTTAGCTTTAAATCTTATCTTTAAAACCATTTCTTGAGTGACAAGTAAAGCATATATAATTGTTTTAATTAGTCTAACTGATTGTAAACATGCAAACTAGGATATCAAGGTCAAGTTGTAAACCTTTGATCATAGAGTTATCATTGTAAAGTGTGAAACCTAAAATAGGTCAATTCATTGTATAAATAAATGTGAAATCAATCAGAACAGTTGGATGTGATGATGATTGTAGCCGAAGAGCACATCTATGGATCAGATATAGAGTTTCATGCAGAAGGACAACAAAATATGAGATCCGTTATAAAGAACAAGATTCAAGGCTATCAAGCAGAACAAAGGTATTAATCAATCACTATAGGTGATACATATACATGTGAACTTAAAGGATATGTATTCAGAAATAAAGGATTGCATATCTTCAGGTCAACAAGTATTTTTGAATACATTCTAACAAGTAAAGAAAATAGAATAAATCCTTTAAGAAGGTGGATTTAACAATCCTTATGTAAATCTCTTAACCGGGTGGACACTAAATAGTGTTTCTAAATCTCTTAACCGAGTAGACCTAACCAGTCTAAAATGTTACTCCTAACAGGGTAAGATCATCAGAAGTGATCAAACTTGTAAGCCTTAACTGGCCCCTTCCATTCTACAGATAGTGAATTTTTGTGGGTTTCATCCACACCACAGTTTTTACCTTCTAACAGGGGTTTTCTACGTTACCAATTCTTGTTTCACGTGTCATTACATTTCATAAATGTTTCTATGAATTTTTACATGCAATTAAGTTTATGATTTGATATTACATGCATAAGATAGAAAATCATCTATGGTTGGTAATGCAAGGAATTGATTCCTAAAGGATTAAGGGTTAATTTATAAAAATATTTAAGGGTAGTTATTCACCCCTCCCCTCTCAGTACACACCATTCCATTATTCCAACAATTGGTATCAGAGCTAGATCTCTTATATGGAAAATTTTAAATCACTTGAGAGAAAAGATCATAAAATGGAAAGGTATAAGCTAAACAAGAATATTGAAAATTAGAAATTACAGATACAAATCTTCAATGAGAAATACAAAGAAGCAAGAATAAAGATGAGAGAGCTACTGGATGAAATAAAATCTATGGCATCTCACTACAATGAAACAGACTATCATGAAGAAGAGATACCAGATTTATTTGAGTCATTAGGATCTACATCTAGCAATAGATCAGACACATCTGAAGGAAGCATTACAAGTCTGAATGAAATCAATCAACATCTGACAAAGAAATTAAAGATACTGCAAATCAGTTAAGAGACACAGATGGTAAGGATGATTAATGTTATGAATAATGCTAGACAAGCTGAATAAGAAAGAACATTAGCTATTGATGACAAGAGGAAGATCACTATGAAATTACAAGAAAGAGAGGCAAAGATACAAAGACTTATTGAACATCATCATGAGATCACCAATCAAATAGTTCTTATGATTCATGAGGAAAACCGAGTGAACATAGAACTCAATGGGAAATTGGAAGCTATTGGTGAGCTAAGAGAATAAAATGAGAGACTGAAGCATGAAGTAAGGATTCAACAACAACACAATGATATGATCAAGAAAGCTAAAGAGAGTACCAAAAGAATGGATGATTTTCTGGATGGACAAAGAAGAGTCAACAACAATACCGGTCTAGGGTATACCAAGCATGAAGAATCATCAAATAAATTTGATCACAAAGATGTCTACACAAATCCAAGACCAAGGAAGTAGTCATGCAATCACTATGGAAAACCAGGCCACGCATCAAATGTTTGCAGGAGAAAAGCTAAAGGTATTCCTAAATCCACATCTACATTCATAGAAAATTGTTATGACTGTAACAAGAATGGACATAAAGCATATGAATGTAAATCTAAGGTGAAACAACCAACCAATAGGTAGACACTGAGTAGAAAGATAAAGGCACACCTACTCCAAAGCCTTCACCAAGTACATCAGACCAAACAAAATAAATTTCTATGGTACTACATACAAGTGCTTCCACTACTCTTTCAAAGAAGAATAAGAAAAAGAATAAAAATCCAGTCACCCTGGAAGAGATAATAGAAATCCCTGCCTGTAATATGAGGACATTGGATCCAGAGTCACTTACAAAGTATGCAGAACTTTGTAAAAGGAAAGCAATACAAGACAAGCTCAAAAAGGAGCACAAGGACACAGATGTACTAGAAACAACAAAATATATACTATTGCAGATTTTACCTGATACTGACATTATAACCATTTATTTCAAAAGTTATAACCTTAGTTCAAACATTATGCACCAAAGAGAAATTCACTAAGGAGAGTAGTGAAAAGATTGCAAAGATAAATGCAGATCTTAATGCTAGTGCACAAGGTCTCAAAACCAATGAAAATTCATTCAAGTTGCATTATGACAAAATTATAAAAGAAAAAAGGTTGAGACTTGAGATTCAAGAGGCAGAATCCAAATTCAGAGATGAGGTAACCAAGATACAGGCTCTACTTCTACCAAACCTCACATTACTGCAACATCATATGACTTCGGCAAGAAAATTGATTGTCACCCCGAAAATGTCTGTAATAGAAAGCATATATGATATGCATGTAAGAATAACCTTGGAAATCATAACCCTTGAGTACCTAAAAGGACAATGGGAGAAGAAAATGGAGGACATTCAACAATCCCATTCCCACATTTTTGACAAATTGTAAGTGTTACACCTTTACCATTATTATAAGAAAGGGGGGAATGGATATGATAAAAGGGGAAATGATTTGGTGTGATATGGTGAAAGGGGGTAATATATGTATAAAGGAAAGTGTATATACATGTACATATACTATACTGAGGCATGCACATAGGGGGGGTCATATTGACAAGGTAAAATACATGGTGTATATACTAAACATTTTAGTTTTGCACATATCAGTTTTTCATACTAATGTCAAAGGGGGAGATTGATGATCCTATTTTTCCATTAGTATACAAAGGAAATAGTTTTTGAACGATCGATAACATGATCACCAAAAGACAGGTTATAGTGAAACCCAATACAAAAATTCACAAAGGTCACCGAAAATGCTAAGTACACTATCACTGACACAATGGTTACAGTGTAAACCGACAGACAAGTTCACAGAGGAACCTGACAGACAAGTTCACAGTGAACAACAACAGTCAGTCTATAGATAAAACAAAGAAGCAGAATGTCTACAAATATTTCATCAAGGAAATACTATAAAGAAACCTGAGCACCGGTCTACCGAGAGACAACTTTAATTCTGAGAAATGTGGATCTGAGTTACACATTAGATAAAACACTTAAGTTTTATATTTATCTTTAAAGTTTATCTTTAACACCATTTCTTGAGGGACAAGTAAAACATATGTAATTGTTTTAATTAGTCTTACTGATTGTAAACATCTAAACTAGGAGATCAAGGTCAAGTTGTAAACCTTTGATCATAGAGTTATCATTGTAAAGCGTGAAACCTAAAATAGGTCAATTCATTGTATAAATAGATGTGTAATCAATCAGAACAGTTGGATGTGATGATGATTTTATCCAAAGAGCACATCTATGGATTAGATACAAAGTTTCATGCAGAAGGACAAAAAAAGATGAGATCAGTTATAAAGAACAAGATTCAAGGCTATCGAGCAAAACAAAGGTATTAATCAATCACTATAGGTGATACATATACATGTGAACTTAAAGGATCTATATTGAGAAATTCGGGATTGCATATCTTCAGGTCAACAAGTATTTTTTACTACATTCTAACAAGTGTAGAAAATAGAATAAATCCTTTAATAAGCCTTAACCGGCCCCTTCCATTCTGCAGATAGTGAAGATTTGTGGGTTTCATCCCCACCAAAGTTTTTACCTTCTAAAAAGGGTTTTCTGCATTACCAATTCTTGTGTCATGTGTCATTACATTTCATGAATGTTTACATGCAATTAAGTTTATTATTTGATATTACATGCATAAGATAGAAAAGCATCTATGGTTGATAATGCAAGGAATTGATTACTAAAGGATTAAGGGTTAATTTATAAAAAAATTAAGGGTACTGATTCACCCCTCCACTCTCAATACACACCATTCCATTAAATTCCAATAGGTTTGATGTGTTATAGAGGGTATAAATGGAAGGACAAATCATTTGTTCAGAGTGTGTTAGATATGTGATGGATCATTGAGTATTATGTGTTTAAAATTAGTTTGATAGAGTAATTATGCAAAATTAGGAATACCCAGTCAATAAAATACCACATTCATAATTGATGGCTAGAGGTCTAGTTGCACGTCTCAATAGCATAAGCTCAACTAATACTAGCTTGCCATTCATCTTACCCAAAGGTCCTAAAGAAATATTATAATAGAAGAGTTTACACCTTATTAAAGGGGTTACTGTTGGCAAGTGATCTATTTTCCATGATGAGATTCACTTTTTGGTTGTCATTTATGGAAACACATCTAGGTTACAGATCGATTTCTATGAAGTTGAGTTTTGGGGACTCTAAAATTGACTAAGTATAAAAGCAGAGTTACAGAGGTATTTTGGGTATCAAAGGTTGAGATCGATGAGTTAAGACAAGAGATCTTAGAGGAAGATAGTATGGGGTATATGTGACCTCCACCTAAGATCAATTTTTTTTTTGTTATTTTTACAGTAATTTAGAGAGATTTGAAGATAGATAGACAGTAGAAGAACATTGATACAGAGAAATTGGACACAAGTGATGATTCAGAGAGTATGACATGGACTCTTGGCAATCAGAGTTGGATTATGGTTCTTGATAACCTATAATTTGATTATGTAAGAGCATGGACTTTTCATTTGATATTTGTTTTATTAAATGAATTTTGTACTAAGAGTTGACTATGTAATATTTGGTTAAGAGAGATGACTTGGTTAAGAGAAAAGATATATATATGGAGAAATTTTTGTTGAGTGAATATATGTTATGGATGTGAGATGATTGGATGGATGATATTAGAATTGGAGAGCAGAGGATTATAGGAATCATTGATGAGCTATGACTGGAACTATCTAAGCATTAGAGATGCTTGTTTTGTTCACTATTGAGAACATTTTGAAATAGGATTACATTGTAAGAGATGTAAGCTCAGTTGGCCCCTAACAGGGTGTTGTATACCTTTAATAGGTTTTTTATTCCTTTAACAAGGAATTTTACTATCTAGTATTCAGCTCCTAACAGGGCTAGGTCTCTTAACAAGGACACTATACTTTAGTTCATGCTTGTGGGTACCATCCCCATTAGGGTTTTCCCTTGGCTAGGGTTTCCTCGACACCAAAATTATGGTGTTATGAGTACTGTGTTATTTGCTTATTTTCTTTTCATTTCTGCAAGTATATGGTTAATGTTTAATTGGTTGAAAAGTTTTAATAAGTGTTGTAATATTGATTCACCCCCCCCCCCCTCTCTCACTNCCCCCCCCCCCCCCTCTCTCACTATTACCTAATCCTAACAATTGGTATCAGAGCTTTTGGCCCTTGGAGAGAAATTCTAACAGCTTAAGGGAGATTATAATAGATTTGGACAGTTTGCAAGAAAATTTTGATGCTACACTAGAAGACCTTGACAAATAAAAAGAAGAGATGAGAAATTTATAAAGAAACTCAAAGACCAGATTGAACTTTCCAGAAGTCAGAGATGAGATCTTGTGGTTCAGATAAAAGAAGATTTAGACAAAGACAATTCAGATCAGATGAAGCAACTTGAAGAAGAAAATAAAACTTTGAAACTTGAGAATGAAGCTATGACTAAAGAGATTCAGTTACAAAAGGATGATAAGAATAAGATTGAAGAAAACTTGAATAATGCATTAGAACAAATGAAGAATGAGGTTGAAAACTACAAGAACAAGTATCTAGAATTAGAGAAATACAATCAGATCATAAAAGGTGAACTTGTTGAGTCAAAGAAACACATTGAGAAACTTCACACTAGTAGTGATTTGATCGATGAAAAAAGAGATAGATAGAAACCTAAAGGTGATAAGACTGGTATTGGCTTCAATGAAGTTGAATGCTCAAATAATTAAGAAGAGAAATCTGATACAAAGATTGATGTTGAAAAACCTACTATTAAAGAAACTAGAGAGAAGATCATACCTTTCAGAGGTAGATTCTTTGGTTTTAACAAGTTTCGATGCATGAAAAGAGACTGCAGAGGTAATGCCCCTTTTAAGACCTTTTCTGGTTATTTTTTTAATTGTAATGGATATGGGCACAAGAAAGCAGAATGCAGGAAGCCTAATCAATCTAGATATAGACAAGACAATGGAAGAGAACCTACAATGAAATCTGCATGATACAAGTGCAATAACATTGGACACATTGCAAAGTACTGTAAGTTGCAAGTAAATCAGGAAAGAAGACCTCCTATATGTTACAAATGAAATAATCTAGGTCATATAGAGAATTTTTGCAGGTATAATGGAGTAAACAACAAAAGAATACCACCTCCTATGAATAAATAGAAGAATGGAAGTGATATTGGTATAAGTGTTGTATATTTGAAGAATGATTTTGACAGTTGTTTTAAGAAAGTAGAAGATAATAGAAGTGGTAAGATATGGAATATCAAAGAAACAAGTGAAACATTGGTTCAGGGAGAGACAGTAGATGCTACTAGATCTTTTCCTGATGGTATTAAAGTAGAATCAACCTAATTGGTCGATCATGGTCTTAGGGGGAGCATTGGATAAAGACATCAGAATATATCCTGCCCCATAACCTATGGATTGAGATCATGTGAGCTTAGGTATGAACATGGCCGACCTCATGGAGTATACAGTTAAGAGCACAACATCAGCTGATGTATATGTTTTGATCGTGAGATCTATAGCCGACTGGACAGTATTGGGTAAAGTGAATTTTTATAACTTAAAATTGTATAAAGCACCATATAAAGATCTATTTCCTTACCATTTGATGAAGAGAAACCTAAGGAGATCATAGAGCGGAGAGATTCAGACTATCCTACATTTGCCTTGCATGATCGATTAAAGCAAAAAACTCAAAATTTAGCTTGAAAGAGGTATTTACATCATCTAGCTATGGATGCACCTATTATTTATGATGTTGTAGATTGACCTACGTATAAGTTCATTAAACATTCATTAAAGTCTTGTGAAGAAGACCCCGAAGGAGAATTTTCTCGAACAGCCTATAAATTTTTACACATAGAAGATATTAGGGCTTACATTCATTGTAAGTAGGAAATACTAGGCACTAATGATATCTGTACTAAGATGGAGTATATGACTGATAAAGGAATTATGAGAGATGAGTACAAACATATTGATCAGTTGAGCATCATGAAAATTCTAGATTTGTATGAATTCAATAAAGAAGAATGGTTCAAGATATTATTGAGCAAAGTACATGATCAATTCATTTGGATAGGTGAGCAGCCTGTGAAGATTTGTAGTGATTTGATTCATGAGATCACTGGATTGGAAAACACTGGAACTGTTCCTATTGTAGAAAAACATGTGAAGAAGCAAGCTGAACCCCTAACATACTCTAAATGGGACAGGCGACAAATGATTGTGAATGACATCTTTCAGCAAGATGTGAGACTAATTTCTGTGATACTTGGCTATAAATTCTACTACAGCAGTAGACCTAATTCAGTATCTACAAAATTTATCATGATGGCATGGAGAATGGTGAAAGAAAATGTAAAATATAACCTATGCGAAGTGTTGGCACAAAAATTTATGGAGAATGTAAAACTGGTAAAGAAAGATAGATCAAAGACCTTTAGATTTGGCTCACTATTGGTACATATGTTTACCCACATTGAACACAAATTACCAGGCATGCACCCTAGTGGTTGGAAAATAGGGATGTCTTCTGGTATTTAGATCACACAGAGCTACAGAAGACAGAATAGGACATGGGTTGATGGTGAAGTATTTGGAATGATCAAAATCCTTCAAAGGCAGATGAAAGATAGATATAGGATATCTGATGACATAGTTGAGAAATAAAAATTTATAATTTGTTTCATGGTTTAAACTAATTGTGTATGCTTTGAGGCAGTCACACCAAGGAAGAAATTGTGTTATCCTATGGGATATGAGGTAAGTTCAGAGGTACTTACTATGTAAGTTGAACATGCTCTTGCATCTGAGATTGATACATCAGAAGAAAGATGGGGAACATATGAGGATAAAATAGCTAAGTTAAGAGAGGAACAAACTAGAGGTCTGAGTAAAAGGAAAATTGATAACCTTGTGCATGAATGTGGTGTAAAGGTAGGACTAACAATGGAAGAATTGAAAGAAGTGAAAAGGAAAATGGAAGAGCGATCTTCTGGATTAGAAAGTGCTAGTACTTCAGCCCTTCCCACTCCCAAAGTAGTAATGGTAGACAATCCACCTCCTCCATCATAGCAGACATCACAAACTAAAAAGATTACTCCTAGAGTAAACACTAGATCTAGTAGGCGGAGATCACCTCTGGAACCAAGCACTGTGAGAGAAGAGAAGAAAACTACAAGTGAGAAACACATATGGAAGCCAGCCATGAAGATGATAGAGAAGAGAGCTATAGAGCAAGGGAATCTAGTTACAATAAATAGATACTATGATAGGTATGAGGAGACAGATAAACTTAAGATTGAAGATATTGTGGTTGATCATCTACTTGTTTTCAAGAAAACTCTATCAGAAATTGAGGGTAGTGTACCTAAAGATTTATATGGGAGATTGGAGACAAGGAAACAGTTAGCACAAATTGAGGATGAAACAACTAGAAATCCAATAATTCTAATAGGTTGGCCTCTAAAATTACAATATGTTTATGTTCACATATTGTTCATTGTAAATATTGTGTATCTTGTTGTCAGGTAATTTATCTCTCTAGAAGATTTTGTATAAGTTTTTATCTTTGTTAGCAAGTCCATTACGGAGCAGTGAGCTTCCTTAGGCAGTGATCCTTAAAACTAATATTGTAATACCTATTTCAAATAGTGTGAGATAACTCACCATGGTTTTCCCCTCATTGGATTTTCCATGTAAAACTATTGGTGTCTTTGTATTGAATAATGTGGTGCACGCTTTCCTTTCAAGTTCTTCATTTAGTTATTGTTTGGTGTTTAAAATTGCAAAAAAAATAATTTATGTTTTATGAATGTTGTTTCATGTCCCCTCTCTTGGAATTTAGGTATGTTCACCAATTTTTATTAGAAGAAGGTTCATAAATATGAGTCTAACAATTGAAAGTAGATCCCACACTTGAACATATGGGGTTTGAAGAAAAGGTCAACAACATAATCTTTGTGGGGAAATATCTTAAAGTAATGAAACCAAAAGGATGAGATATTAATATTGATTATTGTGAAGTGGATCATAAAGGAGAACTCTGGTATGCTCTTAAAGAAATAGATACTGTAAGGGAAAATGTGATTAATAAAATATCAGAGTCAGTTTGGCAGAGAAACCAATAATCAAATTGAAAGATAAGATAGAAGCAAGAAAAGAATGTGAAGTTTGAAAGATTTCAAATATATATATATATATATATAAATGTGTGTGAGGAGGGTAGGATTATTCTTTTAATCCCAAATTTATTAAAGGGAATATCCAAATTGATTAACCCTAAAGAAAGTATCAATGCATAAATGAATCAACCTATTAAGGATATAGATTAAAGAGAGAAACTGTAATTCCCATTTTATAGAAGAGAATATGTGTATATTTTAATTGAATTGAATAGGAGAAATGTACTAACCTTGAAATATTACAGATCTGAAGAATGCTATTTTCTGAAGCCTGTGTTGAGTTTCTGGAAAATCTGAGACCGGATAGATAGAATAGAAACTAGAGAGGAACAAAACCCAGAAATATTTTTTTTGTTCTGAGACAATTCAGATTTGTACCCTCAAGTCAATGTCACCATTTGTCAGAATTTTTGATTGTGCCCTAGGTCACAATTGACCTAAAAAGTCTCAGACTAAAATTCTATTTTTGGATACCGAAATTTTTCCGAAAAGGGTATCCAAATCTCCATCACAATCTATTATTCTGAACCTGTACTGCAAGGAAAATGGTTTATTTGTTGGGGAGGGGTTTTCCTTAGTCAAACCTCGATTTAGGAATTAACCTTGAAATCAATAATTGAAATAAAGAATGCTAGCAAGTAGTAGAAGTAAATCTAATAATGAAGCTATGATATTCAATAGATATGCAATTGTATTTTGAATGTAAGAAAGTTTGTAAATATGAAAGCTTGGACTCAATTAGAAACCATAAACCTCCATGATTGTATTCTTGGAATCCACCTTGAAGAGAGAATGAATTAATGTTTGAGGATGCACAAAGGATCTTGAAGGAAGATCACACCACCATGATAGATAGATCTAGGGTTTTAATGATGAATCTTGAGTGCTTGAACCAAATCCCATCAAAGGCTTGAAATCTTGAATCCTTGATCTTCAATGGAGAACTTGAATGCTTGAGAGGAAGGATTGAACTCTTTGAAATCTTGAAAACATGTAGAACAATGGATGCATGAAATTTTTGCTTGATGATTTCTTTAGAGGCACTTGATCATACTTCCTTGGTTCTCCACTTAGAGAGACTTAGAGAAAATGAGAGGAGAAAGCTTCCTTTTATATGAAACTAGGGCACAATCTTCTAGAGAGGCTGACATAGGGGAATTAAATTCTAATTAGACCCATGTCCCTAGAAGAGGACCTATATTAAATATAATTTAAGAATCATCACTTCAGAACCCAAAACAGCTGACCCGCAAGCGGGAAATGAATTTTTTTATGACCTCTAGCAATCGACTGACTTCCAGATTTGAAAGGGGGGCGCAGGTAGCCAGGACCCCTGGAAAACATGCCAGTTGGGATGGAAGGTGCCCGAAGAGGCCCAATCAAGGTCCTAAATAGGAAGATAAGAAGGAGAGGATGCAGAAATGAGGGGACAATGTGATGGTGGTCAAAAACATCCCCTAAGGAGGGATAAACATTCTTAACATGGAAGTGCTTCCATTTTAAGACAATACATTAAGCCCCCACTTTAGCGGGAGTATGGAAATTGAACATACTTGTGGTAAAGTTAGAAGAAAGACTCAGGTGGATCGCAATGAGGTAGAACATTACTAAGTCAAGGACATGAGCCCCCAGACCAAGGTTTCTAACTCAACATACATGCATAAAGATATGGAAGTAAAGATCAATTAATCATAGAAAATATACATGATTACATAAGTAAGACAAGAGCAACACTATAGACAACATAGCTTCATGATCTAATCCTACTAGCATGAAATCAAAAAGAGAGAAAAGAGATAGTGATTACCTTGCCTAGTAAGATGTCCACCTTACCATGAATCACCAAGGAGGGAGAGCCCAATAGGTTCACCCATAAATTGTGCTTTGTAATTGTAATGTGTCTTCTGATGGATTTTGAAATATCCATAGATCCACCTTCTTGTATCACTATGGAAAATGTATAAAATGCGTGTCTTTTTAGGATTTAGCAACTTATGTGCATTACCTTCCAAGGATTTAGCATATTGTAAAATTGAAAATGCGTATCTCTTCAAGATTTAGAAACTTATGTGCATTACCTTCCAAGGGTTTAGCAAAAATTAAAAATAAAAATGTGTGTCTCTTCAGGATTTAGCAACTTATGTGCGTTACCTTCTGAGGATTTAGCATATTGAATAGTAATTGAATGTGTATCTCTTCAGGATTTAGCAACTTATGTGAATTACCTTTAGAGGATTTAGCATGCTGCAAAACAAAAGGTTACAACAAAATTGCATAATATAGAACGAGGGAGGCCGTATATATGCCTCCCTCCTTAAGATGGAAAAGTACATACTATTTTGACATGTTAAGGAAAGAAAATAACAAGGATAAAGCCTTCTTTCAACAACAAGACAATATCCATAGATGACACCCAGTCCAAGCCAAGAAGGTCACAGCTCCTATGAGGCCATGGAAGGGACGAATGCAAAGAAATATCATGCAAGAAGTGAAAAAGTAACCCTTGTGAGGGATAGAACACTATTCAGTTTCTAAGGTGAGAGATTTATCAACCATGGAAACCCAATGTCAAACAAAGAAATAGGTTATGATCAAGGACATAGATCCTCAATTAAAACCAAAATTTTCATGTATGTTGGATATCACATAATATATAGATACTGCTTAACCAAGGGAAATGTAGATCCCAAAAAGACAGAAAAGAAGGAGTTGGCATCCTTGCCCCCCAAGTGTAGGAACAAGGATGAAAGGGGACCTATTATGTCGCTCACAATATTATGCAAGACAAGGAGCCCCCAAAAATTAGGATAACATTGTTTACATAATATGGAGGTCCATAATAGGAACATAAATGTTATTTAGAGAAAATAGGATTGAAATACAATTCATTGCCACATGATATATAAATAATTTTATTATTAATGAGCCGCCTAATCTTATAATGTAAAGCTTGACATTCATTAATAGAGTGATCATGAAATCTATGATAGAAACAAAAAGGAATAATCTCCAAGTGTAGACTACATTTCATTTTGTGTTTAGGTCTAGTAATCATCTTAGCACAAAGGAGTTTAGGCAGAACAACCTCTTGGTTAAATTCCTTCATAGGGTCATCATGTTTTTAAGTATTATTTGAGATATTGGTAAAATTGGTATGTTGTTGAGGATTAAATCCCAATCCATAAGAATGTCCATGCCCCCCATTCTGTAAAGGCATTTGAATTCCCTGTGTATGCTTAGCACGTCCTTGACTATGGAATCTTTGTTTAACTAGTAAATGATAACCAGGAGCATAACAAGAAGCCATATGAAAAGAAGTCAATTGAACTTCAGTAGTCACTATATCATCATTAGTATGTTTGATAGATTAATAAGAAGGAAAAATGGAATACATCCTAGGAGAAGATGAGGTAGGTGCTTGATTCACCATAGGATCATCACTAAGAGGGAGATAATTAAGGTAATTCATATCATTTTCCACTAATGCCTCGCCACTAGAAGGAATCCCAATTAGAGGTAATGTATTAATAATGTTGTCTTCTTTCTCTAAAATGTCTACATAAGGGGAGTGTGTCTTAGAAAAAGAGTCACCATCATGTATGAATATGTCATCCATTAATAAATCACCCTCTTGTATCAAAGCATCTTCACAAGGAGGAGATAAATCAATGTCTTTATCCAAGGGTTCATCCCAAAAAGTAGAATCATCCAGAATGGCTTCATGAGGAAGAGAGTAATCAACATCCAAATCCAAAGGTTCATCCCAAATAGGAGGATTATCATCCCTATCAATAAATCACATTGTAGGAGCGCCTAAAGCTTGATCCCTAAAGGGGAAAGAATTATATTCTAAAGTAGGCTCATAGAAAATACATATATTAGGAGAAGAGTTAACATCTATCCTTAATTCATTTCTATGGTAAAGGTCAATTGAAGAGATTGTAGAGGAGGATAAAATAGGAATAGGATCAATGGAGATCTAATTCAAACCTTTTTCATCCTCACTTCCATGTACCTCGTTAAGGGATCTATTCTCTTATACAATAAAACCTTGATCAAAGTATTCAAAACAAGAGTCATACATGTTGAAGACACAAGAAAATTACAAGCATGTAAATGTTTTTGTGTTTTTAAAGAAATTTTATATTTTTTTTATGTATTTTTGGAATATAAATGCAAGAGCATAAAATAAAACCTACTTCTATATGCATGCAAGATCTTAATATGAAATGTAAATCTAACACCAAAGAGAAAGAGTTGTCTATCGCGGGTTCACCAAAATGTAAGATCTAATATATATATATATATATATATATATATTGATGCAAGGGAGGAAGGAGACGGGGCCTAGGGCACACCGAAAACCTTCCAGCTTGCGAAAATAATGCGGAATGAACACAACAACACAGTGAGAGAGAGAAACACAAAGATCTTTTATTATTAAATCATCAAACTTAATACATGCCAAGCTGTAAGGCCTTCCTGGTTACGGCCATATACAAAGAAATGTATTACAATTTGATCTTCTTACAACAGAGATCTCAGATCTTCAATATCTTAACATTTTCCTTCTTTCTCTAAGACTTGATACCAAACTAAGAACATACAAAAGAATATATAAAAGAGTCCAACAGGGAAGTCGGCGCTCAAATACAAAGGTGAGACCCAGATTTAGGTCCATAGAGATCCCAAATAAATCTAGCCATGAAAATTAAATGAAGATGTCAGCCAGCAGCTCCAACTCCCAAATAAACCAACTGGGCAAAGCATGGCTGAGAAACAGAGCACTCGGCCAAAGAAGGTTCAAGAAAAAACAACAAGAATGATTGAGAAACTCGGCAATCATGTCAAGCAATAGAAGCCGAGCAATAGAGAACAAACTAAGGAATGCAGTAAACATATTTTTGGTTGAGCAGGATTGCCAAGGACCCAAGATGCTCCTGCATCAGACACATGGGGTTGAAAAGAAATGATTCCCCAAATCATGTATCAGGTCCAACCTGAAATGAATCCAACTTAGATTGAGAAATCCAAGATGAGTCCTCACTCTTTCTATTTTTCCACTTTACTAGATATTCCATGTGTTCCTTTCCTCTTGTACTTCTGCCAACTCTTTGTTTCAAGATCTTCTCAACTTCCTCTATCTACTTCTTAGGATAATCACTTGGTACTATTACTTCTTCATCAGGTTCATGATATTCATACAGGTCTAAAATATTGAATATGGGTGATATATCCATGTCATCAAGTAATTCAACTTCGTAAGCATTTCCACTATCAAATCTTCTCAGTATTTTACAAGGACCAAATTTCTTCATCTTCAGTTTCCCATATGTTCCAATAGGAAATCTTCCTTTCTTCAGATGAACCATCATAGCATCACCAACTTCAAATGTCTTATGTCTTCTTGATCTTTCTACATCATCTTTGCATTTCTGATTACTTTTCTCCAGCTTTTGCTTCACATCCTCATGCAATGTCTTCATAAATTTTGCAAATTCCTCTGCTTCAACACTTCTTTTCTCTTCACCAACAATGTCTCTCAAATTTGATATACCTCTAGGTTGTGTGCAATTAACAATCTCAAAAGGTGTATTTCCAATACTTTTGTTTACTGAACTTTTGTATGTGAACTCTGCTTGTGCCAACATCAAATCCCAATTTCTTGGTGTGTCTCCAACTAAACTTCTCAACAAGTTACCCAAAATTCTATTTACAACCTATGTTTTTCCATCAATCTATGGATGAAATTTAGAACTAAATTTCAACTTAGTATTCAGCTTCTTCCAAAGTGTTCTCCAAAAATAGCTTACAAACTTACTGTCTCTGTCAGAGATGATACTCCTTGGTAATCCATGCAATCTGACGTTCTCCTTGAAGAAAAGATCTGCTATATGCACTGCATCTAATGTTTTCTTACATGATATAAAATGTGTCATTTTAGAAAATCTATCCACAACAACAAATATAGAATCATTACATCGTATTGTCCTTGGTAAGAAAAGAACAAAATCCATGTTGATATCACTCCAAGGTTTCTCAAGAACAGTAATAGGTGTATACAAACCGGTGTTCTGACTTACTCCCTTTGCAACTTGACAGACTCCACAACTTCTTACAAATTTCTGAACATCTTTATACAACTAAGGCAAAAAGTACCTCTCCTTCAGCAAAGTTAATGTTTTATCGATGCGAAAGTGTCCAGCCAATCCACTACTATGTTTCTCCTTTATCAGATTAGTTGTCATTGATCCTCTCGGTATACATAATTGAATACCTTTAAAAAACATATCTTCTTGAATGAAATAGTCTTCATACTTACTTGATTGATTTGTATTAGGTGCTCTGCACACTCTCCACTACTCTGAAAAATTAGGATCATTTTCATACAAATTCTTCATGTCATCAAAGCCAACAAATTCAACTCTCATTTCAATCAACAAATATCTTCTTCTATTCAATGCATCAGTAACTCTGTTAGAAACTCCACTCTTGTGCTTAATCACAAATGTAAAGCTTTGCAAATATTCAACCCATTTCATATGTCTCTAATTCAACTTATTCTGACTACCCAAATATTGTAAAGCCTTATGATCAGTATACAACACAAATTCATTTGGCATCAAGTAATGTCTCCATTTCTTCA
>MU225404.1:65140-89947 GCA_018584345.1 Thuja plicata | reverse complement strand
CCAAATATTGTAAAGCCTTATGATCAGTATACAACACAAATTCATTTGGCATCAAGTAATGTCTCCATTTCTTCATAGCTTGCACAATAGCATAGAATTCCTAATCATAGATAGAATATTTTCTCTTCGCATCATTCAACTTTTCACTAAAGAAAGTGATAGGTTTACCTTCTTGAGTCAACACAGCTCCAATTGCACTTCCACTTGCATCACATTCAACTTGAAATACTTTATTTAAATCAAGTAATGCCAACATAGGTAATTCAGAAACTTTCAACTTTAAAGCTTCAAAACTCTTATCAGCTCCATAAATCCAGTTGAATTCTCTTTTGTCTCCTCTCATTGTTTCAATAATAGAATTACAAATAGAACTAAAATTAATGATAAACTTCCTGTAAAAACTTGCCAATCCATGAAATGATCTTACCTCAGTGACATTTTCAGGTTTAGGCCAACTCAATATAGCTTCAACCTTCTCTGGATCCATCTTCAAACCATCAGCTAAAATCACAATTCCCTAATACACAAGCTCTTCTTTCATGAAGGAACATTTCTTCAGATTTATCAGCAACTTTTCTTCTTTTAATCTCTGCAACACTTGTCTTATATGCATAAGATGTTCTTCTCTGGTCTTACTGAATATCAGAATGTCATCCAAATATACAATCACACACTTATTCAAGAATTTCTTCAGAACTTCATTCATCATCCTCATAAATGTATTGGGAGCATTAGTTAAACCAAAAGGCATAACGAACCACTCATACAAACCTTCCTTTTTCTTGAAAGTAGTCTTCCATTCATCACCTTCTCTAATTCTGGTCTGATGATATCCACTTTTCAAATCAATCTTGGTAAAATACTTTGCTCCACTCAAAATATCCATTATATCATCCATTCTTGGTATAGGAAACCTATACTTCACTGTGATCTTGTTTATTTCTCTGGAATCAGTGCACATTCTCCATTCTCCATTCTTCTTAGGTGCCAACACAGCTGGTACTGTACATGGACTCAAACTTTCTCAGAGCAAACCTTTGTTCAACAATTCATGAACTTGTCAGTTAAGCTCTTCGTTCTTGATCGGTGTTAACCTATGTGGTGCTTTGTTTGGTAAACTAGCTCCAGGAATCAAATCCATACAATAATTGATATATCTCATTGGTGGCAAACCATCAGGTACATTATCTAAAATTATCTCCTTGTACTCTGTGAGCAAATTTTTGACTTCTGTAGGAATGTCATCTTCTATATTCTTACATGGTTTGTTAGGAATCAAGGCATAACAGATATCATTTCTTTTCAAATCCTTAACAAACTATCTACCTTCCATTAGACAAAATTTCACAAATGTACATATCTCATCAGTAGATTCTTCAACCAAGGGTAACAAAATTTGCCTCTTCCCATCAACCCAAATAGAATATATATTCAACCTTCCATCACGTATAACATTTCTATCATATTGCCAAGGTCTACCCAACAAAATATGACAACAATCCATTGGCATAATATCACATAACACCTTATCATAGTACTTTCCAATTTTCAGATTTACAAAACATTGTTCACTCACCATTAATGTGTGCTCATCCTTGATCCATGAGATCTGATAGGGATTTTGATGTTTCATCCTCTCCAACTAAAAATTTGAAACCATTTCCTCAGATGCCAGATTCTCTGAACTTCCACTATCAACAATGACCTTCCAAAATTTGTCTCCAACTTGACATCTAGTCTTGAATAAACCTTTCTGGATCGGATCTTTCTTATCTTTCTCACTCCATAGTGTCCTTCGGATCATGAGGTTACTTTCAGGTTTATTGGATGGTTCTTCTTGAATTAATGCATTTCTTCCACTGCTACCACCTTTCTTGCTTGCATGTGTACACTCAAAGGATTTATGTCCTTCACCAGTATTGTAGCAAGTTACTTGGAACCCTCTTCTGCTATATCCACCTCTGGAACAATTACCTCTTCCTCGGTATGAATTTCCACCTTTCCATTTAGTTTTCCCTTTGTCTTGAGATGTGTCTGAAACTTACGTGTCTGGTTCTGATCTACTATTCTCACCATGAGATCTACCTCTTCGTCTAGGGAATCTACCACCTCTGCCTCTTTCTCTTTGTTCATATCTTATGTTCAACTTTTATTCAGCATTTAGGGAAAATTGATATGCCTCTTCAATACCTTCCATTTTGACCAAACTTATTTCATCTTGTATGGAAATTCTCAAGCCATTCAGGTATCTTGCAACTCTTTCCACTTCATCTTCAACATGTTCAGATCTAATGCCGAATCAGTAGAATTTCTCAGTATAGTATTTGACTGACTTATCTTTCTACTTCAAACTTTGCATTTGCCAGATTAGGTTAATCTGATAATCACAAGGTAGAAATTTGTCTTTCAAATTGTTAACCATCTTATCCCATACCTTGATTTTGTCTTTACCTTTCTTCTTTCTATCCAATTGTAGATGTTCCCACTATAAGCATGGATGAACTTTCAGTTTTTTGCTTGCAATCTTCACCGTCTTATCTTCTGCAACATTCTCATATTCAAAATACTTTTCCATCTCAGTGACCCAGTCGATCAATTCATCAGAATCTAACTTTCCACTGTACTCAGGAGGATTGAACTGAGGTGTGGATTTCAAACTTTTCAAGGCTCTCAGGATTCTCTCTTCTTCCTGGTCCATCACAGGTGCAGGTGTAGCTTCACCTTGAACCTCTTCAAATTTATCATCACTAACATCTTCAAGATGTCTTCCTCTATGCTGGACTATTTCAATAGCTTCTAATCTTGTAGCCATCTGTCTAAGCATATCAGCTAGACCTTGATCAGCATTTCCTCTCCCATGAACCATCTTGAAAATCTATGCAATTTTAGGTCAGATCGCAACCTGCCACCCTACAACAAATATCTTTAGAGTTTACAAGAATGAACCACGGATCTCAACTTTCTCGGATACCACCTGACGTAAGAGAGGAAGGAGACGGGGCCTAGGGCACACCCAAAACCTTCCATCTTGCGTAAACAATGCGGAATGAACACAACAACACAGTGAGAGAGAGAAACACGGAGATCTTTTATTATTAAATCATCAAAC
This sequence comes from Thuja plicata, assembly GCA_018584345.1. NCBI lineage: Eukaryota > Viridiplantae > Streptophyta > Pinopsida > Cupressales > Cupressaceae > Thuja > Thuja plicata. The sequence continues at coordinate 86,838 of MU225404.1, read as the reverse complement.
TTAATACATGCCAGGTTGTGAGGCCTTCCTGGTTAGGTCCATATACGAAGAAATATATGACAATTTGATCTTCTTACAACAGAGATCTCAGATCTTCAATATCTTAACATTTTCCTTCTTGCTCTAAGACTTTCTACCAAACTAAGAACATACAAAAGAATATATACAAGAGTCCAATAGGGAAGTCAGCGCTCAAATACAAAGGTGAGACCCAAATTTAGGTCCACACAGATCCCAAATAAATCCAACCACGAAAATTAAATGAAGAAGTCGGCTAGCAGCTCCAAATCCCAAATAAACCAAATCGGCAAAGCATGGCCGAGCAATAGAGTACTCAGCCAAAGAAGGGTCAAGCAACAACAACAAACATGACCGAGCAACTCGGCAAGCATGTCGAGCAACAGAAGCCAAGCAACAGAGAAAAAACTAAGGAATGCAATAAACATATTTTTGGTTGAGAAGGATTGTCAAGGACCCAAGATGCTCCTGCATCATATATATATGTGTGTGTGTGTGTGTGTGTGTGTGTGTATGTATGTATCTATGTATGTATTGGAATGTAAATGTGTGTGAGGAGGGTAGGATTATTCTTTTCATCCCAAATTTCTTAAAGGGAAGATCCAAATTGATTAACCCTAAAGAAAGGATCAATGCATAAATTAATCAACCTATTAAGGATATAGATTAAAGAGAGAAACCCTAATTCCCATTTTATAGAAGAGAATATGTGTATATTTTAATTGAATTGAATAGGAGAAATGTACTAACCTTGAAATATTATAGATCTGAAGAATGCTGTTTTATGAAGCCTGTGTTGAGTTTCTGGAAAATTTAAGACCGGATCTGGAATAGAAACACAGAGAGGAACAAAACCCAGAAATATTTTTCTATTATGAGACAGTTATGATTTGTACCTTCAATTCAATGTCACCATTTGCTAGAATTTCCGATTGCACCCTAGGTCACAATCGACCTAAAATGTCTCAGATTGAAATTCTATTTTTGCATCCCAAAAGTTTTTCGAAAAGGGTATCTGAATCTCCATCCCAATCTATTGTTTTGAACCTGTACCTAAAAGGAAAATGGTTTGTTTTTTGGGGAAGGGTTTTCCTTAGTCAAACCCTGATTTAGGAATTAACCTTGAAATCAATAATTGAAATAAAGAATGCTAGCAATGAGTAGAAGTAAATCTAATAATGAAGCTATTATATTAAATAGATATGCAATTGTATTTCAAATGTAAGAAAGTATGTAAATATGAAAGCTTGGACTCAATTAGAAAACATAAACCTCCATGATTGTATGCTTGGAATCCACCTTGAAGAGAGAATGAATGAATGTTTGAGGATGCACAAAGGATCTTGAAGGAAGATCACACCACCATGATGGATAGATCTAGGGTTTGAATGATGAATCTTGAATGCTTGAACCAAATCCCTTCAAAGGCTTGAAAGCTTGAATCCTTGATCTTCAATGGAGAACTTGAATGCCTTAGAGGAAGACTTGAACACTTTGAAATCTTGAAAACATGTAGAATAATGGATGCCTGAACTTTTTTCTTTATGACTTCTTTAGAGGCACTTGATCATACTTCCTTGGTTCTTCACTTTGAGAGACTTAGAGAAAATGACAGGAGAAAGCTTCCTTTTATATGAAACTAGGGCACAATCTTCTAGAGAATTTGACATAGGGGATTTAAATTCCAATTAGACTCATGCCCCTAGAAGAGGACCTATATTAAATATAATTTAACAATCATCGCTTGGGAACCCAAAACGGCCTACCCGGAAGTGTGAAATGAATTTTTTGATGACCTCGGGCAGCTGACTGACTACCAAATTTGAGAGGAGGACCCAAGTCAAGGTTGAGGTCATCCTTGACCTAAGTCAAGGTTTAGGTCAAATTTGACCTAGGGAGTCAGGACCCCTGGAAAACATGCCAGTTGGGATGGAAGGTGCCCGGAGAGGCCCAATCAAGGTCCTAAATAGGCAGATAAGCAGGAGCGGATGCAGAAATGAGGGGACAATGTGATGGTGGTCAAAAACATCCCCTAAGAAGGTTTATTAACATGGAAGTGCTTCCATTTTAATATGATACAAAGTCAAACTCAAAAGGCAGAAGATGAAATAGTTAACCTAAGAGTTCAAGTTAAATAAGTTAAGAGGAACATCTCTTAAATGTTTTAACCTTGAAGAAGAGATTGCTATTATAAGAAAGAAATTAGATGATGAAAAAAATAGGTCGATGAAATCTTCAATTCAAAGGTGTTAGTAACACCCTTGGTGAGATATTGAGATGTCAAAAACCATAAAGGGACAATGGTGGTCTTAGGTTTGAAAGAGGGAAAAGTTCAAAAGATAAAGTTGATAACAAGGAAAACCAAAATGGTTGAGATGAATCCAAGATAATAGAAGAAAATAATAATAACTTCAATCAAGTTTGAAACCAAAAGAAGAATTTTAGAAAGTCACCTCCTAAACAACCTAATCCAACCAAGTTATCTCAAACTTTCAATCGTAATTATCATTATTTCAATAAGGTTAGACATAAGGCTATGGAATGTAGAATCAAGTTGAATCTATTTAGGTCATGAAGACATAATATTATGAATTCAAAATAATTCTATAGAAATTTTTATTCTTGCAATTATAATTACGGTAATTCATATCTGTAAAAGAATGCAATAACATCAAAATATCAACCACAAGAAGATCTATTAAGCAGTTAGTACCCTAATATAAAAAGAAGATAAACAGAAAGAATGAACAATCAATAATATAAAATTATTTTAAAATAAATTAACATGCTAACCAATAATCTTCCTTTGTTGTTATCCTTATTACAATGTGGGCTCTCAGAATGAGTGCTCAATGTGACAACATAAGAGTTCGAAATGTGTGTGGTTTTATGTGGTTTTTAAGATATAAGAAATGACTCTCATTATATAGAATTTCTAAGGTTCCAATTAAGATTCCTTGATTTTTGGGACTGATTATATATGATTGAATATTTTACTTAATTTTATTGATGAGTTGATTGGGTTGATTGATCTGTCAACATGATAGATTGATTTGTTAACTAAATAGAATGAAGAATTAAGAGTTAGATAGATCAGTGAAGTGGATTGATTGAGGAGTTGACTTAATTGATTGGTCAGATGAATTATTAGATGGAATAGAAGACTAAATAGATGGATTAGATAACTAATTTGATTTATCAGTCATGAAAGAGAATTGTGGAGTCAGAAAGTGTGATTGAGAAGTTAATGGAAACTCAATATTTAGTGAGAAGTTAGTGAATAAATATGACCTAAATAAATAAAATAATTCATTTATTTGCACATGGGGAATATAAATAAATAGTTAAACTTATTTATTTATGAGAGGAATAATTAGTTTAATTAAATAAACATCATTTATTTAAATATGAGCGGGAATATAATTTGTGTAATTATTATGTGTGTGATAATCATAAAGAGGGTATATTAATTAAATAACATATTTATTTAATTAATTGAAGTGTTATAGAGAATAATTAAATAATGTTAATTATTTAATTACTTTATAGAGGAATAATTGATGAATAATAATTTAGATGTTAAATAATTAAGTAATTATTTAAAATCACATAATTACAAAATTAAAGAGAAATGATGAATTTGAATTTAGAACACAGTATAAGGACATAAATTAATTAAATAATAAATATTATTTAATAATTTAAGAGGAATGTTAGTAAACCCATTGCGTTAGAGCAACAAGTCATTTTGAAGTGTCTAAATTGTATCCCTCTTTGATATAATACATTTTAGGCATTGTTTGAAAGAATAATTTGATAAAAATAATGCCCCAGTGGGAACAAGGTGACAATGAGGTAATAGGCGCCCCCTCGAGAGATTATTTGTGCAAGAAAGACATAAATGATCTCTTGAATGAAGATGGTAAATGTTAGATGAAATGATGAAAGAAAATGATAATTAGTAAGAGGTGAAGAATGTTGGTAGGTTATGATGATTGTTTGATCAACATTAGACATAGAGATGAATCACGTCTATTTTTAGGAAGGACCCTTACTATATAAGACTAGTGACGTCTAGTTTCAGGGAAGACATACCATGTATAAGACAAGAGACAACGTCTAGTTTTAGGAAAGATACATCATGTATATTACAAATGATGATATTTGGTTTCAGGAAAAATCCATCCTGTATAAGACTAGAGATATTTAGTTTTAGGGAAGACATACCCAGTATGAGACAAGTGAAAACATCTAGTTTTAGAAAAGATACATCCTTTATAAGACAAATAATGATAGAATGATTGAAAAATTGATTTGACCACATTGATAGATAGATTGATTGACTGATCGATAAAATGTTAGAATTGATAGAAAAAATGTTAGGAGAGGAGAGAATGAGGATAAACCTGATTGAAACCTTAATTTCTTTTAACCACCTTTGAATTCCAACTTATTTGAGAAATTTTTATTTCATCGTTGAGCCACTTTTATTATAGAAAAATTGAATACCATCATACCAAATATGAATAATCTAGGTACAATTATCTTTTGGCATTTTAACAGGCACTTTGAATAGACAAGGACTATGGTCTAATCAATCTAGGTCATGCATTAAGAGTTAAGGTATGTGGGACGTATTACAACCAATTAATCTATTGCAATATGTTCTGCAACTAGATATTATATATGGATGTGAAGGCTCTTATCACAAACACCCAAAATGCTTTTTTAAGACTTCATGGAAAATATCCCACAAATAGTAGACAAAGAAAATTAAGTCATGAACCATCCCGACATCTCTAATCGCTTGTGGAATCATGGAAATGCATAGGAAAATGATTTGTAAAAATCAAGACATGATAAGACCAACTTGACTCAACAAATAAATAACCATACTAATTATGTGTATGTGTTTTTGTAGTAGTTTGGTGAATGACATTGATAAATGATGATGATGTCTGATTTCAAGATTGAGGCACCCCGTGTAAGACTAACCTGCCTCGTTTTGAGTGTTTCCTCCTTTTTCTAAGACAAAATTAATTTTTTATATTTTACTTTGATTGATAGATAAGATAGGTGTGTCAGTCTGACTCAGGACCTGTTGACTAGTTTGACAATTTTGACTTGGATTCACTGAAGCTCAGACTTGTTGCATGACATCATTCAATGTCTTTTTTGAAATGCAAAAGAATTGTTTTATGTACAAGGGAGTTTTATTATAGAATTTTCTTGGTTTTTTATTTTTTCTTCTATCTTTGACAGTTTTTTTGGACTTTTTACAACTGCTTTTTATTTTTCTTAGGATGTTTTTGGTATTTTTTGAAGGACTTTTTCCTATTTTTAGATTTTTCAGGACATTTTCAATATTTTAGTAATTTTTTTAGGACTTGATGGATCATGATATTGGAGTGCCCCTAGTCAAGACAAAATGGACAATTTATTGCAGAATGGCCATGATGGACTGACTTGGTGCTGAATATGATACAATAGGGTAATGACAATTGAAAAAATTCAAACCACGATAGATTTTATTTTGGAATATGTGGTGAAATGACAAATGATAATAGGTTGAAGTTATGATAGATGGTAGACCAATGATCTCTACACATGGCGCTAGAATGCCCAGTTTTCACTATGGTACTTGCTCAAAGCACCACCGAAGTGGTTTTCACCATAGGAATATTTTATTTCTATTTTTGTGTCACCGAAGATGCATGATTGCCAGGTTTTGCCAAGGTAACATTTTTTCTTTTTTATTTTTTTATTTTTTTTCTTTTTTGAAACAAGTCTACTTTGAGATCTACGAATAGTACTTGTATATATGCAATTTGGTGATGGGGTCTGATTAAGGCTAGCCCTCTGATGTGGATAGCTAATATTCTCTAGACCCGTAGATTTATGTAATTATGTAGGAACCCAACCAGTTTGGTTCAAACTTTACTACTTTTTCTCTTTCCATTTGATTATTTTTCATTAGTACCAGGTCACCAACTTCAAAATCTCAGGGTATGACATTTTTTGTATCTTATCCTAAGACATTTTTAATATACTTGCAAATGTATCTATGTATTTTGTCTCTTTTCATCGAGAAACTCTATCTCTTGTAGTCAAGACCTAATACTCCTCATATGAAATAGCATGTTGCAGGGGTACTCGTAATGATGGGAGTTCAACCTCTATCGACAAGATAGCTTTGGTACCATATATTAGTGAGTATAGAGTGACTCCTATAGGGGTACAAAAACTAGTGATGTATACCCATAAGATAGGCTTGAGTTGAAGGTGCAAGTCTTGGCCAGTTTCGTTTACTGTCTTTTTTAAGATTTTTATAATGGCTTTATTCGTAGTCTCAACCTAGTCTTTACCTTAGGGAAAGTAGCATGAAGAATAGCTATGGTGGATATGAAATTTTTGGTAGAGCTCATCCACTTTTTTATTTTTAAAGGGGAAGCCATTATCTGTGATGACGGTGTGTGGAACACCATACCGACTTATGATATAGTTTGAAGAAACTAGGAAATTTGTTTTCTAGTGGCATAGGTCATTGGGATTACTTCAACCCAGTTTGTAAAATACTCGGTGGCTGTGATTACATACTTATGACCACCAAAGGATAAGGGATGAATCTTTCAAATGAGATTGAACCCCCATTGCGAGAAAGGCCACAATAATGTGAGTGGCTATAATTCTTGAGTTGGCACATGGATGAGGTTCCCGTGAATCTGATATTTTCTGCACTTCTGTACAAATAAGAAAGCATTTGTCTCCATTATGGGCCAATAATAACAAATTCTTATAAGCTTCTTGGCTAAGGTCAAGCCACTAGAATGGGCCACAAATACCCTCATGCACTTCTAATATCATTTTTTGTGCTTCTTCCAAGTTGAGATATCTGAGGAGTGTTCCATCTAGACTACGTCGATAGAGTGTTGTATATGCCCTAAATTGGTCAACCAAAGTAAAAGTGGTCAACTCAATTCAAAATCATGGATTAATTAATAAATCCATTAATTAATTTAATTCAAGCCAAAAGGGATTAAATAAACTATGTAATTGATTTATTAAATTAGCTATATAGTTCAATTCAATAAGTTAAATTCAACCCATCTAATTCCCCAACATGGCTAATTTAATTAATTATTTTAATTAAGTCATTCCTAAATTCTTTCAACAAAGGGACAAAAATCAATTAGCTAATGAAAATAGAGGATTGAGAGCACATGGATCACTCCAAGGATTTGTTATCTTATCCACTCATTTATCCTTTGTTATCCTGACCCTTCATTTTTTCATCTTGTCCCCCTATTTGAAACATATCTCAACCTCTCTCATCTAATCATGGTTAACTCACTCTACCCCCTACCCTTGAGAAAATATTATAAATAGAATGCATTTCTCAATGCAAACCACCACTTTACATCCATTATCATTTGCATCATCATTATATTCAAAACTTGCATCCATGTTTAGAGTAATTTAAATTCAATTTACCATAATTAGCTTAATTGCACATCATTTTTGCTCTCATTCTAAGGATTGTCACTTTAGGATTTCTCATTTGTAGCTGAGAGCACTTATTTAGTCTTCTTAGATAGGGAACCATGAGATGATTTCAAGGATTTCAAGTTTTATTATTTAATTAGTGTAGATCTTTAGCACTAACTTGATATTATTTGATATAATGTTTCATGTAGGTATTTTACACACAATAAATGGTGCCCACCGTAGGGAAGATGCCTCAAATTAACAAAATTTTATGAATTTTTGACCATTTTTTGTTGAATTTGTGTTTCATATTTGAGATTTGTAGGTACAAGAGCGTGTATGCATAGAAGTTTAGGTCATAGGAAGAAAAATTTAGTGTGTGTGCAGTAAATTTTTGTGCATACAAAGAAAAATATGGTGTGTACAAGGATTCTTTTAGCGCATGCATTATTTCTTTTGTCTCTCATCTAACTTTCTTTTAGTGATTGTGAATGAACTTTTTGATGCCTGTATTACATTATTATATTGTGTATTAAAGGAAACATTTATTTTAGCATGTATGAGATAAATAGTAGTGTGTGTCAATAAAATTTTAGCATGTACTAGATAAATAATAGTGCACATAAAAATTTTAATCGCGCCTACAACCTACAATTTGAAAATTTAAAATTCATAGATCTGAATTCAATTAAAATTTTTGTAGATTAGAACATTAAAAGGTGAGGAAACCTATGGTTCAATGTCCAAATTATTACAAGGAAAAAGAGGTAAAAAGGATTTAAAAACACATAAAAGTAATTCATAATGCAAATATTGTTGAAAGCTTTGATGATAATATTAAAGCATATAATCATTACATACAAATGCTAAATTTGTATCAAGCTTTCTATAATATTCCTATGATCAATTATAATGCTTGTCCATTTTAGATATTTTTATAAATTTGGTTTTGAAACTCCTTCATGTTTGTGCAAATACTTGTGATTTTCTTTACTTTGGATTGTCTTTTATCAGATTAACGTTTGTGAAGGGGATGCTTAGGAGTGGGAATGATTGTCGAGGTACATATTGGAAAACATAAAAAATTATTAAAAAAGTGCATAATATTGGAACAAGGTGAGTCCTACGGCCTTTTAATTTCAAGCCATTTTCTTAACTTGTGACTTTTCAAGAGTTAAAATCTAGCCTAAATAGAAACCTATTATTGTTTGTCAAATAAGGTATTAGGCCTATGCTCTCATCTTTTAAAGATGATTAAAATATGTCAAACATGCCAAATTTGACAATATAAAGAAAGGTTAAGGAATGAACAAACACTAAAATAAAGCCTCTTTGTTTATGAGCGAAAAGAATAAGGCCTATGCTCTCAACTTTTTAAGTTGATCAAAACGCCAAACATGCTCTAATTCCATAGCTTAGAGTCTTGGAAAGAACAAAAATTTTCAATTGTTTTTAGAAGTATAAAGTAATAGGGATATGCTCCCATCCTTCTTAGGGTGATCAAACTCCTAGACCTACTTTTTATTTAATTTAATTTCCTTCATGAACATGCTAGTTGGATTTGAAACTTAGAAGGCTCTCCATCCAAGATTTTCTTTAACATGTCTAGTGAGAGGGACAACCTTAATTGGAAACAAAGATAAATACAACTTATTCTGATCCACTATAAATGAAAACCTTCTTGAATTTAATTTTTTGAAGGGAAAAATTATCTTATGCCTAGTCTCCTCTAGCGGTCTATAGGACCTACATAGCATTTACGCTACCATGAGCCCTTGTAATGCATTAATAAGATTACTTTGAAGGGAATCCTTGATTAAAACCCATTTAAATTAGAAATCCTACCTTTTCAGAGCCATGTTGAACCAAATTGACTGTAGGTAGATTGATTGTAGTGTTTCTTGTGGAGATCTTGTCAAAAACATTTGACAATATACACTTTTGTGTGGAGATTTTTACAGGTTAGAAAACATGTGTATTTGTGATTTCTATGCTTTATGATACACGATCTTGAAGAAAAAAACATCTATTTAAAAGATCCAAAGCTCATAAACATAATCATTCTTCTCAAAAGGATACTATTTCAACAAAGATCTAAAATCCCTTTTCATGTCGCTTGTGACAAGATCTCATTACATCACATTATCTTTACAAGAATACAAAACCATTGTGAGAGAAGAAATATCCTATCTAGATGAGACTCCTCATTCTCCTTGTCAACCTTATCAAGAAAATAATCAAGAGGAAGAATTAGAAGAAGTCCCAATAGAAACTAATTCATAGTTTAAGGTTGACAATATCAGGGAGATTAATAATGTCCATAATGAAGAATTAACCAAGGAAAAGGTTAATGAAGCTGCCCAAAACCCTATGTTTGTAAAGATGATGAAAAAGATCTTGGAAATAGACAAAGATAGATATTTCCTAACCTTAGCTCAACTAGAGGTTAATCTTCCTCATGATTTTGACACATCCAAATTAACATTAGAAGAGGAAGAAGGCACTCCTTTAAAAGATATGAATCAAAAAATAAAGTCTTTACAAGCACAAATGGATAAAATGAAGAAAGTGGTTGCCCCAAAACAATTTTCAATAGAATCCATTTGCCCTTTCCCATTTGATAAGAACCTATTTATGAAACCCTTTTCTCAAAACATGGTATTTCCCAAGTATGAAAAGTATATGGGTACAACAGACCCACAAGACCACATAAGGGAATTTGGCACCTTGAGTATGGATTTCCTCCATGAACCACTACAACAAAACAGACAATTAGCTCCTTTTTTTTCTTCCACCCACTTTTTCAATGTATTTTTATCCAATTTTCTGAAAAATTCGATGCTATTTTTTGGGATGACGTTGTTTGCACTAAAAAAAAGGTGCTAAATTAGGTGTTATTTAGTGCCTAATTTAGTGCATGATTTAGTGCCTACTTTAACGCCTAATTTAGCACCTAAATTAGTGCCTAAGTTATGTCCTAAATTAGTAGTGCCTAATTTAACGCCTAAGTTAGTGCCTATTTTAGTAGCACCTAATTTAGCACATATTTTAGCGCCTAAGTTAGCTACTAAATTAGTAGTGTCTAATTTAACGTCTGATTTAGTGCCTAAATTAGCACCCAATTTAGCACCTAAATTAGCATCTATTTCAGTAGCACCTAACTTAGCACCTAAATTAGCATCTATTTTAGTAGCACCTATTTTAGCACCTTAATTAGTGCCTACTTTAAAACCTAAATTAGTAGAACCTAACTTAGTATCTAATGTGTTACTCCAATTGTGCATTGAATTTATCATTAGTATTCAAGTACACATAATGGACAGACGGTAATAGAGTCACAAACAGGATAGTCGGTATAATCACTAAAGTGTAGAGTTAACCAAGAGCACTGATCACGCCCAGAGTTAACCGAGTGCAGTGATAACCAAGCATACAGAATTTATCGAGCAGTAGTCTACACCGAGCTACACAGTTTAACCAAACAGCAGTATAACTGAGATACATAGACTACACCGAGCACCGAGAGACAACATTAACCGAGTGGACCAGAGGCCACCTAAAAGTTTGTTATGGCACATCATTCTATGTAACAAATTTTTTTTCGACCTACATAATGGTTTACACGATCGAGGAGAACATTAATTATGGATTTACAACTTTAATTGTTTATATCTCCTATGTTTAGATGAACAAGGTAAATTATGTACATCGTTGATCTTAGGTTAGGGATGTAATTGTAAATCCCTAATTAGGTCATAGAGTTTGATATATATAAATGTATAAATGTCATTTTTGTAATGTATGTTGATCAAGCAATGATCAAGTAGCCACCATAATACAGACATCAAAGATCAGACAAGGGTTTTAAGGACAGAGACTACATTACAGAAATCAATTTTCAGAACTAAGGCAAGGCTACCGAGCAGAAGGTATTATCATTCACATTAAGGTGATATGTTTTGTATGTACTTAATGGATCTGTATCAGCAATATTGAGAATTTATATGTTTCAGATCACATTTATGTTACTCTCTAACAATTGTAATAGACCCCAAAATCTCTTAACCGAGTGCACACATACTTTGTGTTGCTAAATCCTCACACGAGGTAGATCTAATCAATCTCATTGTTAATCCTAATAGGTTAATATCATCATAAGTGATCATTATTTATAAGCTTTAACAAACTACTTTATTTCTGCAGTAGTGAAGTTTTGTGGGTCTCATCCCCACCGCAGTTTTTACCTTCTAATAGGGGTTTTCTGCGATACCAAAATACTAGTGTCATGAGTACTTAATTTCATGTATGTGTATTTTTTACTTTACATGCATTTACATTTGAGCAGTGATACTATATGTTTGGTGTATGCAATATACTCAGTCGGTTATTACAGAACCAGTGGTTACAAAGAATTAGTTAAAAAAAATTAAGGGTGTTGATTTACCCCTCCCCTCTTAGTACACACCTCTCCATTATCCCCACTAATGTAGTGCCCAAATTAGTGCCTAATTTAATACCTAAGTGCCTAAATTAGCATTATGCATTATAAATACTCCAAAACTATCCTTATGCATGCATGCATCATATGGGCTCCAAAACTAATGTAGAAATGCTCCTGGAACTGCTCTAAAATTGTCCATAATTCAAGAAAAAAATAACCCCCATCATAGACTGTCCAAAACTATATTTATTAACTGTTCCTGTAGCCATTGAAACTTTGTTTTGCAATTGTTCCTACAGCTATTGGAACTTTGTTTTGTGACTGTTATTTCTCTTCATAACTTCCCTTTTCTATCAAATTTGACATTAATATAAATTTATGAAATCTATAAACCTTTGTTTAATGGGAAGAGATAATTGAATGTCCCTTCATTTCAGATATGTCAATTCTTACTTTTCCCTCTAAATTAATAAGATTGTATTGCTCTTGAAATTTCCTCACAAACTGCAATGAGGGGAAAATCTTTACTATTGTCTCCTATTTTTTTTCCCACTTCTTTCCATAACCATAAAAATTTAAGAGACTTCTACACTTAATAAGGTTCCATTGACCTTTACTGTCAATGAAAAAAAGATGGTCCTCCAAATCAAAATTTGACGAGGCTTGGAAATTGTGTTGCTTTCCTTACAAATTTTAATGCAAACTCTGAGGCAACAATCATTTTTAACAATCGACACTATCATGTCCTTGTTTGGTCTATTGGCATTCTCCCTGACTACATAAACTGAAGTAAAATTTCTACCTCAAAACTCTCTCCAAGAATCACTACAACAAAACTGGCAATTAGGGCCTAAAATAGTATCAACTTTTAGTGTATTTTGCGACTAAAATAGTGTGTTTGTGTTGTAGAAAAATTTGGCACAAAATCACCTCCAACCTTTAGCATCAATTTTTACGTCATCTTTTGTACTCTGTTATGTATCCTCAAAAATTATGAAAGATTACTTGACATTTTTTACCCTCATTATTACTGGTAACAAATACATAAAATTTAAGATGATGTTTGAGACACCTCTAGCATTATATTACTAATTTTATTTTCATTGACGTTTGCTTTGTGTCCAATACATGCCTTATTAATGTTCTTGTTGTTTGCATGTATCACTAATTTTCAACATCCGACTGTTTTTATTGCAAAAAAAATTGGTCTTGTAATCATGACATCAATATCACCTAAACTTAATTTTTGAATAAGAAAAGAGTAAGAAAGATATGCTTAAAATGAAAACCTATCTCTAAGGTGATGCATTGAATAAATACTTAGACTTGCAGCCAACAACTTCACAAGATCACTCGTATAAATCACCTTAAAACCCACAATCCCAATCAAACACACCTTGCAAAATAAACTCTCATGAAAGGCCCTAGTACTCTAACGTTTGAATAGGAAACTATAATATTTTCTTAGTTTCAAACATCAAAATGGAAGACACAATCATTGATCTACACTCTGATATGTCAAATTCTGCATAAAACACTAAAAATATATTGATGAAATAAATGTAAAACATGATAATTAATCAAACCACTCACAATCAATACTGAACACAAAAATAAATGAGGAGTCAATCTCTGTATATCAATAATCAGGAAATTTATTATAAATCATCCAATGTGAACTCTAAAAATAATAGCCTAAAATTTGCATAATGCAAAAATTAGACATAATAAAAGAAAAATCTCTCTCAAAATAATACAATGCATGAAATATATGGACCCAAAGCCAAGGTGTCAGATAGATGATAAAAACAAGAAGAAAGAGGGGTCAAACTGCCAAAAATATGTAGTTAACCACCTCAAAACAATTCTATATGCATCTCCACTAATCATGATTTGTCAATTGAAATCAAAATGCTCATAACTGATAAATAACCTCCTGAAACCATGCAAAATACTTTGGTTCATATTTGCAAGAAAAATCATGAAAATAGGAACCCAACTGATAGTTGCAAGGAGTTAACTACCCAAGAAGTGCTCCAAAGCCACGTAGAACTGAAATGCAACTCAACTAGACTCAATCTGCATCAAAACACCTCAAAATCTACCCATCAAGTGTTGGAAGAAAAGAAAACTCCCCCTTGTCTACACAAGAACTCAAAGTTTGAAAAAATCTCCTTCTCCCATGCATGGCCTAATAAAATAATTAACAACCTAGTGCTTTATAATTTTAGCACCAAGTTATTATTTATAATAAATTATCATGCAATAAAAAATATCTTAAACCAAACTCATTATAAATTATTGTATTTTTATATATTTAATATTTACTAAATATTAAATATCAACATTTAAAAAAATGTTAAATATTGATATTTAATAAATATTAAATACATTAAAAATAGAAAAATACAATAACAAAATAATATCAATAATTTATACCTAACTTATATTTTTTTAATAGCACTGAATTACTATTTAATAAATATAATTTAGGTATAAATTATTATCTCATAAGGTTCAAAAGAGTCCATGGGTGCAATTTTGATATTATTTCTCACTAAAATCACAAGTGCTCAAACCCATTTGACCACCAAAAATAATAGGGTTTTCAACTCTAATTTGCAATTCATTCCCACTTTGGCATTTGGAATTTTTTTGGAAATTCTAGCCGCCGACACCATGGAAGAGGGTTCCGCTGGGTAACATTTTCATGTTCTTGGAGATCTCTAGTCTGTGGAGCTTTTTCTGAGGATTCTTGTAGAAGTTGTACACAGATTTTATGTTATTGAAACAATTATGGCCACAGTATCACATATTCTTGAGACCCATTTTCCTTTTGTACCCTGCATGTTCAATGATATTTCTTGAAGCTTCAAGGGTTTTTATGAAATCTTTTTACGTATTCAAGCTCTCTTGTAGCATATCTCTTCTCCATTCATAACATAAATATGTACTCAAAAACCATGATGAGTTTCTCCCTGTTTAATGAGGGTTTTGTGTCTACAAATTTGACATTTGAAATAGATTATTCTGGAAGGAAAAGATAAACATCTCTATATTTGTCTTGTGACTTTGGCTCGTACGTGAAACCCGTGGTTTAATATGGGTTTTCTCAGTTGTTATTTCATGAACTTCTGTGTTTTTTGCTGCTATTTTTGGACTATGGGGTTCACTGATATTTTATACACTATTTTTGAAATTTATACCACTATCACCATAGTCGAGGGTTTCTATGAAATGACCCAGGTGTGACCTCTGATCTCAAAATATTCTTTAAAAACTCTACTCCAAAATGGTGAAAATTTCTTGAAAACCACAAACTGGGTTTTCATGACATTTAATGGTTTTTTCGTGATCGTGTTTTCTAATTTCTATAAAATGTTTACAAAACTCAATTTGTGGTTTTGAATATATACAAAAAAACTCGATCATGACTCTATTCTTGGAAAGGAAAGTGTTGAAAAAGATATTCCATTAAAAATGTGTTGTTCATAATATTAGATCTGACTCTTCCTTTACCTTAAAAATGTTGTTTCTTTCTCAAAGTGTTGCTTCTCCTTAGCTATGATTTGTAACAACAATTATTATAATGCTTGGATATTGGAATCTAACCTTTGTTACCTTCATTACATATATATTTGTACTTTGAAGGATTATGTAATGAATTTATGTTTCTTAACTCAAAATCATTCAATTGTTTACATTTAAACACCTGTTATGATGAACCCATAAGTTATTCAAAGTTTGATCTTCATTTTATATCATTGTTCTTCACACATGGCTCTACTACATCCATGGAGTTATCTTTATTGTGGTTATCTTGAGCACATTACTTCAGCTTGTGACTGTTCCTTGTGGCTGTTCAAATGATAATATACTATTGGCTATTACTATTCATGCATGTTATTTATCCATAGAATACTTTATAGATGTTCATATGGTTGTTCTTTAATATTGCCTTAAAGTGTATTCTTGTAATGATCTCTTCATGATACATTTCTACACTAATTTGGTGACAGTGTTTTAGGAAATAGCTTTTGATCATTGTTTGCCTTATATTTAACTGTTACTTTTCATGCACTGTAACAGTATATAACATTGTTCTGATAGCATTGAAACCAATACTACTTATACCTTCCCTCATAAAATGATTTTTCAAATTAGAACCTTGACAGGAATGATTTTGTTTTTTGTTAAGCATTATTCCTTACATGGCCTAAAGCAATAATGTTCATGGATTCATTGTTGTGTAGTCATTTTGTAACTCCATAGCATGTATTAAGTTTCGTTTACCCATTGTCTTGTAACTGATCTTTACCAACAAACATTAAAGTTTCATGCTTCTTTTTCATCTGTGGAGGAAAATATGAATGCTACTTGTAGTCACCATGATGATGGTGTATACCACACTTTAGTCTGATAAATGTCCATTATGTTCTCACTGTATAAGAGGTCTCACTATTACTATGATATTCTCTATTCTTTAACTCTTTGATGCTTTGCTTCAACTTAGATCATTTTCCTTTTATGGCTGCTCTAAATGAATGTACATTTATCATTGTTGTCATATTGTCTCATTTTGAATTCATGCTTAAGATATGATGTGATATGCCTTAATGAATGTATTGTTACAGAGGTGTATGAAAACAACATAGGAATCACAACCTCTTCTCTTGTATATTGAACTTTATCAAGAATATTGTATATGGGTGTTTAGGATTTAATGACTACCCTTTAATGTTGTCGTGACTGCTTGAATTATTCCTTCTTTCTACATTGCAATTTCTCTTTAGTTCACTTTCTACATTCTAATTTTCATCTTAAACACCATACCTGAAAATTTAAGTTTAAAATGAATCAAATGTGCCTTTCACTTAGTTAATCAGCTACCTAGCTCTGCCAATTTGAGATGGATGCAAAAATTGGTTACAAGTACATTTGATAATGCTTCAGAGTCTATGTCATTGAACTAGCACTTTATCTTAAAAATCTAAAAGTATTATTGTCCATATAAAGTGATTATTAATATCTCAAGTAATTCTTATCCCTAGTTGTCCTTTGAAGCCATGTGACTGCCCAAAGTAATTCATCTTGCAAAAATTATGTCTAGTATATAAAGAAAATGCATGGATTTTAAAATAAAAGATTTACAAGACCTTGAATTTGTATATGGAAGATGATATTGTGGAGAAATTGCATCATATCCACTTATTGATCCATAAAACTTCTGCACATTAGTAATGTTGCAGTCATACTTCCCCCAATATTTATTAGCAAACCAAAAGAGTTACAAGACTGTCACAAGCAATATGAAACATTAGACTCATAGATAAACATCATGAAATAGAGTAATAGAATTAATGTTTTTATATTTCCACTATCTTTGCTACAATCAAATTCAAAAACAATAGTAGCAAATACTTCTTGCGTTTAATTATCTCTGACTTTTTTCTTTCCTTTTTTCCAATAGAATGAAATTTTTACCATCAATATTTCCCATCACACTTTGTGACCTATTTTTAATTCCTTTATGTTTTCTAACATCCTGTGATCTACATTCAAATTTTATAATATTTTTTTTAGCATCAATGTTTTTGAATCACACTTTGTATTCAATTATTAATTTTTTTATTCTCTCTAACATCCTTATAAAGGATCAAAATGTATCTCAAATGTGGATGCTAAAAAAATCACACAATTAAAATTAAAAACAACAAGAAAAAAATGCAAAAAAATCAATAAATGCAAACATGATAATTTAATTTTTTTAGACTGTTTTTCTTTCTTTTGTGCCCAATCTGATCATTGGTTTTCCCCATTAGCAGGGATTTTGAGGTGTAGAAAAAACTTTCGTCTAAGGTGGATTAATTATCTCCAGACATTAAACGTGGAAATTTTAGTTATGAAGAGGAGGATACCATTATTAAGCTTCACCAACTTCTGGACAACAGGTTTGTTCATTTTTTCATAGTGTTAAAGCCTCTATTTGATATATTAACATTGTTTCTCTTTGGTTTGAATCTGTTCTTTTGATGCATCAAAGACACTACACTCTCAATAATTTATGCCTCCTCTTTCTCATGAAACTATTTCCTTTAACTATGAACACACTTTTATTTCATTTATATCATTTTCTACGACCATTTCTACTGATTTGAAGGAACTTTGAATCGACACAACATTTAGTATCCAAAGGGGGTCTACCTTCCTAGCTTTTGGGTTTTTAAGCCATGTGTTGTTTCCCACATATTGTATTTTTGTAAGTACTTAAATTTTCTAACTTCAAAATAGTTTCACAATTTTTCCAATATTGTACATCTCTTTTTCGTGGATTGGACAGTTTTGGCTATAATTTTCAATCTCTTCTAGATTGGGTGGACCTCGGCTGACAAAGATAAAGATTACACATTGGTTACCAATATGGGTCCTAATCTCAAGTGGAAGTCCCAATTATAATATCACTACTAACCCTAATATCAATAAACATGCCTTGTGATGACAAAAATTGTAACACTAGTATTAGGAAGTTGGATTTCTATATTTATGGATGTATTGGAAATTCTCTACCGATGGATGTATATTTCAAGCATATTGTTTTCATTACTAAATATTGAGTAAGATTATAGGAAGCCCTTAAGATTGTGCAAAGATACATTAAACTAAATCCTTAATAATTTCAAAATGTAGCCCCAACTGTTTAATATTACATCACAAGCCAAGTTTGCTTGATGTGTTCTCAAAGCCTTGTCCATTTTGAATTTTTGAAATGCTAAGGAGTCTTCCCTTGAGAATGAAAATTTGTGATATGATTAATTTTATTATGATGGAGATTACTATTTTCTTTCATGTAGTTGTGTATATCTTGATGATCTATGTATGTATCTTTTGATGTCTTGAACATATGCTTTGACATTATATATGTTTTCTTCATTATCACTATTGTTGTTATCTTTGTATTAGTTGTAAATAAGGCATCCTGGTGATTTTATTTTGATTTTCTTTATATGACCTTTTATTTTCATCTTGTAAACATTTTATAAGGAGCCATTTTGGTCGACTGAGGGGAGAATGGTAATTTTGAAGAGAAATCGATAAGAATCCAAAATACTGTTATTTGCCAAATCCCTTGTTTTCTAATTGTTTTTACTGTTATAGCCATTTTACATGCATGGTACAACCTTGTATAGGCACATAGGTATATGAGACATACTCAAATGAAAGGTCTCTTATTCTAATTTTATTTGAATCAATTTAAATCATTTTTAAGGAGAAATGAATGAGTTTTGTGATGACATGTAACTGATTGAATGTTTGACAATATTAAGTTGAAGATAATGCAAGGCATTAAATCAGTTAATGTATTGTATTTTCATTGATGTCAACTTAATATCATCTATATAGTCATGTACATAATCCCAAAGACTTCAGAGAATCAATGGAACAAAGGTTATGCTTTTAGCAATGCATAAAAGTCAAGTATTCACTTAGTGATAAACAACACCAACGGAGTGCACACCGACGGTCAAAGAAAAGAAGAATAGTCACAGTGATACCTGATGATCAAAAGCATAGTGTTTCCTGATGAAGAAAAGCCACAGTGATTCCCGATGAGAAAATTGAGAAGGTTGCCCGACGAGTAAAATTCCAATGATGCCCGATGGATGGAGATCACAAAGCTAAAAAGAGTCTCAGCGATGGAACTGTCAGTTGTCACCGACAACTAACTATAGTGGTGACCGATGGAATAGAAAGTTTAGAAAATGACAAAATATCTAGCTGGCAGAGTTAAAGATAGACTTAACTGGTTGTCTACTTTTTTTTATTCAACCAGAGATAAGTGATTGATTTAAAGCTGAATTATACAGTTGGCAAGAAGATATCTACGAGACAAATCAGGAGTTATGCTTTAAATATAATTGTCTGGATTGTTTTTCACACCAAGAATAAAGAATCAAGAATCAAGAAATAGTGAATATCATGTCTATATAAGAGACAAGCTTAATTCATTTACGAATGGGAAAAAGGGGAGTGAATAGTAAGAGGATGCTGAAGAGAAACTGATGAAGAACAACTTCATGTGGTCCTGATCAAACAAGCTGAAGGAAGAGCTAAGGAATTCTATAGACATCGAAAAACAGTGAAGCACAGCATCACAAAGTAGAAATTATGGAGCACAAAGGATTGAATTGATACATTGATCAGAGAGGTAATGTACTTAAATAGATTTGAAAATCTACAATTCAAATTTGCAATATGAACAGGTCATAGTATTTTAGTTTAACCATTGAAGCATCAAGTCTCTTAACCGAGTAGGATTTAAAAGTCTTCTATATATTGAGATACATCCCAAGGAGTGCCAAAAAGGTTGATTCATGAAAGTAGCATTGGATTTGCCCGATACCTATTGACAGTCTAAGAAGGAGGCTGATTCAAGGATGGTAGCAATAGATGACCGATACTAAGTGACAACCTCTATGTATTAAATCCTCTAACAAGGCCACACTTAATAGTGTGTTTGTAACCTTTAACAGGGTTGGATCCTAACATGGCTCACTTCAGAAGAGTGAAAATTTGGGGTACTGGTCCCAGTGGTTTTTCCCTTAACAGGGTTTCCACATTAAAATTCATGTATTATGTGTGTATGATTCATTTCTTTACTATTTTGTATCTTACATAGCTAACTCTAGATTGATCGGTATACTCTTCTTATTTACTGAGTTTCGGTAAATAGTTATACTGCTTATCGGTAATCAAGAAAGAATAAGGATTGATAGAGAAAACCGACAGACAGTTAATCATTATTAGTATTTCATGGCATGCATCTTGTAGGGACTTAATAATCTAAGGTTTATTGATTGGTGGTTAAGTTTGAAGAATAAAAATTGAAGCCACTAATTCGCCCCCCCCGCCCCCCTCGCCCTCTCAGTTATCACTAACAATTGGTATTAGAGCTTGTGTTCTTAGAAAGGAAGGTTTCAATACCTAAGTCAAGATCACAAGATGAAAAGATGAGATGTGCCCAAGTTGAGCAAAGACAACTTTTCTTCATGGCAAAGCAGGATAAGACTCCACTTATCAAGTATTGGTAATGATGTTACTCAATTCCTAAATACTGAATATGTGTTTCCCACAGGATCATTAACAGTATATCAATTGAGAGAGAAGCATGAACACAACTGCATGGTCATAGAGATTTCTTCCTCACTCTCTGATGCTAAATTTGAAGATGTCAAGGATTGCAAAATTGCAAAAAATATGTGGGACAAATTGAAGCTTGTACATGAAGGTGATACAAATGTTCTGAGAGCCAAGGTAGAAATCCTTAGAGGAAAATTTGATGATCTCAGAATGAAAGAAGGATAAAACATCACACAGTATAGCACAAGAATAAAAGAAGTAGTCAATGCTATACGAGGAGTTGGAGGTACACTTGAAGAGGAGACATTGGTAAGTAAAATCTTAAGAACCTTACTGCATGTATATGCTATTAGATTTTCTGCCATTCAAGAAATGAGAGCGGTAGCAAACAATACAGTTACTCTTGATAGTTTAATTGGTAGACTGATTTCATTTAAGATGAATAAATTTGATAATAGTGTCTTACCAAACTTAGAGTCTGCATTTATGTCTTCTATGAGAATAAGCAAATCAAGTCATAGACACACATCTAGAAGAGATAGTGAAAGTGAAAGTGAAGAAGAAGATCTAGATGAAATAGAAGCACTTATGGCTAGAAGAATCTAGAGAGGCAAAG
>MU225404.1:0-28516 GCA_018584345.1 Thuja plicata | reverse complement strand
TAAGAAAGGAAATATGCAACTATAATGAAATGCAATAACAAGTCTTCAAAACTTGGATGTAGAATGTCTTCAAAGAGCTCCAAATGACCTAGAAAACCTGTAGCATAATAATAGCATAAAAAGAGATGATGCCAAAATGAAGAAGAGAGCTCTTCTTTTATAGGAAATGAAAAATCAATGGACAATGGACATTAAGAGGCAAAAGATTTAATCAACGGTGGAGAAAAAAAGAAGCTTGATCCATGTGCACAAGATTCCTCCAATAAGAAAATTAGAGTTGACTTTTGTGTCCATATAAGACAAAAAGTGATTTTTCCCTTTTTTATAAAATAAGAATAATTCTTTATTTGTGCAACTTAGGATAAGAAGAAAAGTGGGGATTTTTTATTTAAATAAAAGAGGAGGAAATTCTTTTTAATTAAATAAAGGCTTAGGATAAAGTGATTTTATTATTTAATTAAAAGAGATTTTTAATTAATTAAAAGAGAGCATGTTCTCTTAATTAAATAATATTTTTATTTTTATTTTTTCTCTTTTAAATTAAATAAGGCTCAAACCTTAGGAAATATTGAATTGATTATGATGTGATCAGGGAAATTGATATAATTGATATTGTTGATATTTGAAAATATTGATTCAGGGATTTGATAAATTGATAAAATAATAAAATGGGGCCCAAAGTCTAGGCGACCATTTTAGGGTGCATACAATAACCAGCGGTTTTTATTTTAACCATGTAACTTTACCTCTATCGGGAAAGAAATTTTGGACATAGAAAAGCATACATACCATTAGGGAACCATACTTGAATGACTGCCTCTTATCTCTCTTTATCCTTTCCATTTTTGTCAAAAAATGACTTCTGATCATCTCACATAGATCATATACTAAATCATCTTTGATTATCTGATAGGTATCATGAATAGCACCACCATACACATTGTTAGCTCGACTAGACTGGTAAACTCTATAACCTATTACCTTGGATGCAAAGAAAACTTCCTCATCTTCAATATGGTTGATTATCATTTCTCTATCATCTTGTTTGGATTTGGTTAGTTCAGTGACCAAATGATTTTCCACCATTCTCAATGTACATTCCAGTCCATGTGCACAAAACCATGTAACGCTATGAATCATTTTCTTGGAAATCTTATGTGGACTTTCCAGCCATATGAATTGATCATGCACTCTTCTTACCACATAGAAAATCCAATTGGGATGGAATTCAGTGGGATTATCCACTACATATGTTAAACCCTTTTCTTGTAGATGTTTATTCTCATTTTTCAACACACCATTGATGCACATACCCTTGTACTCTTTCTTGATTTCTTTAGATCCCAGTTCTTTGATTATGCAATGGATATAGGACTGAACATCTTTGATCAACATCACTCCTTAAGGAATAGTGGATAGGGTACCTGACATATCAATCTTGACCACTTTGATTGGATGTAGTTTGAATACGAGTCGAGGCTCCTCAATAATGTTAACCAGAATTGGAGTATCAATGTTCTTTTCCATTTTGATCAACTGCAAAAACACACAAATCTAACAATAGACTAAACTGATAATTTGTAATACATCATTTAGGGCTTTATGAAAACTCGATACGATTTAGCTCAAAATCTCAAACTCAAAAGTAACCGTTGCACACTATAGCTCAAGATAGCTCTTGAATACTCGAATGAAAGTAAAGGTGTGAAATGTGATCACTTTTCCTCAATTTATCATTGGGAATTATATGTTTCACACTTCAACATTATGAATAGTATCATGTCACCAGTTAACACTTATCCACTGGTTGGTACTCAACCAATAGAAATAACAGATATAAAAAAGATATTAACCATAAAATCTCAGTGCGATCTATACATAATCACAAACAACCTCAAAAAATAATCATATAAATTTACACCACAATGTGCATATAGATCTTTACCACTCATGAATCTAGGGGATCGGTAATGGATTTTTCAATAAGTGCTCCCCCTGAGAAAATAATATGCTTAGTTCACAAATGGATTCTCCACACTTCTTGAACTTGTGGAGTTCTTAGTCAAATCAGAAGAATTTTGTTCACCTTTCTTCATCTATGTCTTCTTCATATCACTTCTGACTTCATCAACATTGGCAATATTCTTTCCTTTCCTATCCTCTGACTGATTAGGAAATTGGTTCCTAAACTAAAAGTCTCTAGCCAGATTACCTAGCTTATGACAGACAAAACATGCCATGTCGGTTGACTTCCAAGGACCAGCATTACCTCTTAGATTTATCATTCTTTAATTTACTGCTAGGTGTCCATAGTTGCCAAATACTGAACATGTAGCATTGCATTGTCTTTCCCTTCTAAAAGTATTCACCGGTGTGACTGGTAACCTAGGTGCATACACTCTTGACTTGAAATATCCAACTTTGTGTCCATGTTTGTTGCATGTAAAAAAAAATCTATCAAATTTACCATTGATGGATCTATTGTTGGACCTAGATCTACACTCATATGCATTATGACCATACTTATGACAATTATATCAATAACCATTAAAAGAGTAAAGTTTATTCAGCGATTTTCTACTACACACATTTGTAGTATGACTAGGCTTTCCATAGTTATAGCAAATAGGTTTGTTAGGTTTCTTACCTGATTTGATTGGATCTGCATTTTGATCTTTATGTGTCTCCTTAGGTTCAGATGTGGAGGAATCACCGACTTCAAATGATCCTTCTCCTATATATCCAAGACCGGTTGTGTCTCTGGGTCTTCTTTGGCTCTTCATTTGTTAATCAATATTTTGTGAGATTTCATTGTATTGCTTCAGCTTTTCATTTTCTTATTTCTTAGTTTTCAATTCCTTCTTTAATGTCTCATTCTCCTCTCTAAGTCTTTCATTCTCACCTATTACTTGTAGATTCTTTGCAACAGTATCCTGCATTTGACTTTGATATAGAAAATTCTTGTCTTAGGTTAACAAGCTCTTCATATTTTTCCTTTAGGACATCATCAACAATTTTCTTGGCAGCTTATGAAGTCTTCTTTGCATCTTCAGCTTTACCTTTTTCTTCAAGAACTTCATACATCCTATAAGAATGAATTTCAAGATCTCTTTTCATATTACCCAAATTTTATTTGAGTCCCTTGTTCTTACTCAGTAGATCTGCAATTGCCTCCTCAGACTCTTCAGATGCACTACTTTCAAACAGTTTTTCTATGTAGTCTTGGATTTTACTCAAATTGTCAGTAAGTTCTCTCCTTTTACCAAGTGACTTCTTCATATTTTCCTATAGCTCAATGCTCATCTTGTTTGCATTCTAAATTTGCATCTCATACCTATAACCCTCCATTATAGTGGATATTTTCTCCAAGATGTTAGGCTTATCACCAAGAGGACCAGTGCTATGATACCAATTGCTAGAATTATTAGGTATTGAGAGAGGGGTGAATCAGTACAAATAGGTAATAAACAAATTCAACCACTGATCTAAATAACTACAGAATTACTTTCCAAACCACAAACCATATAACTGATGCAAATACATAAAATAAAGTAATATCAAGCATCCAAAAACTCATCACACATGATGCATATATTTTATCGTGGAAGCTCTTGGTTAGAGGGAGAAAACCACGATGGGGATGACACCCACAAGCCGACTAGTACAGTAAATGATTTTTCCTTGTTAGGAGTTATAATCACCCTTTTTAAGGGTTCACCCTGTTAGGAGTGACTAGTACATTGTTAGGAGTACATTTAGATCAGTTATGATCTACCTTGCTAGAGGATTTCAAAACCCAATTAAGAGTTCACCTGGTTAAGGGATTTTGCTTGCTGCAATGATTATGGAACAACAAGATGAGTGATCTGGATGTAGAACTGATTGCTTGTCAGATCCAATATGTTATTTGTACTCTGTAACTACTCTCTACTCTCTTTTTATCATCTTTTTGATTGCAACCTCAAATTGAAATCACAAAACCCTAATCACATCACCCACAACAACAACATTTCAATATGAGTAGTTCCCAATATATACACAACTTCTACCGATATCAAACACACCAAAAATGATCTTCAAATACTTTCCCACAAAATCACCATGTGCCAAAGTGATAATCATGATGTATAACATGTTTTACCATGACCGTGTTAGATTAAGATAAGATCTACAAGTTATATCTCCAAAGTAGTCAAACACATTTTGACTTCGCCAATGCAACACCTCGAATCTATCTTAAATGATTGCATCGATCACATAAATGTCAAAACATTAAATCCATAACCTCTATTCCATATCATCATATAAATACATATCATCCCACATACTATACCACTCACTGATCTGTGATTTACCAACTGTTACTCAAGAACTCAAGTGTTATATCTGTCTTAATGTCTGTGACAAAAAAACTCTTTTACCGATCAATCAAATGAGTTGTGGTTGGAACCAAACTGAAATCTAAACATGTTGATACTATAGTTGTGACCTCTCCTCATAATTCCACTTCTACCATAATCTCCACCAAAGTGATGTTCTCATTAACTACCGATCTTCAGGACTTAGCCAATTTCCTACATTACCTTCTTACCGATTGTGTCTTTACTTCACCTGTTGTATTCCATGACTGTACTAACTTAATTTCCAGCAATAACAACCAAATAAGTGACTCCTTATGACTGCACCTCAAAATCCATTAGAATACCATCAAATGGGTCATATACTCAACATGGCTGGGGGGAAGGAGTTCTTTTCATCACACCACAAGGTTGCACAATTCCAAAATCATTCAAACTTTTATTTCCATGTACCAATAATATATTAAAGTATGAAGCACTCATGATAGAACTCAAAATGGCTTTGGAATGGAGAATTATAGAAATACAAATCTATGTTGATTCCCAATTAGTCATTAATAAAAATTAATGATGAATATCAAACCAAGGATGAAAAGATCATGCCTTATAAGAGGATGATTGATGATTTCAAAAAGTATTTTTCTTGATCACATTCGAGCAAATACCTAGAGAAGAGAATAAAGAAGTTGATTCCATGGTGACACTAGCCTCACTTCTGCAAATACCTGATCAAAAATGACAAATATGAGTTCTTGGTGGAGGAATTGGTAAAACCCACATACAACCATGTTGATTCCCAAATCATTTTCCTACTTGTGGGTCATGACTCTACCTGGTATAGTCCTATTTACACTTATATCAAAGACAACACTTTACCCTTGGATCAATCCCAAAATGAGAAAAGAAACCTTATACCCCAGGCCTCTCTTTTCACCATTATTGTCAACATTTTGTATCACAAAGGTCTTGACAGAACATTACTTAGATGTCTAGAGAGTGAGGAATCTAAATCTGCCTTACAAGATTATCACAAGGGTATTGTGGGTCACACTCCAATGGGTTTACCTTAGCTAAGAAACTTCTTAGGATGGGGTATTATTGGCTGACAATAGAAAATTATGCAAGCGAGTTTGTTAAGATTTGTCAAAAAATGCCAATACCATGGGAACCTGATACATGTTCTAGCACAGGAACTACATCCATTAACTAAACCTTGACCCTTTTATCAATGGGGTTTTGATTTGATAGGAATGATATATCTGTTAGATGATATCAATTTTGGGTATTGATCATGTTGTTGATATTCATGTTTTGTCACTGATGTCAACATATGTTTATGTAGAGAGAACAGACTGGTTACTTGACTGGCAGAAGTGTACTGACACTGTACGAATGGTTCAGAATGATTGAATTTGGTTATATGAAGAAGGATGTGTGTTGACCTTATTCCTAAGGTCGCTTGGATTTATGTTACATATTGTGGTTGTTACAGTTGTTTTAGTGAAGATTGGTTTTTGTATCACAAAGGTCTTGACAGAACATTACTTAGATGTCTAAAGAGTGAGGAATCTAAATCTGCCTTACAAGATTATCACAAGGGCATTTGTGGGTCACACTCCAATGGGTTTACCTTAGCTAAGAAACTTCTTAGGATGGGTTATTATTGGACGACAATGGAAAATTATGCATGCGAGTTTGTTAAGATTTGTCAAAAAATGCCAATACCATGGGAACCTAATACATGTTCCAGCGCAGGAACTACATCCATTAACTTAGAACCTTGACCCTTTTATCAATGGGGTTTTGATTTGATAGGTTTGATATATTTGTTAGATGATATCAGTTTTGGGTATTGATCATGTTGTTGATATTCATGTTTTTTCACTAATGTCAACATGTTTTTGTAGAGAGAACAGACTGGTTACTTGACTGACAGAAGTGTACTGACACTGTACGGATGGTTCAGAATGATCAAAGTTGGTTATATGAAGAAGGATGTGTGTTGACCTTATTCCTGTCACTTGGCTTTATGTTACATATTGTGGTTGTTACAGTTGTTTTAGTGAAGATTGGTTTCTGGACTGTAATTGTGATGCTTGACAGAGCAGGTCTCTATGTTTCGGGTATAGCTTACTGGCGATGATATTTCTGGTGAAGCAAGCTTACTGGAGGAAAGAAGACATATTTTGGAATATTGGGTTGAGATTGATTGGCATGAGCATGTTGGTAATGTCATTTATGGTGTGTATTCTGGAGGAGACCTATTTGGTGGCCGACTTCAGACATGTAGCATGTAATATGAATTGTGAGGATGGATTGTGGATCTAGAAGCATAACTGATGGATTGTAAATGATGTTTAATTTTTATAGGCACTGTGTGTATCTTAGCAAGGGGTTATATAATTATTTTTATATTGGAAAGCCTTAACTGGCCGACCTAATTAATTATTTGTGTATTAGGAAAGCTTAATTGGCCAACCTAATGAATTATTATAAAAGGGTATATATGGGGGATCTTTTCTTTTGGAAAGATGTGGTAGAGATTATAAAGGAAGAGAAGTGAAAGTTGCAAGGCTTGTTTGGCTGCTGGATGTAGAGTAGAGTTTGTGATAAGAGTACTTCATTGGAACTGACCAAGCAAAGATAGTTGCTATCAAACAGTTCGTTGGATTGTATATTTTCTATATACACTTGTTCAGATTGTGAATCCTTGAGGGTGACTTTAACCTTCTTTGGGGAGTGTGCTTGAACAGTGAGCCTACTACTTTTCTTGACTCCTAACAGGGACTGTCTCCTAACAAGGACTATGTACTGTAATGTTATAATAAGCTCCTAACAGGGATATTATACTCTTAGTACATTATTTGTGGGTGCTAATTCCCACTGGGGTTTTACCTTTAACAGGGTTTCCTCGACAACAAGTATTGTGTTATTGTGTTGGCATTTACTATGTTATCATTTGCATTGAAGTTTTGGTTTATAAAATTTAAATTTTAATATTCTATATCACAACTTATTCACCCCCCCCCCCCCTCTTNCACAACTTATTCCCCCCCCCCCCCCCTCTTATTTGCCTTGTGGACTATTATTTCTAACAATTGGTATCAGAGCTACTGGTCCTTAGAGAGAAAGCTTAACAGGTTGAGGTGATCCTGAAGATGTCTTACTACAAGAAGGATAGTCTAAAATTTGATCCTGAAAACTTTGACAGTTGGCAGAACAAGATGAGAACACATTTGCTATGTTTGAGACTTGACTACTGGATTATCACAAAGAAGAATGAAAAGATAGCGAGTGAGGATGAACTGGAGAAGGCTACTGAAGATGAAAATAAGTTATTTTCATGTAATATGGTTGCAAGGGAATCATTGACCAGTGCACTTTCTGAAGGTTAATTCATAGAAGTAAAAGACTTGGATTTTGCACATGAGATCTGGACAAGATTGGAGGCATTGTATGTAGGAGATAAGTTTACAAAAGATGCAAAGCTACAGAACTGGAAGACAAAGATGGAATCACTAAAGATGAGAGAATATGAGAACATTAGGGCATATGGACAGAGAATTACTAAAGTGGTTACTGGCATTAGAAACTCTAGAGGTAATTATAGTGAGGAAGAAGTGATTGCAAAGATACTCGGATCTTTGACACCTGCATATAGAACCAAATTACAAGCTATAGAGGATATTATACCTTTGACACCAAACTTCACTAGAGAGGTGTTGACTGGAAAGATAACTACTTTTGAGGCCGCAGAATTGGGAGATACTTTACCTAAAGTTGAGTCAGCATTCAAGGCAACCGTGCATAAGAACAAAAAGACCTTATCTAGAATTGCAAGCACCAACAATAGTAATCTGAGAGAAGAGCTTGGAGACTATGCTAAGGAATGGGAACAAATATAGGAGGAAGAAAGGAAGCTAGATGAAGTGGTAGCATTGATCGCTAGAAGAGAGAAGCGAGGTAAGGGTAAATTTGAAGGAAAATTACCTTTGAAATGTTTTTCATGTAACGAGATTGGTCATTTTGCATCTAGATGTCCTACAAGGATTCCTAAGCACAAACCTAAGTTTTACAAATCGAAGTATCCTAAAGACAAGGAATGTTACTATGCTAGTGAGGGTATTTCTGATGATGGTGACTATGATGAAATTGGATTTATTTCTATAAAGGATGATGAACCTATACATGAATAAAAAGCCTCAGTATCTCATGTTGAAAATAAATCTAAATGGGTAATGACAGTGGTTGTTCACATCATATGACTAGAGATAAAAACAAATTTGTGATTTTGGAAAGATATGATGGTGGTGTTGTTAAATTTGGTGACAATACTCCTAAACTTATCATTGGAGTAGGATCTATTTCTCTGGATGGAAAGACAAATATTGACAATGTATTACTTGTTGATGGACTTAAGCATAATCTGTTGAGTGTTGGACAGTTAGTAGACAGAGGTTATCAGTTGAAATTCATTAATGGTAAATGATCTATCAGAAGTAAATTAGGAGATTTGATCGCATCTGGTACTAAATCTAGAGGTAATTTATTTGAATTGAATACATCTGAAGCTACTTGTTTTATTGCGAGGGTTGGTGACAGTTGGCTATGGCATAGAAGGTTTTGTCATGTTAACTTTGAAAACATTGTGAAGGAAAGTATGACTAATGCTATGAGAGATATACCTAAGATTACAAAGCCATCTAACACTATGTGTAGAGAGTGTGTTATGGGGAAGCAGACCAGAAGCAGTTTTAAAAGAAAATCTTATTTAGCAAAATGGAAGTTGGATCTAGTGCATACAAATCTATGTGGTCCTACATGAACAAGATCATATTTTTGTGAAAGGTACTTTATACTTTTTGTTGATGAATTTTCTAGAATGATGTGGGTTACATATTTGAGAGAGAAATTTGAAGCATTTGTCAAATTCAAGTTATTTAAAGAAAAAGTTGAGAATGAATCTGGTTTGAAGATAAAATGTTTGAGATCAGACAGAGGTAGAGAGTTTACATCATATTTATTTAATACATACTATGAAGAACATGGAATTTACAGATAGACATCAGCTCCTAGGACTCCACAACAGAATGGGATAGCAAAGCGAAGAAACAGAACTATATTAGATGCTGCAAGGACTATGTTGTTGGAAGGAAATGTGTCACATGTTCATTGGAGAGAAGAAGTTGGCACTATTGTGTACACCTTGAATAAAATATAGATCAGAGAAGGTACAAACAAGACTCCTTATGAATTATGGTTTGATCATACACCAACTGTAAAATACTTATGAATATTTGGCAATAAATCTTATATCAAAATAGATGATGAGATAGGGAATTTTGATGCTAGAAGTGATGAAGGAATTTTTCTTGGTTATTCTACTAAGAGTAAAGCATATAAAGGTTTCAATCTAAGATTGAGTAAGTTGATCGAAAGCGCCAATGTGAGGATAGATGAAAAGTTTCAAATTCAAGAAAGAATGTATGACTGTGGTCAGATTACAGAGATGAAAGAGGTCACTACTGAACCTGAAGAATCTTTGATGATTGAAAATGAAATTGAAGATGAATCTATTGAGGTTACTGAGACTCCTAAGACTCTGAGGTATGTTAAGAAGAACCATCCTGAAGATTAAATTATTGGTGATGCAAATAAAGGTATGATGACTAGATCTAGAGTTAGAGATGAATTTGTTTGATTTCTCAAGTTGAGCCAAAAACTACTGATGAAGCATGTAGAGATGAATCTTGGACTAAAGCTATGGAAGAAGAACTTGAACAGATAAAGAAAAACAATACTTGGGAATTGGTTCCAAGGCCTCAGAACAAAAATGTGATAGGTACAAAATGGGTTTTCAGAAATAAGATGGATGAGGAAGGAACAATGGTAAGAAACAAGGCTAGATTGGTATATAAAGGCTACTCACAACAAGAAGGCATAGACTAT
Source organism: Thuja plicata (assembly GCA_018584345.1). Taxonomy (NCBI): domain Eukaryota; kingdom Viridiplantae; phylum Streptophyta; class Pinopsida; order Cupressales; family Cupressaceae; genus Thuja; species Thuja plicata. The sequence continues at coordinate 18,209 of MU225404.1, read as the reverse complement.
GAAGAAACATTTTCTCATGTTGCTAGGTTGGAAGCTATGAGACTATTTCTTGCTTATGTTGCACAAAAAGATTTTAAAGTATATCAGATGGATGTGAAATCAGCATTCTTGAATGGTGATCTGGAAGAAGAAGTTTATATTGAGCAACCTGATGGTTTTCCTTTGAAAGAGGATGGAGACATGGTTTATAAGCTGAAGAAAGCATTGTATGGACTGAAACAAGCACCGAGAGCATGGTATGCAAGACTGGACAAGTATCTACTTCATCTTGGTTTTAGAAAAGGTAATGTAGATAGTAATTTATATTCAAGAACTGATGAAGATGGAATCTTAATCATAGAAGCTTTTGTTGATGATATCAATTTTGGAGGAAACGATAAGATGAGTAAGAAGTTCTCTAAAGAAATGGAAAATGAATTTGAGATGTCAATGATTGGTGAAATGAATTTTTTTCTTGGTTTGCAAAATATTAAGAGTAAGAATGGCATTTTCATATCTCAGGCCAAGTATCTTAAGGAAATGTTGAAGAAGTTTGGAATGGAAGATTGTAAACATGATGGAACACCTATGGTGACTGGATACAAACTGACTTGTAATGATGAGACTCAAAGTGTTGTTCATACAAAGTATAGATCTATGATTGGTGGTCTACAATATCTAACTCACACTAGACCAGATATTACCAATGGAGTTGGTATTGTGGCAAGGTATCAAGTAGATCCTAAAGAGACACATCTTGCTATTGTGAAAAGAATTTTCAGATATTTGAAAGGAACAACAGAATATGGATTATGGTATGAAAAATCAGATGATTTTATTTTGCAGACTTATACTGATGTTGATTGGGCAGGTAATGTGGATGACACAAAGAGTACAAGTGCCGATGCATTTTTCCTTGGGAAAAGGTTGGTTTCTTGGTTGAGCAAGAAGCAGAACTGTATTGCTCAATCTACTGCTGAATCAGAGTATATTGTTGTTGCAATAAATTGCACACAAGTTGTTTGGATGAAAGAAATCTTGAAGGACATTGGGATAATATTTGAAGAACCAGTGGTTATCCATTATGATAACACCAATGAATATGTCAAAGAATCATATAATGCATTCAAAGACTAAACATATTTCTATTAAGTATCATTTCTTGAGGGAGAAGGTAGCAGAGAAAGAGATTAAACTGGAATATATTAGCACAAAGGAATAGATAGCAGATATGTTTACAAAACCTTTGCCAAAAGATGCTTTTGAGTATCTCAGAAGAATGCTTGGGGTCAGAGCCCCTCCCAGTGGTAATTAATTGATGCAGCTATGCATCAGTCCAGTGGCTTTCAGAGCTATATCATTTTTTGGACTTGATGTATGGATCTACTCCACAGGGGGAGTGATTGAAGGAACACTAGAGCACATTTAGGTGATCTTGCACCTGCTTGTTGGACATGAAGATTTGAAAAAGCTACACCTTACAAAATATTATAGATGAGTTATGGAACCCTTTGCCATTGCTGCCAAAGGGGGAAGGAATCTATGTGAAAATCCCTACTATTTTGGGGAGATTTGTGTTGAGGATATTGAGAAGATTGTATTGAGAGAGATTACTTTTGGGTTGATGGATTTCTCATATGTTTCCATCAATGCCAAAGGGGGAGATTGTTGGATGATATCAATTTTGGGTACTGATCATGCTGTTGATATTCATGTTTTGTCATTGATGTCAACATATATTTCTGTGGAGAGAACATACTGGTTACTTGACTGGCAGAAGTGTACGGACACTGTACGAATATTTCAGAATGATCGAAGTTGGTTATATGAATAAGGATGTGTGTTGACCTTATTCCTAAGGTCGCTTGGCTTTATGTTACATATTGTGGTTGTTACAGTTGTTTTGGTGAAGACTAGTTTCTGGACTGTAACTGTGATGCTTAACAGAGCAGGTCTCTGTGTTTCGGGTATATCTTACTGACGAAGATATTTCTGGTGAAGCAAGCTTACTAGAGGATAGAAGACTTATTTTTGAATATTGGGTTGAGATCGATTGGCGTGAGCATGTTGGTGACGTCAGCTGTGGTATGTATTCTGGAGGAGACCTATTTGGTGGCCGACTTTAGACATGTAGCGTGTAATATGAATTGTGAGCATGGATTGCAGATCTAGAAGCATAATTGATGGATTGTAAATGATGTTTACTTGTTATAGGTACCGTGTGTATCTTAGCAAGGGGTTATATAATTATTTGTAAATTGGAAAGCCTTAATTGGCTGACCTGATTAACTATTTGTGTATTAGGAAAGATTAATTGGCTGACCTAATGAATTATTGTAAAAGGGTATATATGGGGGATCTTTTCTTTTGGAAAGATGTGGTAGAGATTGTAAAGGAAGAGAAGTGAAAGTTGCGAGGCTTGTTTGGCTGCTGGATGTAGAGAAGAGTTTGTGATAAGAGTACTTCATTGGAACTAACCAAGCAAAGATAGTTGCTATCAGACAGTTTGTTGGATTGTATATTTTCTATATACACCTATTCGGATTGTGAATCCTTGAGGGTGCCTTTAACCTTCTTTGGGCAGTGAGCCTACTACTTTTCTTGACTCCTAACAGGGTCTGTCTCCTAATAGGGACTATGTACTATAATGTTATAATAAGCTCCTAACAGGGCTAAATCTTTTAACAGGGATACTATACTCTTAGTACATTATTTGTGGGTGATAATTCCCACCGGGGTTTTACCTTTAATAGGGTTTCCTCAACAACAAGTATTGTGTTATTGTGTTGGCATTTACGGTGCTATCATTTGCATTGAATTTTTGGTTTATAAAGTTTAAAGTTTAATATTCTATATCACAACTGATTCACCCCCCCTCTCAGTTGTCTTGTGGGATTTTATTCCTAACAATATCCTCTTCTTCCAATGGTCATAATTATATCATAATTACCACTGAGTACTTTACAAAGTGGGTGGAAGGTTTACCCTTATAGACTACGACCAGAAAGAAAATTTCCATGTTTATCCTAAATCATATTATTTGCAAATATGGTATTCCACATGCTATAATAATAGATAATGGAAAAAAATTTAAAAACAAGGATGTTAAGGAATTGTATCATAAATTCAATGTCATTCAACATTTCTCCTTAATATATTACCCTCAAGGAAATAGTCAAGGTGAAACTTCCAACAAAAAATCCTTAAATTTCTCAAGAAAATAATTGATGATTTAGGTAGGGATTGGCACATTCAATTAAATCCAACACTTTGTGCTTATAGAACAAGCATTAAAACACCTACTGGAGCCACACCCTTTTCTCTAGTATATGGAGCTTAAGTAGTTTTACCTTTGGAGGTAGAAATTCCATCCCTTAGAGTTTCTCTTCATGGCATACTGACCAATGAATAGTATAGATTTCAGGTTGGAAGAACTAGAGTTACTTGAGGAATATAAACATCAAGCCTATGGTCATCTCAAATTATACCAAAAGAGGGTGTTCAAGAACTATAATAAAAAGATCAAACCTAGAGAGTTCCAAGTTGGTGGCCTCATCCTAAGAGAGAACCCAAGAAATCAATCAAAAAGAGAGAAGAAGGGGAAATTTGAGGCAAATTGGCTAGGACCCTTTATTGTGACATTGTCCTATGGAATAGGAACATACAAATTAGCCGATTGTGAGAGAGATGAGATTCAAGAACCCATCAATAATATACACCTAATGAGGTTTTATACCTAAATCAGATGAAAGATTATCCGTTGAAAGAGTATAAGAGGAGAGAAATCAGATGAAAGAGAATCATGTTGTATAGCAAAAATTGATCATGGAGAAAATCCAAAAACATTGAAAAAAATACATGCATAACCATCTAGCATTAATCATTAATTATTACATCATGGAATCATTACATGTACACATATCATTGCATCATTAAGAATCTAGGTACATTAATCATTATCTATTTCATAAATAGAATTGCATTATAGCATTGTATTTCATTTAAACATCTAAGTCAATTAAGTGCATTCATATATTAGTAAACAATATAAAATATATCCATACATTTGGATAAAACAATGCATCAACAAGCATATAGATAAAATAATCTAGAACTACACACATATATAGATCATTTCAAAAATCATAAAGTTCAATATATCATGACATCAATAGAAAGATAAGCTATCAAATGTCAAAATCTATCAAAGTCTATCAAAGTGAATCAAATGACCCCATCTATAAAGAGATATCAAATGTCCAACAAAGTATATCAAATTCCACAATCAAGGTACATGCATTAAATGTCAGATAAACATACATCAAAGGTGGAATCAATAATCATATACATCAACTCAGGGCATGACTTATTCCTGAATCCCCACCTGTATCTATAGGTGGATCATGCCTAGTATCATCTCCCTAAGTGGCCTCTGTTTGACTTGTCCCCACTACATCTGTCTGACTAGGAGGAGGCATTATCTATGTAGGAATCTGGGAACTAGGAGTAGGTGTCATATATGTAGGATTATGTGAGCTCTGACCCTTATGCCTCTATTAATTCTAACCATGTTGCATATGAGATACGACAACAACCAAACTTTGTATCAGACTATAAATATATGCCAACTAACTCTGCATGGAAGAGACACTAGCCTGTAACACATGTATATCTTAGCTAGGCACTACTGGAGCTGTTGGAGCTATAGGGGAAATAGGAGCACTAGGTTGAACTACCTATCTACCCACAAAAGGACCACATCAACCCACAACTACAGCAGGTACTAGTCTCAAAGGAACCACTACACCTCCTCCTCTCATCCACACTCTCCTTATACCCTGCACACCATCTCCACCACCTCGCTCACCATCTCTACCTTCATCCCTACTACCACCTCCTCCACCACCTCTACCTCGGCCTCTACCTCTACCTCAAGGACGGTCATTAATAACTCCCCCTCTCCCTCAGATGATCCTACCTTCATCACTCCCTCTTCTAACATAATCTCTCCTCCTCTACCACTGTCTTCTCCCATCACTGCCATCATCTCCATCATCAGAATCTTTCTTTGCAAAATCTAGAATCTACTCTACAAGATCAGCGAATCTAGGAAATGGGTATTGTATCAATCACTCTGCATACTCATGTGTAACACCTTCATCAACCAAGTCCTCTCTATAATCCCATGGTAAATGATGAAGACCCTATACCTCATCACGAGAAACTTTGTACTCCAGCTGTGGACCCCATCGTGATCTCTCTGACTGAACACGAGCATAAAGAGAAACCCCAGTGAGATACCTTGTGTCCAACCAAACTGTCTCATCACTCTCATGTAACAGAATCTCTCTAATGCCAGTGGTGTCCGACCAATACACCAATGAGGCATATACATGAATGACATCCCTCTATCATCCTTGGTCTAGGCCTCACAACCTAAGTAAGGACATCAACATACCTGATCCATATCATCTAACATCTGATGCTAATAATATAGCTTGCCCAGATGTGACTAGACAACCACTCTAACATATATAAAGATGTACGGCCAATCAAGAGTATGTACCCTCGCAAGAATAGGTCTCGTAATCGAGAGGTGCTCCCAAGTCCAAATCTATAATAAAATGACACCACTAGAAAGTGTGACACTATTTCTATACACTACATGATGAAGATCATGACATAACTGTCTTGAAACACATGAACCCCAAGAAAATATATGGGGATGATGAATTATTTCCTCAATAATCCACCCCAGCCTATCGTAAAACCATGCCCATGTTTGTTATGGAGTAGAAATCCTCCAAACCCAGCAAATACAGGTGGAAGTGGATCATACACCAACAACTGTACCCATGGAATGCTATCATCACCAATGGTAGGATCTGATAAGATCCAACGATAATAAATGAGGTTACCCATCACTGGGATGCGTAAAATTCTGTATACATCCTCGGGGGTGATCGTCATCTCACCCGTCAGTAAATGAAAAGTATTGTGGTTCGAGTGTCATCGCTCATCCACAATAGTTAGTAAACCCACATTCACACGAAACTGAGATATCTCAAGTAAAAACATTAAGCCACATTGAGATATCACTCGATGGTCATGACCTGAAAAATATGGAATCAAATCGAACGACCAAGGATAAGGGCCTCTAACCTGCAATTTCTGAAAGGAAACTTATTTTGGAAATGAAAATATGTGATTCAATCAGTAATCATCATCAATCTAATCATCCATAGTCAATCAAATCAAGTAATCCTATTATATACTTGCTCATCATGAGCGCATCAACTTTCCTAACTCTATATCTTGAGAAAGGAAAATAAATCTATCTTATCGACCTATCAGGATTCAATTTTTTGAGTTCTTGTTGAATAAGTGAAAAAGGATATTGAGTAATCATGTACAACCTATCCTATTGACCTATCAGGAATCTAACTCAAGAAGAAGACTTCCCGGGAGGTCTTCACCTCTGTGAGGATCACCTAGATCCAATGAGTGTTAAGTGTTCCATTCATTCTCATGAGAGATGGGTTCATGTGAACCACTACTCATGAAACATGGGTCAATGAGTTTGACTCAAAAAACTACACAGTTGAATCTTGATAGAAATATCACAAAGAATTATTTTGTTGAATTCCAATAGGTTTGATTTCATCATAGTTTTTCCTAAAAGTTGTACAAATAGATGATTAAGAATTAAGGAATACAAATTTCTTACAAACATTTCTACGGATTCCAAAATAGCCTATTTTGATACTTGTGCCAAGTCCTGATATTTTTCCATGGACGTCTTCAGTGTTTTCTTTGTTCTCTTTTTCTCATATTTCTTCTTGTCTATATCAATGAGAGTAACTCTTTTAAGGCGCTTTCTCTCTGCTAATAGGCTTTCAATGCTTCCACTTTTTTTCAACCTTATGAAATGTCGCTTATAAATTTAAAAGAAGCAGTTATGTTTTTTTTTTCTCCAGAATCCAACACATTAGCAACTCATGAAAGAAAGGTAGTATTTTAGTGTATAATGCATGATATCAATTAAATGCAAGTTTTTAGGCAAGATTAGCATCATATAAATTAAATGAAAGGTTTCAGGCAAGATTACCAACATTTGAAGACTGGTTCTTGGTTGCTAATGTCTCTCAAACATAGTCGATAATGCATCATATAAACTAGCACTTGAACCTAACATAGGTACAATGGTTACGCCGATGGAAGGTATACCTTGTTCTTTGAGTTCTACTTCATCTTCTTATTTTTCTCTCCCTTCTGCTCCTACTTCTTTTTTCATCTTTCCCTTCTTCTTCTTCTCCCCCTTTTCGTCTCGATCTTATCCTTCATTATCTGCTCCTCCTCCTCTTATTTTTCTTCTTTTACTTTTCTTTTTTCTCCTTCTCCTTCCTCTTCTTCTCCTCCTCCTCTTCACATTGCTTTTTCATGCATCCTACCTTTAGCCTTTAACCAAGTAATATATTACTGAATATAATGCAGTCTATTTAGCATCATTAAAAAAATCCCAAAATGAATTACGTCATAGACATATATGATATTTATGGTTATGGGAAGATTCTACTTTGTGTTCACTTTCAAATGTTTCTCCCAGTTCATTTTATGTTGTTGTAGAGTGTTGCACATAGGCTTTTAAAAAATCACAAGAAAGAATAAGAACCAACATTCACCCTTAAAAGGGATGCCTGTGGAATCCTCGTTAGGTATTTCATATATTTCTATTTCCAAAATTTGGTTATGGAAATTATGTGAAGTGATACATACTCTAAGCAATTTACTAGTCAAATTCTATGTCCAAAAATTTCTTAGTTAAACAACAACAGGAATTCCTTACAACTGTGAGAAATGCACCAATTAAAAGAAAATAGAATTCAAATATGCATGGGTATTTATTATTTCCATAGTAGGGGTGTAAAGCATAGGTGCTTCAATCTATGTAGCATGAACTGTGAAGGTTTTGGTTCTTTTGCCTATTGTTGGTGTTTTTCAATCCATTTCTTTTAAAATATTGTTAGAATGTGCAGGGATTTGAATGGGAAGAACATTCACTATTCCTATCAAGCAATATACCCATCAAGAAACACAATTTTCAATATTTTAAATAGGTCACATGGAATCATTGGATTCATTGGATTCATCTTCTCATTCTACATGCTTGTCGTCATCTTCTAATTCCCCAAGGTTGACTTCATCTAAGCCCCTTCATTTTACACCCGGAAAATAGGATGTAGCTATAAAAATGGAAGAGATTGAGGATAATGAGCTTAGCGTTAGACACATATTATGTAATTATCAGATATATTAAAAGCTTGAATAAGATCCCATAGCATGACTTGTGGTTGTGTAATGGATCCTTCAAACCAATATGCATAGAAAGTAGAAATTGTTTTAGGACATGTAAAACTTAAAAATCATGAAATTTAGAATGTTAAAATAATGAAAGTTTTCTTTGTTGTTCAGTCTGATGGGAATTGAATGGAACAATTATATTCTATCCAGGATTAAATGTTCAAAAATAACTCTAAAATGTTGTCATAACATAGGAAGAAATTTGGACATGGAAATGACCCTACACAACTTGTGAATAGCTTAAAAAATATCCAATACTTAAAAAACGTGAATAGGCAGGTGATTCTAGAGCCTAATAATTACAAGGTAGTTGATTTCAAAAGAAGATTTTACCATGTAATTCACTGCCAACAAAGCATTGTTAAGTATAAATTTATCAAGCCTTACATTCCTTTTGTGCTAGCCTTCCCACTCTACCATCACAAGCTACCACATGGTAGCTACCAACTATAGACACTAAAAAATAGTCCCCCCCCACCCTTTTTAACATGTCTTCTATATTGTGTGTTTCATCACCAATATTGTGTCATTCTTCTATTAATTAAATAATGAAAACTATTTAATTAATTACTAATTTTTGTCCCTAATTGTCATCATATTATGATGATTTGACATTTTGGTCAGGTCTAATAATGTCATTTTTCATCATTGATCATTTTAATCCTGTCAATCAATTTCATCTTCTATAGGGGTAAATAATTATTAATTTATTCCCTATTCCTAAGTCCTAACCTATGATAAATAAATACAAATTTATTTATCCCAATGTTCCCCCTTTTTCCCACAATTAATTAATTATATTAATTATTAATTAATTGTCTAATTTCAAATTTGAGAACTATTATTAATTTTCTAATTTCCAATTTCTCCCATTTCATAATTCCTAATTTACTAACATAAATGGAATTAATTTAAAAATTAATTATCCACTCGTCCCTCTTTTCTAGGCTCCACTTCCTAAATTCTAGCCTCCACCTTCCCTTTTCCTTGTCATAATTGTCATAGTTTACGACAATTTTCATTTTTCGCTTTTGTCATAATTGTCATAGTTTATGACAATTTTCTTTTTTTCCTTTTGTCATAAATTGTCATAGCTTATGATAAATTTTACCCTTTTTCACTCACTGATTTCTAATTGTGCATCAAACTTATCATAATTAATGGCAAATTTCCTTTTTCAAATTTGTCAATTGTCATAGTTTATGACATTTTTCTAATTGCATCTCAAATTTTCCTTTTGCACACTTAATTGCTAAATTTGCAATTCCTCTTGCAAATTCTATAAATTGAGATCATTTCTCATCATTTTTCCAACCATAGTATTCTTGCTATCACTTTTGATTTCAAATCTTTGTGCATTGTATCATTGACAAAAAGCAACATCAAATCCATTCAATGGAGAAGAAAGGAAAACATGAGAGTTACACTTGAAAGGGGGTTTTATGTTGTTTTGAATTCTTTGTTTTCAAATGGCTTTTATGATAGGATAAGATAGGTTTACATATTGTTAGAAGTTTTGTGGTTGCCTTAATATGCTTTTTAACCCCTTTTCTGGTCTTACACCAACAACCTATTACTCATAAATATTTCACTATTTATTGTTCTTGTCAACTAGTGTGGCCAATATGTGGGTTGTTTGTGGGTGTATGTATTGTATTCAGTTTTGAAATACGATACAAAGCAATATTTGTGAAATATTGTGTTATTTTCTATAAATAGATACTCTAGTCAGGGATGATTAATGATGAAGTTTTATGTTTATCCCTCTTATTATGATATTCGTATTCCTAAAAATGATATTTTTCAGAGGTTTTGTCATTTAATTGGTACTGAGATGAATTTCCTTTTGTTTTCCTTTCATAGTTTAGAAAGCTACAGTCTTAATAATGGCAGTGTTGTGTGGGGGCACACCAACATTTTTTTTGTAAGACCAAGACATTATATTCTATCAAATACGTAGTATAGGGCCATACCGCAATGTATATAAAGGCAGCGACAGTTTCCCAACAGCATTCCTTCCAGTGACAGTCAATGAACCAGTTTCAATTTATTTGCTCGCAACAGAGATAGAGTTCATCGGAGGCACTCACAGTGGTGGAATTTAACCCAACGAAGATAATAGTATACTAACCACCACCTTGCTCAGTTCCAGGCGCACATTAGAATAGTAGGGGCATTCGGCGATAGTTGCTGGAATAGTGTTTCAAGGACTCCAAGAAAATTCATCCATTAAAAAACTTGCATACCCTGATCAATAGCTCCCATTTTTGCACAGGTGGGGAGGATGCTGGCAATGTTTATGAAGTTTGGCTTTACTCCTGCTGAATGCATTTGTTTGAATGATTTCCAAGCCTTCTAAATCAAATCAATCATTGAAGTCCATGACACCACACTTCTTTTGGACATTCTGTCAAATACTTCACATGCCTTATCTATGCTGCCACTTTTTGAATACATGTTTAACAGGTCAGTTGAAACTGTAACATGTGACACAGATCCCCTATCATCTATACTCTGATGGATGTCCGTGCCCTGGTTGAAAACCCCATTTTAGTACAGGCAAGGAGAACACTGGCAAAGGTTACGGAGTCTGCCTTTACACCTGACTATTGCATTTGCTTGAATTTTTTTTAAGCCCTTTTCAACAAATCCATTTGGTACATTTCCTGCAATGATTGCATTCCATGTGAACACATTTCTTTGAGGTATTATGTCAAACAATTCACCTAACTTGTCTACACTTCGACATTTCACATACATGTCTACCAGGGCAATCCCAGGTACCACATCTGGTTAAAATCCCCTGCATATGTTTTGGAGCCGCCCACAGAATAGTCGGGCGACTTTCAAACCAATGGGGTCAGGTGCCCCCTCCCCACCCCCACATAAGACTACATTTATTTTAGTTATTTTGTCAAACGGTTAACATGCCTTGTCTATGCTTCCAAAATTTGCATACATGTCCACCCATTAAAACTTAAAAAATGGTATGGATGGAACATGAATCGTAGAAAGAGATTCATATAAATTTACAACATGAAATCCTCCTGACAAAAATCGCATATAAATCTTGGAACTACAGCTAAACAAATAGGGGATTGCACTAATTTTTTATGAAATCAGACACAGTAGATTACAAATAGTACACATAATCTTGTATGAAAAGAGTAAACCTGAAATTGTATGAAAAGTCAGCTAACCATCAATAACTATTTACAGTGGCGATCATCCCTTTCGTGATTAGCAGAAATTGAGTGAGAATATGCCTAGAATGTTTCACAGAATCGTTGTGATCCAAGCAAAATTTATCAGACATGTGGTACTGCTGAAATGTGATATCCTACAACGTAATCCAACCAACCTGGCTCCAGAACTTTCCTAACCTCAAAATTCACCCCTCTTGCATCATGGAAAATTAAGTGGGAACGGACCCCAAAGAATTTAACATGATAAGCAATCTATTCCCTCATTCTCTGCGTGTTCAGATCTACATACAAAGATGATCCACAGTAGAGATAATCAAAGTGGGGTGGCCCTATGAAAACAAAGAAATTGTAGGTTTTTTCCTTTTCGTTCAGAGCAACAATTCACTCAATCTTCACCATTGTTGACGTAAAAAATGAGCTGCCCTCCACCGCCATCATTGCCAACGGGCTCTGCAAAAGTGCAATTGACGACCACCACTGTGTAAACCCTACCGTAACCCCAATCAGGCAAAATTTTAAGGGCTTCTCTTTCACAGGTCGCAGGGTCGAAGTCCTGGGAATCCACTCGCATTCAAACCCTGACTTACCATAAACATGTAGTGGCTTTGATGCCAGTCCAAGCACAACAAAAGTATTCTCACCGTCTCTGTAAGCGCCCATCTGGATGAACAAGTAAGCAGCATGGTGTCCTCATGCTTGGCGGTGACAGCTCCTCAACATGCAACTTTGTGTCCATATTCCCGACAGAAACGAACTCGTCGGTGGTCACAGGTTTCCGGCATCCGAAGTGACGTTTCCCGGTAGAGTATCGGCTAAAACAAGGGAATAGCCTTATCGGCTAAAAAAATTAGATGGGAGTTTTCAGCCAAGATTAACGGCGTAGAATACTGATTATCGGCAAATAATTAAAATTAAAAAAAATTAGTGAGAGAGCCGGCTATTTAGGGAAACCTGGGCAATGTTTTCAATGTTGCAAATTTGACCTGGGAAAGCGTCGGATCAATTTCATGTTAGATTCTGACTGTACAATGTCGTATGGTCCGTGGATATGAAATTGGAATCCTCTTTAGTAGGTATATGCAACTTCTTTTTCATTCTTTATGAATAAATAACTAGGTATACATGTTTTGTTGTCCTTGAGATCATCTGCAAAGGATTAAATTATATATTATTGATCTTCACACATTTCTCTGGCCCGCAAATTCAATAGAAAAATGGATATTCCTGAGCTGATAGCTTTTTCAGCCTACAGAAAATGTTTGGTTAAGCGACATTTTTAATGAGTTTTGGTGATTTGTGCAAAGAAAATCATAATTAGTGGAATCAGGCGTTTAGAAGCCATGAACATTTGGCTTGATTTGGGCTTCGCCAATGCTGAGAAACAAGCTTGAAAATGGAGCTGAAGAAACAGCTCTTTTTGATAAAGCCAAAGCGAGTACTTCTTTTGGGTGCTGCTTTCACAACGTTACTCTTATTGGGTTTGTTTTTCCCGACCTTGAGCGCTTTCATTATCCTCCCAAAATGGATGCGTTTACCCGGTTTGATTAGGTTTTCGCAAACATCTGAGTTTAAGAACTTGGATTCCACAGGAGATGGTATAGACAAAATCGATACTTTTTTTCTGAATTCCTCATTAAACCCAAAAGCCCTAAATTCATCTTCAGAACAAGAGATTGTTCTTCCAAGAAATTTTAATTCATTTCATGATGTCGGGGCCCTAAGTCCGTCCTCAGAACAAGAGATTGCGCTTTCAAGAAATTTGAGTTCATTTCATGATGTCGGGGCCCTAAGTCCGTCCTCAGGACAAGAGATTGTGCTGTCAAGAAATTTTAGTTCATTTCGTGATGTGGAGGATAAACGCGATCTAGAAAAAGCTAATGCACCTATAGAAAGGTATGGCAACATTTCTAGGGAGGTTTCTACTCACAGTTCATTGGTCATTGCAAATGCTTCGTTCACGGCTTCTACGAACCCTCCATCGAGTATGTACATAAATGGAAGCAATTCAGTTCCGTCGAAGCAAAATCTTAGATCTGGAGATGGAAGAGTAAGAGAAGATTCTGCTATGGAGATTGTACCGGCACACAAGGGAAATGAGGCCGGGGCAGCATGCAATTTATTTGATGGAAAATGGGTCTTTGACACTTCATATCCTCTGTACAGGACTAGATCTTGCTCCTTTATAGACGAGGCATTTGATTGCGAAGGCAATGGCAGGGCAGATTTGAGTTACATGAAATGGAGATGGCAACCTAAAGACTGCAATCTTCCAAAGTAAGTTAAAATGGAGACCATTTCTCTGTTTTCCTCATTGCTTTCCTTTTTAATCATTTAGGTGTATGATTTGGCAATGACTGTCCCAGGGGGCTAAACTGCAATTAATCCACTGGAATCTGCGCGTATTCTGCTGCATTTATTTGAATATGCCCAATGATCATCCAGGGGGCTAAACTGCAAGTCATTTACTTATATGGAGCTCTGTATGTTACTGAATTCTGGTGCATTTAGTGCAGTTTAGTCCTCTCCCCTGGATGGTCATTGTTATGTGGTTGAACATCCACTTGGATCAACGAGCTGTATGGGACCAAAAATTTGTGTAAGTCAATTATTTATATTGAGTTCTTGTAATCTAATATAAAATATCTTACTTGGGACATTTGCTTTTTCATTTTTATTTTACTTCCAATCCTACGAAGCTGCTATCAGATTACATTCTTTTGGAATACATTTCCAAGTAGATTAGGCCTTTCAAAGGGAAAATGCTCATCGTTATCCTTATTCCTGATAGAAAGATTTAATAATTTGATTCCCAAAGCCGTTTCATTTGTAGTCTTGTTATCAAAAGCATCTGCTTTCAACAAATTAATTAACTTACGATTAATGTAATGTGAAGCTTATTTTTGTAGGATCAATGCCACCCATATGCTAGAACAATTAAGAGGCAAGAGGCTTGTGTTTGTCGGAGATTCAATCAATAGGAACCAGTGGGAATCCATGCTTTGTCTTCTGAGGGAAGCTGTTCCAGACAAGAGGCGGGTACACGAAATTCATGGTCGGAAAATTACGAAAGGGAAAGGACTCTATACCTTCATGTTCATGGTAGATTCTTCCCAACTCATTTTTGTGTGAATATGCTTATATTTGTTCCTTTTACACAATACAAATCTTTATTTGTATGTTATCTGATTTTAGTTTGTGGTGCTCTTAACATTGCGGCACAAATTGGGCAAATTTTCCAGGACTATCATTTTACAGTTGAATTTTATGTCACACATTTCTTAGTTCAAGAAGGAAAGGCTAGAATTGGAAGGAAGAGGAGACCAACTTTGAGAATTGATAAGATTGACAAAACTTCCTCCAAGTGGAAGGGTGCTGATATTTTAGTATTCAATTCTGCACACTGGTGGACACACTCTAAAACTGCAGCAGGGTACTTCTCATTTTCCCGTACTTAATACAGAACGGCTTAGATTTTTAAGTATTTCTTGGACCGCATTCTCTTGCAAGGTTCCATTTGAACCTTCAATAATTTAAACTGTGTTTTCTGTAATATGACTAGTGTCATTAAATTCTGCAGAGTGAACTACTATCAAGAAGGGGATCAAGTGCTTCCACGCTTGGATGTTCTAACAGCTTTCAGAAGGGCTTTGATGACATGGGCTTCTTGGTTAGACGCACACATAGATTCTAGGAAAACTCGAGTTTTCTTTCGAAGCTATTCGCCTTCACATTTCTGGTGTGATGCTCTTGTTTTTGTAGTGTTGGTTGTTTTTATTTCTTTGTAGGCATCTATTCATGTTGTAGGTTGACATTGTATGTTATCAAATATGCTGGAAACAGGGGCGGGCAATGGGATTCTGGAGGTAGATGCGAAGGGCAGTCCCAACCTATCTTCAATGAGACATTCCTTGGTCATTATCCACAACAAATGAGAATAGTTGAGGAGGTAATAGAGCAAATGAAGACTCCAGTAACCTTCTTGAATGTGACAAGACTGAGCGACTTTCGGAAGGATGGGCACCCCTCTATATACGGTAGACAGTTTGTTGATAAAAATGTCTTCAATTCTAGAGGAAATATTCAGGATTGCAGCCACTGGTGCTTGCCTGGAGTTCCAGATACTTGGAATGAGTTATTGTATGCCTTATTATTTTTTAAGAAGTAATCATTGTCTTCTTGTTGGAGTAAGGAACCGTTCATACCCCTATTGATGACTTCCAAATTGGATACAGCATTCCATAGATCTCATAGAGTGGATAGGCTTTAATTGTGGTCACTGCAGGAAGTTGCCCTAGTGATAACTAATATGCTCCCATTGGCGTGGAGCCATCAAGGAAACATGTGTAATCTTATGAAAAGTGGTAATACCAGCAGCTGACTCTAGAATAGAGATAAAATTTTGATTGTTTCAATTATCATAGCTTGATAAACTCGCCTTTTTCATTGAGAATATTTGCTGTAGACACAGTTCAGATGTCATTGGCAATGTATGTTCTCATTGTAAGTGGGAGAACGCTTCACGTGAAAAGCATACCAGCAAGTACAAGAGGGAACAAAATGGTCTGAAAGTATTGTACTCTTTTGGTGCGTTTCTTGTATCCTCATTTTACTGCACTAGCAGCTGATTATGTGAGTGATGTTACTATCTTGCAAGTTTGACATGATGGCATGTATGATGATATTATTACTTTTTTTCATAATGAGCAATTGCTCTACGGATTCTTTAAGGGATTTATATAATAGAAGATAGGGTTTTCCAAAAATCTCCATTAATTTCTGTAACGGAATAGAATACAGAAATCTACAACTACCAAATAACTAATAGTTAATTACAGAACCTAATTATGATTTTCATTATCCTACATCTCTGCCTCCTCTTTTAAAGAAAAATAGATTGGATATTGTTGGAGATGTTTTAGTTTGTTCTCTCAAACCAGTATGGTGTGGTTGGAATTTATGTGATATAATTTTTGGGCGTTTATGGTAGCTTAGAGGAAGCTTGCATGTCAATTGTTTCTTAAGAAGAGGCCAAGGTTCTTGCAAACTCTCCAATATCTTGCAGGAGAAGCGGGAATCCAGAAATTTAGAAATAAAACTACTACATGAACCCAAGTGCTCAACAAGATATTTCTATAAACCCTCCTTAACTAATGAGCTTCAATTTTCTGCTAGCTTTTGGCATGGACGCATTTATACTACAAGTTTTTGGTGCTGTCCTGGCTGTACTGATCTTACGTTTCTATAGCAGGCTCTGTCTGTAAGTTTTTGGTAAGGAAGATTCTGGATGATATTAATGAAGTAGCACACAGCTCATGTTACATGTCGTTTTGAGAATGGGGACACCGTGAAAGTGTTTGATCTAACTTGAATTTGCTTCGCCAAATTTAGAAATATAATAAATTTGAAACTTTTATTGCTGTCGTATGATTAGAGTTCAACATCTTTATAATCTCTTGAGCTAAGAGCCTAGGAGAAACAATGAGTGTATTATATGAGTCATGTAAAACAAAAAAAAACATTGAACACGTAAATAAAATTTAAATAAGAATCATGTTTTATAATGAGATTAAATTACTTAGCATAAAATATTATTTATAATTTAGTCATGAAACATGATAAATGTTCAACAATTAAGGAGAATCCTCATCTAAGCATTATGGAATGGTTGTTGTTTCATTATTTAATATATTATTTTTAGATGTTGAATTATAAAGTTCATCTAATGGAGCCTAACCCTTATAAGGCTGAATATCTTATATTGTGAGAGTCTTTTAGTCTTAGTCATTTTGGCAATCTAGGAGATTTGAGGTGTTAAGGATCTATTTGTTGGAATGACCTTAGATTCACACTAACCACAATCTAGAAGAATAAAGAATGTCACAATAGAGAATGCATTATTCCAACAAACAAAGAACAATAAACACACAAATATGTGAAATGAGAATAATATATTCTACAAAAGCAAGATTAGCCTCTACAATCAATAAACCTAAACCACTCCTTAGGTAAGCATATACCCAATGCCCCTTCCTGTTTGTCATTTATGACAAGCCACTAAAATCAATAAACTTAAAACACTCTCCTTTGCATTTATACCTCCCTTTTAATGTAGTTTTTTGTGTGGCTTTCATGGATTCTATCAATTTGCCATCAAAAGGAGAAACGCTTCCAAGCCTAGTTACATACTACTTGGGGCTCAAACCCTTGTACAACAAAACAACCAAATTATTTACTGTGATTATACCAATACAAAGTAGTAATGGTCGTCGCAGGCTCTCGCTCATACTGAAGATTTTGAAATCCCAAGCTCCCATTCAAGAAGAACAACAGGCTTCCGCTCGAGAAGAACAATCATCACTAAATGTGTAGCCTTCTCACACTGCGGGTGTGCTTGCTCAACCCTCTCACTGTGTGGAAACAATTGCTACTCAAGCTATGACGACAAATGTTGTGTTTCCTGAGTTGGTTGTGGAATCTCCTTCGAGTTCCCTCTATAGGGGTGGTTTCAAGGATGTTTTGGTTGCCACTTTGTCGGGTTGTGAGGAACCTCCTTACAGCAATATGGTGAGAATGCACGAAATCACAGAATATAGAGCAATAGCATAATGCAAAATGAATCTATTGATCGCGGGCCACTTCGAGGGGGTAACCTCCTTTGAGCAA
>MU225403.1:169520-191220 GCA_018584345.1 Thuja plicata | reverse complement strand
AGGATACCGAAACCCTAAAAGGGAAACTACTAGGAAATGGAAACTTTCCTAAGTCTAACTTAAGCAAAGAGTAGATAAACTAATAATTAACTAATTTAATTATTAGTAATACTCGACTACTTTAACAAAGTGGTGAGACTATTGTTATCTATTTGAGTACCATATCTATTGTTGATGAAGAAGATTTAACAAGAAGACCAAGTGAATGGTTGAGTTGAGGAAAATAAAAGGGTACTTGATCAGTTGGTACTTTGGCAAAGTAATTAGTTGTTTATCTTTCAAAGATAGTTTTTCTGGCTATTCTATGCTGAGGAAAGTCACTTGTGTCGAGTAAAGTTGTTCGTGATGAGAAAAGTTGTTCAAATGCTGAGCACCATTGAAATTGCCAAGTGAAAATAGTGATGTTGGTCGACTTACAATAATTGGATTAATGATGAGATTTGAGATCTCTGGCTGAGTTAGTTAATTTTATTGGGATATGTAATGTTAATTAATGATTAATCCATGCCATTTAATGTATGGGTAACTGTCATTAATGCATGGTTTCAAGATTTAATTAGAGACTACTTTGGATAAGTAAATGTAATACAAAGATGGAATGATCCGTTGGATCTGACCTAACCTAAGATCTATGATCTTGTTCAAGTGGTAAAAGACTTATCTGACCTAGAAAAAGAGGTATATGATAACCTCAGCGGTTATTCATGAAGTGTGTGGATGAATGCAAGAGTATATGTGTATGCAAAAAGGTTTGCATTGTTGATTTACTGTTTGGCATGATCTAGTAGAGAAGGAAAAATATGAAAGCAGAGAGTTGCATGTGTGATTGCTTGATGAATTTCCAAGCACATCAGAAGGTTGAAATAACAATGCAGGCTATCCAGTGAGTTAACATCAGAGCTGTAATTGGATCTGAATTTGCAAAGTAAGTTGTATGTAAAAGATCACAATTGTTGATTACTTTCTTACCATTGTATCTATTAAATCCTTTAACAAGGTTCACCTAACAGTCATTTGTATGAATCCTCTAACAAGGTGACATTCAGATTGGAATGTTCTAAGTCCTCTAACAAGGCCACTCCTGACAAGGTGATTAAATCCTTTAACAAGGTCACACCTAGCAGTGTATTTTTGTAACCTTTCATAGGGTTGTCTCCTCACACGACATCACTTCAGAAGAGTGAAAAATTTGTAGCATGCTACTGGTGGTTTTTCCCATATTGGGTTTCCATGTTAAATACTTGTGTCAACTTGTGTGAATGCTTATGGTTTTCTTTACTATTATGTTTCTACAAGTTAATTTCAATTGACAGCAAACTGCTTGATTAAAGCTGCTAACTTATGCTACTACTGCCGAGTAGATCTGAAATACAATTTTTTTTTATTTGCGTACATCTAGACCTGAGGATAACTGATTCACCCCTCCCCTCTTAGTTATTCTAAATTCATTCTAACAATAATATATTAATAAGTTAATAGATTAATAAGCTAGTGGATTAGTAGGTAGTTAGATTAGATTTATAGGTAGTTAGTAGATAGCTTAAGTTAGTTAATTAGGTTTATTCTTTATTGTTTTTAATTTTAAATTTTGGGTAGCATGTTATACATATATAAATTGATTTAACATTGTAGCTCTAGTTAGGAGATTAATAACTTTTGGGTTTTGAGAGATGAATGGATTTAGTAACATGATAAAATTTAATTGCTATTGGAACAACATATTAAAATTAAAATTAATCATTTTAATGGATCCCTAGCATTAGTTGGTTAGGTTATTTTAAAATTGTGATATTTGCAAACTAATTTTCATAGGGATTTTGGCCTAGAGTGTGATTAGTCTATTAGAGAAGTAGAATTAATCAATTTATTCTAATGTGTAGATAATGTTAATTTAAATTTTATTATGACAAAAAGGGGATATGTTACTCTTGTGTTCTAAGGGTTAGGGATTATGTTAAATTTCAATTAGAAGTTAATATAAATTTTGTATTAGAGGATAATTCAATTGTCTAATTAAGGTTAATTTAAAGTTGTATGTTAGGAGATTGATGAGCTAGGATTTCATGTGTTTTCAAAAAGGGGAATAATTTTATTAGAAATGGTATTGGTAGGTTAGCAAATTGGATTTAATTTCAACTATTAGATCTTAATCAATAGTTTTTGGGTTTAGTGAAATTGTTATTGAATTTTAAGCATATCAATTGATAAATGTTTTGTGCATGTTATTAAAGGAGTAGAATAATAATTTGACTAGATTTTGAACTAGTAGTTAATATTGGAAGAAAACTAGAGCTAGATTTGAATGAATTCAGTTGTAATCTAGGGTAAGAGTTAAGTAAGCATTAGGTCAACCTAATTGAACATATGTTCATAACCACTAACTACCATCATGATTCTAAACATAGTTAAACATGGGATTAGAGTTAGATCAACCCGAGTTGAAGCATTCTTTTAACCCGTGATACAAGTTGATGCCCCAATTTTGCATTTGCTTGTGGCATGACCCTAATTTAGTCTACGTATATATCTTTTAACTCGAAAGTTAACTCTACCTTGCTATCACCCTTCCAGCTCAACCATGGTTAGTAGTATGTACTTATGTGTTTTAAAAAACAATTTGTGTGTGTGTGTGTTTTGCCCTAGTTTTGGGCATGACAGAGTTGTGTATGATCAAGATCAAGGCACAGGAGAAGATAATAGTAGAATTGATACAAAAAGTGCTAGAGATGCCTGAAGTTGCTCTTGCAGAGCACAAAGAAGGAAAAGATGCAGAAATTCAAATAGAGGAAATAGAGCATGTTGCAGCAGAAATAAGGCATGGGACTCATGAGCATAATAATGTTGTTTTGGGTACACTGATTGAAATTTTACAACCTAGGATCAATTTAATAAAAGATAAAATAGATATAGTATATGGAGCCTATGGAAAATTGGCAGGCCTACAAGTGGAAGTTAATAATTTTGTTTCAATTTTGAACCCTTACTATGCTATATGTTCAGGAAGAACAAGATTATTTGAGAGGTTAGCATCTTTGCAACCAAATAGACCAGATCTACCAAAAATAGTAACCCAGGTTGGGGTGGAGATAGAACAAATAAGGGCAACCTTGTCCTTTTTCAAAGCCAAGTTAAATCAGATTGAGGAAAGATTAAACATGTTTGGTCCTAATTACAATATATTTGTGCAACTAATCAGATAAGAAGACAATCAGATTAAGCCACTAGGGGTATGGGGCTCTAAATTTGACATTGTGATACCTAATGAAGAGGTGTATCTTTCTAAAAAAGGAGAATTAAATATGGAAAGATACAATAAGGTTCTAGATGAGGATTTTAAGGCTGAAACATATTTAAACAAGTTCATTACAGACATCAAAAGCATTACAGATGCAATGTAGGAAAGGAAGAAGACCCAATTGGAGAACATTCAAATCTTTGAATGGCCCAAGGAAGAAGATGTCACACCATGGGATGTTTTAACAAATCCCAAGAAGAAAAATTAGGTCACTATTGACTTGGACATTATGGATGAAGAATAGGAGGACACATGGCACCTTCTCTTTGAGCACAAGGAGATTAGCTATCTTGAATAATAGTTTAAATTATCCTATAATGGAGGTCACTAGGTATTCCTACAAATATCAAAATCTATCCTAAACATATATAGACAAAAGCACCAAAGATCACAAGAAGACAAAGACAAAATCAAAGTTCATTCTTCATTTTTATCCATCCATCGCTTGGTTCTTTCCTGTCTTTTATCTTTTCTATATTTTAGGGTTAGTTATTAAAACCATCCGAAGCTTGTTGTATCATTACTTCTTAAGGATTCCAATATGGTTTTAGCTTATAAATAGAGCTTATTGTAACATTTTAAAGGATGATGGAATATAATTACAAGGCAAACTACTACAATTTTGTCTGAGCCTCTGTACTTTTTGTCTATTAAATATATTTTGAAGCAGTTAGACATTAATAAAATACATTGTAATCTCTATTTTATATCTTGTGTTGTCTCTTTTATTTCTGTTCAAAATTTTAAGTGTTTATTTAAAAGGCATCTAAATACATGAACTGCAAGGTAGTTGTGCAATCATTTGTGAGGTCCTTCAAGGAAAGAATAACTCTTTCATATGATTCGAAGAAGCTAAATATTGATTTTTAAGATCTGATAAACAAAGATATAGGAGTCAGTGGATAGTTTGTAAGGAATTCTATTTAGATTTCATTTGTTTTCATTAGTCACCTAATTGTGGATTTACATTCATGATTGACTCTGTAGCCCATAGAATCAGGCACTAGTTTATAGTTTTGAAAGGAATTATTCATCATCTAGAATTTAAGATCAATCATTCAATTAAATTAGATTCATAAGAAAGCATACATTCATAAGTAATTGTATTCACAGAGTATACAATTCAGTTTGCTGATTCCTTCAAGAGAGAATCAAATAGGTTGCCCCTCCTAAGTTTAGAGAGCTATAAAAGGAAGAAGGATGAGAATCCTTATTACATTACTATTTGTTGTTGTCAAGGTAATATTTTTCCTTATTAAGCTCTGTATATGGTTATTCACAGTCATTTGCATAGTTATCTACTTATTGATACAGTAAAAGGCATTCAACAAACTAGTAAGAAGACACAATCCACTATAATTAGATACTGTAAATTAGTAATCATTTAAAGGTAATACCTACCTGAGTCTGTGGATCTCAAAAAAGAAGGAGGATCTTATCCAATCCTCATCAATTAGGCTTTTCTTGCATATAGAATTTTGAAAATATACAAGAGAAAGCAATCATATTGGTTTTAAAAGATACTTGCAAGAAAAAACCCTAAGATCCACACAAACTCTCCTGACTTGGCCAGAGTTAGTACATGCCACAATCAAAGAACAAAGCAAGAAACATATGGGTTAAGCTAGGTGTGCTCCTGCACCATACTCCCCCCTAAAAAATAAATGTTTATTCATCCTTGGATTAGGCATGTCTGAGTCAATGCCCAAAATTTTGAACTTTGATTCTCTAATCCAAGAAGCATCAACATCTTCTTTTTCATGCCATTTGACAACGTACTCCATATAGTCTTTGTTCCTAGTCTTCTTGTAGACCCTTGAGTCTAGTATCTTTTCAACTGTAATAGATGGAGTAGGGGTTAATTTCAGATCTTTTATTTCATGTATTACATCTTGAAGTTTCTAATCAGCATCTTGAATAGGTCCTTTGTATGCAACCAAATCTACAATGTTAAAAACTGGTGACAACCCAATGTCTTCAGGAAGCTCCACCTTGTATGCATTATTTCCATACTTTGCAAGTATCTTGCATGGACCCAACCTCATCATCTATTTCTTGTGGGGAACACCTTTGTTAGCCTATGTTTGTTCAAGTGTACCATCACCAAATCTCCAATCTGAAACTGAACATCCATCTTTGTTGCATCCACCTTTGTCTTCACCTTTTTCAGCATTGTCAATCAAATTATTTCTCACACTTTCATGGACTTCTCTCATTGAATGAGATAATTCCTTAGCATATCCACTAACTTGAATTCCTTCCTTCAATTCTCTAATTTCAAAAATCCCTCTTGGGTGAAAGCCATAAACAATTCCAAAAGGAATCTTACTACTTGATCTATTCACTGTATCATTGTATGCATATTTAGCTTGTCCAATGAGTTGGTCCCATGATTGACCATAATCCTTTTTGAAGCATCTCAAAAAGTTACCAAGACTCCTATTGATCACCTATGTTTAGCCATTTATCTATGGATGATAGGCAGATCCAAAAGACAAGTTAGTGCCAAGCTTTTTCCATAAGGTCTTCCAAAAATGGCTCATGAATTTGGTGTCCCTGTCTGAAACAATACTAAGTGGGAGTACATGGATCCTCACCACTCCACTAAAAAACAATTTAGCAATGTTACAAGCATCATGAATAGTATTTCAAGGTATGAAATGAGCCATCTTGCTAAATCTTTCCATAACAACATAAATACTGTCATATCCCTACCTTGTTCTTGGAAAACCACCTACAAAATCCATGCTTATGCATTCCCATGGTCTAGTTGGGATTGGAAGTGGATGACAAAGACCTGCATTAGAAGATGTGCCATTTTCTTTTTGACACACAATAGAACTCTCAACATATTCTCTAACATCTTGACTAGGTCTTGACTCTTATTGACTCCAAAATGAGCACTAATTGATCCATTATGTTTTTATTGAATAAAATTATTTCTCATAGACCCTCTAGGAACACAAAGATGGCCTCCTTTAAATAATAAATCATTCTGCAAAGCATATTCAGAAAAATCACTATGAAATTTGTTTTTAAACTCCTTGCATACCTTGTAGATTTGGGCAAAATCTTCATCTTCAGAATATAGGTCTTTGAAGCTATCAATACCTACGCTTTTTAGCTGAATTTCTTGGATATGAGCAGCCTTCTTCTCAATGCATTAGCAACCTTATTCTGTACTCCCTTTTTATGCTTGATGTTGAAAGTGTAGGCTTGTAGGTACTCCACCCACTTCATGTATTTTATGCCAAGTTTGTCTTGAGAGTTAAGGAAGCTAAGAGCTTGGTTATCAGTGTATACTATAAACTCCTTTGGAAGAAAGTAGTGCCTCAACATCTTGAGTGCCTGGACTAGAGCATACAACTCTAAGTCATAAGAAGA
Organism: Thuja plicata; assembly: GCA_018584345.1. Lineage (NCBI taxonomy): Eukaryota > Viridiplantae > Streptophyta > Pinopsida > Cupressales > Cupressaceae > Thuja > Thuja plicata. The sequence continues at coordinate 184,541 of MU225403.1, read as the reverse complement.
GTACTTCTTCTTTGCATCATTTAGCTTCTCACTATGGAAAGCTACTGGTCTTCCTTCTTGGCTTATGAAAGCCCCAATGGCTAAATTACTTACATCACATTCTACTGTAAAAATCTTATCAAATTTTGGAAGAACTAGAGTAGGAAGCTCTACTATCTTCTCCTTGAGTGTTTCAAACCCTTTTTCAACATTTGGTGTCCATTGAAACTTTTTCTTCATCCCACCTCTAATGGTTTCTAACATGGGTGCATAAATCCCACTGAAATATCTAATAAACTTCTTGTAATACCAAGCTAAGCCATGAAACATTTTCACCTCCATTGCATCCTTATGAGTAGGCCAACTTAGAATGAAATCCACATTCTCTTGGTCCATTTTGAGGTTACCCTAACACAAAACAAAACCAAGATATACAAGCTCATGCTTCATGAAGTCACACTTCTCCAAATTGATCATTAGCTTTTCATCATGCAATTTTTTGAAAACAATTTTCAAATGCCTAATATGCTCCTCCTTAGTTTTTCTAAAAACTAAAATTTCATCTAGGTAGAAAACAACAAGCTTACCAATGCATTCTACCAATACCTCATTCATAAGCCTCATAAAAGTTGAGGGAGTATTAGAAAAACCAAATGGAATTACAAGCCATTCATACAAAACTTCTATAGTTTTGAAGGTTGTCTTCCATTCATCTCCTTCATTTATCCTGATTTGGTGGTAGCCACTCTTAAGGTCAATCTTTCTAAAGTACTTTTCCTCCCCTAAATAGTCCATTAGGTCTTCAATACCTAATGGTGATTCTATTAATGACTCTAGAATCAGTACAAAGTCTCCAAGCTCCTTCTTTCTTAGGTGCTAAAATAGTAGGGACTGCACATGTGCTTATGCTCTTTCTAATTAGGCCTTGGTCTAATAGCACTCTGATTTGCTTGGATATTTCCTCATTTTTTTGAGGGGTCATCTTATAGGAAGCTTTGTTTGGTAAGGTAGCTCATGGTATGAAGTCAATATTGTGGCTAAGAAGTCTCTTAGGAGGTAGGGGAGTGGTTTGGCCATCATTCACAATGTCTCTATACTCTTCAAGTATTTATTTTACCTCATTTGGTATCTCTGATTTCTTGACATCTTTTGGTTTCAATACTAAAGAAAACCCAACTCCTTCTCCTTCTCCTAGGGTCTTCAAGAACTCCTTCTCATCCACCATGATCACACTTGGACTTGATGTTTTCATCTATCCTTCTTCTCTTAGGGATTGAATTTTGAAAGTCACTTCATCTTTCTTGAATGAGTAGGCATTCTTGGTTCCATCGTGCATGGCATGCCTATAAATTTTCCATGGCCTTCCAAGTAGAAGGTTGCAAGCATCCATGGGAAGAATGTCACATAGAACTCCATCCTTATACTTGCCAATGGTGAACTCTACCCATGCATGTTCTCCTACAAACACATGTTGTCCTTTGTTGAACCATGTAACCTTGTATGGGTTGTCATGTGTAATCCTCTTCAAATTTAACTTGGTGGTTTCCTCTTCACTAATGATATTATCAGTTGATCCTAAATCAATAATGACCCTACACACCTTTCTTGTTATTTTTCACTTCACTCTAAATATTTCTCTCCTTTGGCTTGGTTCTTCTTTCCTTCACTCTCTAATTAAGGTCCTCTTTATCACGAGGTTCTCACCTTNCACACCTTTCTTGTTATTTTTCACTTCACTCTAAATATTTCTCTCCTTTGGCTTGGTTCTTCTTTCCTTCGCTCTCTAATTAAGGTCCTCTTTATCACGAGGTTCTCACCTTCCTCTGATTCTAATTGTACCTCAGATTTCTTGCTACTGCAACTTGATTCTTCTTGGACATAGTTTACTATCTTCCCACCTCCTTGAGAAGTAGAACCCTTTTTAGGACACCTATAGGCAGGATGCCCTAGCTGATTTCAATGGTAGCATTTCATGGTGGCAAAGTAGGATGTTCCTCTTCCTTGATTGTTTCTTCTCCTTCCTCTCCAACTAGTGTTAGACCCTCTACCTTTGCTGAAACCTCCTCTATTTGATTTTCCATCCTGATTTTTAGTGAGCTTGTTCTCAATTTTCTGCCTTGAATCTGATCCTCTTCTATGATAGCCTCATTGTTCTCTTCCTTCTCTACCTCTAGCTCTTCCTCTGAAGTTTAGTTCTAATTTATTTTTGTTCTTCTCTTCCACTTTTGATGCAAGTTGTAAACACTTATGGATGGTTATAGGAGTCCACAAAATGATTTCCTCTTGGATATTCCATTTTAGGCCTCCAAGATATCTATCCACCTTGATAGTTTCTTCCTCTTGACCTCTTGACCTCAAGCACAACTTATGGAATTATTTAGCGTATGTAGCCACATCTAAATCTTTTTGTTTCAAATTATGCCTCTTCTTATGCAACTGGATTTCATAATCCTCAGGTAGGTATTGTTCTTTTACCTTGTTTAACATGGATTTCCAATCTGAGATTGGATTCTTACCCATATTCTCCCTGTCTTATTGGAGGTATTTCCACCATGTTAATGCTGAACCTCTTAACCTTGACTTTGCAACTTTTACCTTCTGTGCTTTAGTTATGCCCTCACATTCAAAATGATTCTCAATACCTTCTATCCACTCCACAACTAGTTCACTGTCCATTTTTCCATTAAACCACAGAATCCCTTCAAGACTCTTTCCTCCTAGGGCTTTGAGAGATTTTGGAAATGGCTCCTCATTCATTAGAGGGTCTGGTTCAGGTATCATGTCTTCTTCATCAACTTTCTTCTTCCCTCTACTGCTACTGACTTCATCTCCATTTCTACTTTTAGTTGCATCTGCAACTTCTTGAAGTTTTGCCTTCATTTCATCTAGGGCTTCTTTAAGGATTCTAGTCCTTTCCCTTTGATCCTCTATTTATTTCTTCTTCTCATCTACTTACTTTACAAGCTTTGCATTGATGACCATCTTCTTTTCACCTACTCATACTGTTGGCTGGAACATCTACCACAAACCCAATCAATTTAGGCTCTTATAACAATTTGATGTAAGTTGGGTTAGGGTTTCTCTGGTCTCCTTAATAGCTATAATGACTTGCTTAGGATTTCTCCTATTCTATTAGGGTTCACTTAGATACCCTGCTCTGTTATAGGATGATAATCCTATCCTTCCAACTACCCCACCTAGTTACACCAATTCAATTGCTTATCAAACCAAGGGTTCTACCTTTTTGTACACCTTGCATATTCACACAACATGGTTCTTTCTTACTTCATGGTGAATGGGGGATTTTTTTATATTTTATTCAATCCCATTCGACCTTCTGATTACAAATCAAATGTTTTTTGTGACTAAAACTCTCAAAACTATCCACTTTGCACCAAATAGGGCTACTAGAATTAGCCCTATTTGAGAGGTTTTCCCCCTTTAACTAAAATTATCCTTAAAATTTTACCAAATAGGATTGATATTTGGATACCTTTTTGGGAGACCTACAATATTTTTAAGGTCTCAACTCTTCAAGCTAGTTGTACACTGGAAAGCCACTTTTGGCCTAAGATTGAGGATTTTAAGTTGTTCCAAACTCTCACTTCTAGGGTATCTTGAAAAATATAAAAAAAGTACTATTGGGAACTCCTCTATCTGGATTCAAGTCTTTTACACATCCCCCTAACTTCTTCCAATCTTGGATTGAATATTTCAATGCATTCAACCCACTGCCTTTTACTATCAAGCTCTGATGCTGCCTAGCCAAGTGTTATCAACTCGCTTAGGGCATTAATGTAAAAATGCCAAACCTTATTTCTGGGGTCCCTCCTTCTTCCCACCTTTAATACATCAATTTCACTCCCAAATACCAAAAACCCATAAAAATTTTATGGTGGGAAAGGTAGTGGAAAGCACATCTTCATGAAGTGCTCAAACTGTGGCTGCAAACTGCCTAAATAAAAATGAATTTCAAAACCAGTAAAAAAGACTTATTCCTAATTTTCTCAATGAATGAAATAGGTCTATATATGAATTATAAACATGTATCCAAGGTTATATAATCAATTTCAATCCGTTTATCCTTACATGCAACCAAAAACTTAAAACTGTAGGACTGTGATGCTAGAAATTGAAAAAAGAGTTTACAACATGTGAAGATGATCTCAAATGAACTTGTAATATAAATGAAAAACCTTCAAAAGATCATAAAACACATGGAGAAAACACTAAAACACATTTTAAATCCTATCTTCGCACACATGAAATCAAAAAGAATAAACAATGATCCTTCTCCAAAAGCTCAGAATTTTCATTAATGAAAACTTCTTCTTTCTCCTGTTACAGATCCTTGATCATGGTTTTGAGTATGTTTTCCACATCCTAAGTAACCTCCCATAATGGATTGAGGAATTATAAAACATCATTCTTTCATCTAACTCAGTCTGCAATATATTCTTCAAAACTATCATGCAAAATCCAAAAGTTGTCATAGCAAATGTTTTTGTCTTTTTGGCATTTCCTATCACGTAGGACTTGGGATATTTTTGTGGAATTATATAAGGTACATTAATGATTTCTAGGAATGATTTATCCTCTCAACAATCATTCTACCATCTTTTCTTCTTTTTTAGCACTTTTTGTCAAGTTGACAACTTTGACAAGAAATGACAACTTTTGCAAAATCCTTCCAACCTATTATGTTTGTTCTCTAATTTTTTTCATATGACATATAACCATCTTCAAAATAATTAAAAACATAGCCTATGCTATTCAATTCTTTTTTTTACTCTAGGACTCATCTCTGCAACATTGGCAAGAGAACACACAAAACAACTCTACTAAGCAACTATCTAGTCATGGATTGACCTAGTCATATCCATCTTAGGGAAATAAAGAAAATGACCTTCTAAGGTCTAAAAAAAATATCCTAACTTGGCTAGAGTGAGTACATGCCAGGATCAAAGAACAAAGCAAGAAACATAGTGGTTAAGCTAGGTGTGCTCCTACACCATGACATTTCAAATTCTTTCCTCATTTCATCAGAAAATGAAGTCCATAAGTTATCATTACCCCCAAAGATAATATCATTAACAAATATTTCAGCAATAAGTATCTTATTATCATTTCCTCCTTTTAAATATGAATTATTGTTGTCACTTATTCTAATAAATCCAATACTTATAAGATATGAATGCAATCATTCATACCATGCTCTTGGTGCTTGTTACAGTCCATATAAAGCATTGTGTAGCTTACATACCATGTGTGTCTGATCAGGATCAACAAATCCCTTAGGTTGTTCAATGTATACCTCTTGTTCTAGTATTCTATTAAAAAATGCAGACTTCACATCCATCTGATATACCTTGAATCATTTATATGCATCATATGCAACTAGTATTCTTACTCCTTCAAGTCTAGCAACTGGTGCAAAAGTTTCTCCATAGTCAATTTCTTCTTCTTGTGCATACCCTTTGCAAACCAATCTTTCTTTATTTCTGGTCATTACATTCCCATCTTCATTTAGTTTGTTTCTGAAAATCCATTTGATGCCAATGACATTTTTATCACTCGGTCTCAGTACTAATGTCCATGTCTTATTTTTATGTATTTTCTCAATTTCTTCATTCTTAGGGTTAATCCATTCTTCATTTTCTAATGCATCTTTACCATTCTTAGGCTCAAATTCACAAATTAAACAAGTGTCATGTCTGAACTTACTTATTTTCATCATGCCTGCTCTTTTATCTCTAATAATCTAATTCCATGGATGGTGTCTTCTCATGTATTTAGCAAGTATAGGTTCAACTCTTGGTTCTTCATTATCTTCTTTTGTATGTTCATTGTCTCCTGGTTCATAATCTTCTATTTCAACATTTTCATGATTCTTGGTATGCGCTACCTATTTCCCAGTAACATTACCCTGTTGCATGGTAATGTTAGGCATCTACATCGGTTTAGTATCAAGTTCTTCTCAGTAAGAAGAATTACTATATTCCTCTGGTTCTTTCATGTTGTCCTCATCATTTAGTTAAGAAAATCCATCAAATTTTACATTTGCACTCTCAATGATTTTGTTAGTTGTTTTGTTCAAACATTTGTAAGCTTTACTCTTAGTATAATATCCAAGAAATATTCCTTCATCAGTTTTTGAATCAAATTTACCATTTGTCTCATCTTTCATATTATAACATTGACTACCAAATATTCTAAAATAACTTACATTTGGTGTATGCCCATACCATAGCTAATAAGGTGTTTTGTTTGAATCTTTCTTCAGTTGTACTTGGTTCAGTGTTTAAACAACTATGCTTGCTGCTTCTCTCCAATATTTTTGTTCAACTCCTTTCTCAATCATCAATTTTCTAGCACAATAAACAATTGTTCTATTTCTTCTTTCAACAATCACATTTTGTTGTGGTGTCCTCGGTGTAGAAACCAATTTCTTGATTGCATACTCATTACAAAAGTTAGTGAAATCATTAGAAATAAATTCACCTCCTCTATCAGATCTCAAAGACTTTAGATCTCTACTAGTTTCTTTTTCCACTTTAGCTTTGTACAACTTAAACATCTTAAATGTTTCATATTTTTCTTTTAGAAACATGACAGTCATAATCCTAGAGTAGTCATCAAAAAATAAAATAAAATAGTTGTCCCCATAATAGCTCTATTTTCTCATTGGTCCACATATAGGTCAGTATGAACTAACTCCAAAATTTCATTAGATGAAAAATTCTTTCTCTTAAAACCAGGTTTTGACATCGTACCCATTTGACAATTTTTGCACATTACATAGCTTGGTTTAGATAAGATCGGTAAGCCTCTAAATTTTCTTTTTATACTAATCTTAACCATATTGTCAAAATTTACATGACAAAGTCTTTTATTCCATAACCATATATCTTCATTCTTTTCCAATAAAAAATTAGTTTCAGCTGTGTCAAGATAGAATAGGTTACCTTTAGATTGTTCACCAGTGCTGATCAACTTTCCTTTTCCATCATAGATTCTATCTTTTCTATTCTCAAATGCAACTCAGTGACCTATGTTATTCAACTTTGAAACACTCAACAAATTATATTTAAGTCCTTTTACCCAATAAGCATTTTCACATTTGATTTGATTGTTCAACATAATAGTAGCTTTTCCTTTCAATAGGGTGTATCATTTTCCATTCTTACTGATCCTCCATCATAATGTTCAAGAAATCCAAAATTTCCTTTATCACCAGTCATGTGATGTGAACAAAACCTATCAATAACCCAAATATCATGTTTACTAACTTTAGAGATAAGTGTTGTTTCTACATACCTTTCATCTTAATGGGTGGTCCCACAATAGTGTGTCCCACTTTTTTGAACATCCTGATTTTTGCTGAAATTGCACATTTTTAAGAAAATGTGATGATTTAAGCCTTGACAGGTCCCATTTGAAGGAGTAAATTGAAAATGTCTAGATAAAATCCTCTTGGATCAAAATCCCTTTTGTATAATCCCTCTACTCCTCACTCACACCTATAATCAAGTCTCCTTTGAACCTATCGAAATGCTGACAAAAAATCACTTTGACATTAAATTTTTTTTGGATCAAATAAATTTATTTGAAAAACCCAAATATAGGATGATAGTACTCCGAGAGATATTTCCAATGATTACGAGTTTATTAAGACTTTTATTTTTAATTTTTACTAAACATAGGTTGTCTGACCATTTAGCGACTTCTTTGTTCGACGCTTTTGGAAAATAGTAAATTAGGGAAAAAAATATGAAAAATATCTAGGAAATAGGTATTTATGTTACCTTTCTATCAAAAAAATAATAAATGAATTTTGATATATAGAGATAGAGTTAGAGCGATCAAAGTGAACCTATGTCCAAATTATAATTAATGTCACTTCATAACTCAATAAATTATTAAATATTCAACCAAATTGAATGAAACCAAATGGATTCCCTAGATATTTGTGTTACAAATCTAAATTCAAAATAATTATTTGCTTATAAGTTTTATAAAAAAAGTTATGTTGATCAAAGTGAGTGTCACTCCTGAAAAATCCTGATTTTTCACAAAAATAATTTTTGAAGGAGAAGGAAAAATGGATACAAATAAATTGCATTTAAACAAAAAAAAAATTTATAAACTAGAAAAAAAATGCTAAATTCACTAGTTTACATCATCTTCAAATTCTTAATGGTTTAATGACAATAGATGTTCGAAACCAAAGTTGTTTTTCAGAATGTTCATTTCAGTGTCAAAGTTGGCCAAAAAGTAGGACACAGTTTTGTGGGATCACCCTAATCTGAATCATCTTTCAAAGCTAAAAACACTATCAATATCTTCATCACTGTCAAAACTATTGTCATTAACTTTATTTTCAGTAACGTAACAAGCTTTCTTTCCTTTATCTTTATAATCTCGGTTATGTCTTCTGTCATACTGTCAGTTGCTTCTATAGTCTCGGTCATCCTTTCTGTCATTAGATCTATCATCTCTATCATCATCCTTTTTTTAGGGCACCTTGCATCAAAATGGCCAATCTCTTTATAGTTAAAACAGATCAAAGGTAGTTTAAATTTATATCTTCCTTTACCTCTTTGCAATCTTCTAACCATTAAAGCTTCAAGTTTTTCAAGTTCCTTGTCATCACTATCATTGTCACTGTTATTTCTGATTATGTGTTTTCTACTAGATTTACTAATTTTCAAAGTAGACATAAATGAGGACTCCATAGATGGTACAATACTATTGTCAAAGTTATTTAGCTCAAAAGAAATCAATATTCCAACAAGACTATCAATAGTAATATTATTTCAAGGTGCAACTCTCATTTCATGTATTATAGAGACTCTTATAGAATAAATAGGAAATAGAGTTATAAGAATATTACTAACAATAGTGTCTTCATCAAAGGTTCCACCAAATCCTCAAATAAAATTAAAAAATTCCTTAAGTTTGGTATTGTACTATGTTATGTTTTCTCCTTCCTTCATTCTCATGTCATCAAACTTTCCACGAAGACTTTCAGGTTTGGCTCTCAGTACATTTGCATCTCCTCCATAAACTAGTGTAATCTTATTTTACATCTGCTTGGTAGTTGTACATGTCTTGATGTCCTCAAATTCAACCTCTGTGAGTGAAGAAGCAATATCCACCATGATAAGGTTATGTTCATGTTTCTCTTTCATTTGATTTACAATCAAAGGTCTAGAAGGAAGAAAGAATTCATTGTCTAGATATTCTACAATGTTGTCTCCGATCCTTGATAAATATAGTCTCATTCTTATTTTCCATGTCGAGAAGTTATCCTTGTTCAACTTAGGTGCATCTCTCTTATACATCTTGTGATCTTATTCTTAAGTCCTTCAAAACTTTCTTCTAAGCATTGTATGCTCTCTAATAAGCATTGTATGCTCTGATGTCAATTGTTAGAATAACTGAGAGGGGGGTGAATCAATTAGAGTTATTCTCCTCACAAATCATCCTACAGTCCCAAATTTATCCACATGTATACAAAAAACAATTCAAATATAAAACTTAGCTCAGTGAAAATGTATTCTGTAATCCCAAACTATCATCAATAGTGTATACTGAATATCAATAAATTAATATTGTGATTACCGATCTAGGTCAATAAAATAAAGTGTAGAGTAAATTAATAATCCACAATATTCATGCACATTGACACATAGATTTTTAACATGGAAACCTTGGTAAGGGAAAACCCATTTGGGACCGGTAACCCAAAATATTTTCACTCTTCAGAAGTGAGCTCAGTGAAGAGCCAACCTTGTTAAAGGTTACAATGCACACTGTTAATGTGACCTTGTTAGAGGATTTAAACTAACATTTCTCTTTTGAACATGTATTCACTATGGGGTCAACAAGAAAAAACTTAACATTCTCTGAATGTTATAATAAAGACTTCATTGTCCTAGTCGCTTAAGAGATTTATCTGTAACAATGGTTAAATTAATACAATAGTGATCTAATTCAAATACAACTCTAGTTTTTAGATATTTAGATGCTAAGTACATAATACCTCTGGTCAATTTGTATTTCTTCAGTTCATCTCATACTTCAAAATTTTTCTTCTCGATATTCCTCTTTCCTCTGTCGTTTAGTTATGTCTGCAGAAAAAATGCTCAGTTCTTTCTTTAACCAGTTTGATCAATCATGCATAAAATTTGCATGTATGCACTTCAATTGTGGTATATTTCAAAATGAATCTCTTCTCTCTTATATAGAAATCATAGCTCATTTAATTTTCATCCTTTAGACCTTTTCTCTTAATCTCCATCATTCACTCTCCCACTTGATCCTTACTCGGCATTTGTGTTACAAAAACATTTCAATCTTCATCGTCCGAAATTCGTTGTATTTTCATAACCATTTGATCAAATAACAAATTTTATCTTTTACCTCAAAATCATAAATTTCTAGCTCACCATCCTAGTTGGCCTCAATTTGAATTAATTTCTTTCTCTTAGTATTAACCATGTTGTACCAGAAATCCCTATCCCAGTTATCATTTTGCTCAGTGTACACTATGTTTTACTCAGTTATTACTATCATTCGGTGTATACAAAACTCTTCATTTACCGACCACATAAAGAATGTTCATTCTAGATCTTCAAATCATAACAAGTTTTTTCCACCATAATAATACTCAAATAATTTGACATCAATGACAATAGATTAACTCATAATGTTTATCATCACTTCTACAACTCAGTTGAATATCAACAAATGAATTCAAACATATAATCAGTTGTAGTTCATCATTCTCATCTTATTATGTTTTCCTAAACCATAGGACTAAATGAGTTCATCATCTCCATAAGACCATTAGTGAAAGGTTAGTCATCAAGCTCACCAAATGTTGAGTTCTTCTACACTACCTCCCCCAGCTTCAAGGAAGAAGAACATTTCCCCTTCAACTTGGGTTCCTTAGGAGTTGGTTCTTTGCAACCCATAATAACGTGACATTTATTAGCACATCTCTAGTAATAGAGGGTAGCATTTTCATTGACTAGAGCTTGAGTCCATTTCCCCCATTTAGATTTAAAAGTGATAAAATTATGAAGAGACTTATTTATAGCCACATTGATGCAGAAATGAGGAAAATTGAACCAAGATTTAGCCAGTGTGACCTCATCTATAATAACATCCCAGAAAAAGGATTTATCAATCCAATGAAATATCTATTCATCCCATAATTCCAGTGAGAGGCCTATAATATGAACCAAAATTGGGGGCATCCAATTAAGTTCTCCTGAAATATAAAAACTTGGTTTCAATTTAGACAAGGCTAAAAAGTGTTTACCATACACCCATGAACCAAAGAGAACAAAAATAAGATCTTACTTTGTCTAGAACTTGAAAATGACTAGTCTTCTTGGCATTGTATAAATGGTGGCACTACCTTTCATATTCCAATAGGTTGTATCCCATTGTTGAACCATATGAATAGTTGGTGATGAGGAGAAAAATTTCACGACTAAAGCCAGGTGCATTGAAGACATAATCATTTGTTTCACACATCATGTACGATTATTTCTATCTATTACTTATGATTTTTTTTGTTGGAATAATTAATTATTCACCATTTATACTTTACTTAATCTTACTTTGGATAATGCATACATAGTAGTTTGTGCATGAGACACTTAGGAGTTTACATCTTATTTTAGCACATGATGTAGGATAAACTCCAGTTTAGGCACTGATAGTTATTATCATATTCCACTTTATGTGTGAGATCCACCTTTAGTGCACTTATCACATTATCATCATCCACATATTGCACATACTTCATTGCATAGTAGAGGATGATCCACCTTTGGTGGACATGTGATTTTACCTTGTATGGGTGATAGCTTATATTCTCCTTATCATGTAGTCTCATAACCTTGCCTATATAAAGAGAAAAATGTACATTGTATTGTATCTCTTGAATCGAGTTGTTTTCTTATATTCATTATTGAACATTATTAAATTCATTCAATTAATTTATCATATCATTTTATCTCTCTTTTTTGAGCTATTCATTGAGCTTCTATATCTTGCCATATTACCTTAGGGAAACTATTACATTGCATCGTAGAAATTCTTACAAATTTTTATCCCTGTGTAAAACATATTCACCCATTTTTTGTGATTTGATATTTTGACTCCACTGTAAAAATAATCTCACACTTTGGATAAAAAAGGTCATTGGAAAAAAATAAAAATTCTAATTTTACATTTTCCCCATCACTGGTAAATTTGTTTTCACCTATTTTACATCCTTGTGTGAAAAATAAACATATTTTATCTATGTAAATACCTATTTGTTTTACTCATTTTCAATTAAAGGATATTTCTAAGACTATTATGCATCTTGGACAAAATTGATTACTCATGATATTGAAATATATATGTTGGAATTGGCTTATATTTTAGTTGTTGGCATTCATGTTTTGTAACTGATGTCAACATATGTTTCTCATGAGACAGACATATTGGTTATCACTGGTGCATGGATGACTGACAGAAGTGTACAGGCACTGTACAAATGTTTCATTGTATGAGAATATGGGAATGTGTACAAGGATGAGCTTTGTTCTTATATCTAAGGTCACTTGAATTTATGATTCTATTTTTTTGAGTTACAACGATTTTGGTGAAGATTGTTTGTTGAACAGAGGGAGAATTGTGACATAGTTAGTTTCTGATTTTTGAGGATAACTTGCACATGAGATCAATTCATGTTATACGAGCTTGAGAAATGATAGAAGATACATTAAGGAATGTGTTTATTATGATTATTGGGTTGTAATACTCTTGGTGATGTTAGTTGTGGTATGTTCTCTCAAGAAGACCTATTTGGGGCTGACTTCAGAGATGTAGAATTTATTATGGATGACGAGCGTGGATTACAGATCTTGGATTGTAATTGATTTTTACTTGTTATAGGAACTAGATGTATCTTAGAAAGGGGTTATGTAATTGTTTTTTCATTGGGGAAGTCTTAATTGTTTGACCTAATTTCTTATTGTCAACTTGTATGAAAGAAAGTTGTTTTCTTTTCTGGAGTATGAGATGAAATAGAAAAGTGTGGAAGCTGTGAGCTTGTATCTGTGAAGTCTGATGGATGTAGAGAAATGGTTTTGATTGAATAAATTCATTGGAACTATTTTACCAAAGTTGTTTCTATTAGTCAGATCATTCAATTATATATCTTATATACATTTGTATTTTGGACATTATTAACTAAGGGTGGATTTAACATTCTTTAGGCAGTGAGTCTATTGTTTTTCATGACTCCTGATAGGGTCTGTCCTTTAATAGGGAATATGTATTGTATGTAATAAGTAGATCCTAATAGGGATAAATCTCCTAATAGGGCTACTATACTTTCAGTGCAATATTTTTGGGTGCTAATTCTGACTAGGGTTTTTTTTTTTTAATCCCTTAATAGGGTTTCCTCTAGAAAAAATAGTTGTGTTATGGCGTTGTTGTTAATGTGTTGATGATTATATTTATATTTTTTCAAAATATAAAGTTTATATTATTCACACAACTAATTCACCCACCTCTCAGTTGTTCTGATGGATTATTTTTTCTAACAATCGGTATGTGAGGTACTGGTCCTTTGAGAGAAATCTTAATAGCTTGAGGTGATCCTCAAAGATGGCATACTATAGAAAGGATAGTTCAAAGTTAGATCCTGAAAACTTTGATAGTTGGAAGAACAAGATGAGAACTCATTAGCTATATTTGGGAATTGACTACTGGATGATTGCAAAGAAAAATGAGAAGATCAAGATAGAAGATGAATTGGATAAAGCTATTGATGATGACAATAACTTTGTTCCTTGTAAAAAGGTTGCAAGAGAATCACTGATTAGTGCACACTCTAAAGGTGAATTCAAAAAAGTTAAAGATATGGATTCTTCACATAATATTTGGTCAAGATTGGATGAACCATTTGAAGGAGATAAGTTTACTATGTTGGAAAAGTTACAGATCTAGAAGACAAGGATGGAAATTATATATGAAAATGAAATATGATGAGAATTTTAGAGCATATGTATAGGGAGTTACTAAAATTTTTATTGGCATTAGAAACATTGGAGGAATATACAGTAAAGAAGAAGTGATCACAAATATTCTTAGATATTTCAAACCTGTTTAAAAAATTAAAGTATAAGCTATAGAGGAGATCATACCTTTGACAACAAACTTCAACAAAGAGATGTTAATATCAAAATTAACTACCTTGGAGGCCATAGATCTGGGAGATTCATTACCTAAGGTTGAAACAATATTCAAGGTGACTGTGCATAATAATAAAAAGACTTTATGAGGGGTTGTGAGAACTAGTAGAAGTGACTTANAGATGATCTTGGTGAATATGTTGATGATTGGGAAAAGACACAAGAAGAAGATAGGAAATTAGATGAAATTGTGGCCCTGACTGCAAGAAGAAAAAAGGGAGGTAAGGGTAAGTTTGAAGGAAATTTACCTCTAAAATGTTATTCATGCAATAAGATAGGTAATTTTACAGAGCTAAGTACTCCATCATCATCAGATATATCTTATTGTACAAGGGCTCCTAAACATAAATCTAAAATTTATAGACCTAAGTACTCCAAGGATAAGGAATGTTGTTATGCTAGTGAAGGTATATCTGATGATGATGTTGTGGATTATGATGAAATTGGATTTATTTCTATTAAAGATGATGAACCTATTCATGAAGAGAAAGCCCTAGTTTCACATGTTGAAAATAGATACGAATGGATCATAGACAGTGGTTGTTCACATCATATTGTCTGATGTCGAATGTGGACCTCTCAATTCAACAAAAAACCCAACATAGTCCTTATTCAATCAATGGATGTGCAAAGACAAACATGAATTGTTTTCTCTACAAAGTGATTGAGATGACCTGTTGCCTCCTAATTAAGTGTGATTGTTGTAGTGTACCCTCAGAACGAGAGCCAACAACCTGAACATCTCTAATACAGAGGATTTCATAGTGTGAGTGTGTGA
>MU225403.1:151322-163715 GCA_018584345.1 Thuja plicata | reverse complement strand
ATGATGGTGGTCTAGTCATATTTGGTGACAATACTCCTAAGTTTATCATTGGAGTGGGATCAATTTCTCTTGATGGTAAAACTAATATTGATAATGTGTTCCTTGTTGATGGACTTAAGAATAATTTTTTGAGTGTTGGATAGCTTGTTGACAAAGGTTATTATTTGAAGTTCAATGATGGGAGATGTTCTATCAAAAGTAAGACAATAGATCTAATAGCATATGGTACTAAGTCAAGAGGTAATTCTTTTGAGTTTAACACTACCAAATTTTCTTGTTTTGTTGCGACGATTGATGAAATTTGGTTATGGAATAGAAGATTTTGTCATGTAAATTTTGATAAAATTATAAAATAAAGTATGACTAATTTTTTTAGAGATCTACCAAAGATTGTGAAACCTGCTAACATCATGTGCAGAGAAAGTGTGATGGGGAAGAAAAATAGAAGCAATTTTAAAAGAAAATATTATTTAGTGAAAGGGAAGTTGGATCTGGTACATACATATCTGTGTGGTCCTACAAGAACAAGATATTACTATAGTGAAATGTATTTCATACTTTTTTGTTGATGAATTTTCTAGGATGATGTGGCTTACATATCTTAGAGAGAAATTTGAGGCTTTTAATAAATTCAAAATATTCAAAGAAAAAGTTGAGAATGAATAAGGTTTGAAGATAAAAATGATTAGGATTAAATAGAGGTGGTTAATTTACTTTAGATTTTTTCAATACCTACTATGAAGAGCATGGAATATACATACAAACATTCGCTCCTAGAACACCACAACAGAATGGGGTTGCATAGAAAAGAAACATAATTATATTAGATGTTTCCATAACTATGTTTATTGAAGGGAATGTGTTTCATGTTTGTTTGAGAGAAGCTATTGGTACTTCTATTTACACTTTGAACAAAATTTAGATCAGAGAAGGTACTAATAATACTTCCTGTGAGCTATGGTTAAATCATGCTCCTAATGTGAAATATTTTAGAATATTTTGGAGTAAATGTTGTATCAAAAGAGACGATGAGATAGGAAAGTTTGATACTAGAAGTGATGAGGATATCTTCCTTGGTTATTCCACTAAGAAATAAGCTTAAAATGTTTTAATCTAAGATTGAGGGAGATTATTGAAAGTGCTAATGTGAATTAATGAGAAATTTCAAATTCAGGAAAGGATATATGATTGTAGCCAAACTACAAAAAATAGGTAGATTACTCCAAATCAAGAAGAACCTTTTGAGGTTGATCATGACATTGAGGTATGAATGAATGATACAAATGATTCTACTAAAATTCCAAAAATACTCAGGTATGTTAAGAAGAACCATCCTAAAAATAAAATCATTGGTAATGCAAATAAAGGCATGATGACAAGATCCAGATTAAGAGATGAAATTGGTTTGATTTCTCAATTTGAACCAAAAAATACTGATGAAGCATGTAGAGATGAATCTTAGACTAAAGATATGCAGGAATAATTGGAAGAGATAAAGGAAAACAACATTTGGGAATTGGTTTCTAGACCTAAAGATAAGAATGTTATAGGAACTAAATTTGTTTTTAGAAACAAAATGAATGAAGAAGGAATGGTTGTAAGGAATAAGGCAAGACTGGTTTGTAAAGGCTAGTCACAACTAGAAGGCATAGAGTTTGAATAAAAAATTTCTCATGTTGCTAGGCTTGAGGTAGTAAGATTATTTCTTTCTTATGCTACACACAAAGACTTTAAAGTATATCAGAAGGATGTGAAATCTGTATTTCTAAATGGAGATCCAGAGGAGGAAGTATATATTGAACAACCTGATGGATTTTCTCTGATGGATGATGAGGACATGGTTTGCAACTTGAGGAAGGATTTGTATGGACTTAAAAAAGCACCTACAACATGGTATGCTAGATTGGATAGGTATTTAATTCATCTTGGTTTTAGAAAAGGTAATGCACACAATAGTTTATACTTAAGAATTAGTGAAGCTAGAATTTTAATAGTAAAAGTTTTTTGTAGATGATATCATTTTTGGAGGTATTGATGAAGTGAATAGTTCTCTAAGTGTGAGGCCTAACCCAGTCCGACATAGATTACCACTATCTTTCACCTATATGCTCTCTACTCAATACAAATTTTGTTATAGTTGGAGTATTGGGACACATGAATTCTTTATAAATCTGAAGAATCCTTTTCTTGTATACAACACCTAATTATGTAATTGGGGAATCTATTAGATACCTTGTGTGAGTGATGTAGATTTTCATTTAGGAATTAGTTTTGGTGGTTTAGTATATTGTATTAGTAAGTAGATGTTAGATAATATCAGTATGCAGATTTATTAAAAGTTATGTTTATGCATATGGATTAGATGCAGACTTTATTTATAAATCATTGACGTAAATATGAGTGAATGTGTGTTCTACTTACATTATGTACTCTTCTATGTTTATGCATTGATTTATTGGACCTATTGATGTGTGCAATGAGTGTGCAGGAAAATTTGATTATGGTACTAATCGGGGATTCAGGAATGGACCTATGTGAAAACTGTGATGCTAAGACCTTGTCTATAAAAAGAGACATGGACCTCATTGTATTGTATTTTTATTCATAAAAGTATGGTGTATGATTGTATTTTATTTAATTAAGTAATTGTGTAATAAGTCATGCTTATGTGAATTTATTGTGTCACTTGACACATGTGGACCTTGTGTGTTGGCATGGCTAGTGACTATGACTAGCATAGATTTAACTTTACCCAGGAGTTACCTAGTATAGTCCCAATACTTACCATAAGATTTAGGAAGATAAGATTGAGATAAGGATGAGTCAAGAGAGATTAGAATGAGTCTTGAGGGTTGGATTTTCGAGAGTTAACCTTGGGTGGAGATTAGGAGGGTCATTTGGACTCTTAGGGAGTATCTAGGATCAGAAGTAACTACCCCACTTGGTACCTTAGGGGTTAGGGGTCATTTTCAACCCATTAAGAGTCTTAAAACTCATTTATGACTCCCCTAAAGTCACCATTTTGGGAAGTGGCGAAATTGAAGAGCTGTAAGACTTTGGTTAAGCCATCCTTTCTTTCCTTGCAAGCATTTAACTCCATTCATGGAGAAGGAAAGTGGGGAGAGTAGATGGATTAGGGTCTCTTCTCCATTTATGACTCTTGATATTTTAGGAAGAATGCCTATATAAGGAAGGCCTTAGAGGGAGTTTTAGGTACACACCCACTCTCTACTTTTAGAGATAGATTCATTTGTAGGAGAAAGACTTGAGAGAAGGAGGAAGGATGAGAAGGAGAAGCTCTTCGAAAACAAACTTACATTTACAATAGCTTGGATTTGAGGTGAGTTTCATTATTAGCATAGTTAGGAGTATTTATTGTTTTCTTATGTGCATAGCTTGAGAAATCCATGATTAAAGTTTATGTTATCATTTTTAGCTTCATGGGTTTTCATGGAGTATTGTGTGTTGAGTCTTGTATTTATTTTTTGATTATTTTTATATGTGGTTCTTCAAGGCTTATTCACCCTTGGGAGGGCTGGGTATCCTTGATGGGGTGAAAGTTAGTGATCTATCCAAGTAGTGCAGAGTATCCCATGTGAGGAGGGATGTACATGGGTATATGGGTGCCCATGGTGCCAAGAATTCCCAAGGAATTTGGGGTTCATAATAAAAATTGGAAGGCTTGAAGCCATGACTTCTTTTGTGAAAGAAAGGTAAATTTACTCAAATTTCCACCATAGGGCTTGGAGGAGAAGGGTAGAACTTTTTTCATGAGTCCATGTGTGGCCATTGAACAAAATTAAAAATGTGGTACCTAGGAATGTTGAGCCCATGTGTGGCCTATCCCTAGTGTATGTATTTTTGTATTATTGGCTTTATCCTCTTGTGGTAGTCCTATTTCACCCCTTGTTTTCAACTCTTTTGGAGACCTATGTATATCCTTGGGTAATGGGGATTTTCTTGTGTTTCTATTTTCAGTTTCCTGGTTGTTATGTGTGTATGTATCCTGGTTCAATTCTAGATCCCCTATCTCGGGGGTGGCCTTGAAAAGGCCTAGGTTGGGAGGTGAGCCTCCATGGTCATATCCTTATCTTATGTAGGTTCTGGGAAATCTCCTGGAAGTGTAGCCGGTGTCCTGGAATCTTGGTTGTAATGCCTTTTTCAAAATCACTTTCTATTTTAAAGTTTTTCCTTGAAATGTTTAAAGGAGTTTGGAAATTTGTAATACCTTTGAAATAAAGTCATTTATGTATTCCAAAGATGTATTTAATAATTGTATCAATGAGAATACAATTTTGCTTAATATTATTGTATTAATATATTTCTCCAAATAGCTTCGTAGGTATTTTATTAAAGTATAGTAGATAGAGATTGTATTCTTACTTAGCATTCAAAATAAAAGAAAATGTGTTCTATATACCTGTAGCAATTTTTGCATTATTGGTTACTCCAAAATTATTCTTACTAATGTTGTATTAAAATGATAAGAAAATCTTAGGACTATAACATTAAATAATATTGTTGATATATATCAAACTTTTAATTAATTTAATTTGTGAAATTTGCAAGGGTGTATTAAGGAAAGAGAAGACTACATCTGCTTTTAGTTAATATAACATGTTTAAATGGGAATTTTAAGTTTATTAGGTTAAGTTTTAAGTGCCCAAAGTTTGGGGCATGACACTAAGGAAATGGAAAATGAATTTGAGATGTCGATGATTTGTGAGATGAAATTTTTCCTTGGACTGCAAATCAATCAAAACAAGATTGGTATTTTTATTTCTCGGAATAAGTATCTTAAGGAAATGTTTGAAAAGTTTGGAATGGAAGATTGTAAACGTGTTGGAACACCTATGATTACTAATCAAAATATTACTACTACTGATGAATCTCAGAGTGTTTTTCAGACAAAAAATAAATCTATGATTGGAGGCTTACAATATTTGACTCACACTAAACCAGAGATTGCTAATGTAGTCGGAATTATGGAAAGATATCAAGAAGATCCTAAAGAGACTCACCTTGCTACTGTAAAAAAAAAAATATAGATATCTAAAAGGAACACTAGATTATGGATTATGGTATAAAAAATCTAATGACTTTGTTTTGCATGCGTATACTGATGTTGATTGGGAAGGAAATGTTGATGATAGAAAGAGTACAAGTAATGGTTTTTTTTTTCTTGGGAAAAGACTGGTTTCTTGGTTAAGTAAGAAGTAGGATTGTTTACCTCAATCTATTGCTGAATCAGAGTTTGCTGTTGTTTTTATAAATTGCACACAGATTGTTTGGATGAAGCAAATGCTGAAGAAAATTGGGATAACTTTTGATGAGCTAGTGGCTATTCTTTGTGATAACACTAGCATAGTAAATATGTAAAAGAATCCATTTATGCATTTGAAGACTAAAAATATTTCAATTAAGTATCATTTATTGCAAGACAAGGTCATAGAGAAGGAGATTAGATTGGATTATATCAGCACAAAGGTACAAAGAGAAGCTATATTTATAAAACCTTTGCCAAATTATACCTATGAGTATCTCAGAGGTATGCTTGGGGTGAGAGACCCTCCTTGCGAGAACTAAATTGATGCAGGAATGCATCACTCTAGTGGATTTCAGATATATATCATTTTCTGGACTTGATGTATGGATCTACTCCTCAGGGGGAGTGATCGCAAGAACAATATAGAATACATTTGGGTGATTATGCACCTAGTTGGTGTAGGAATAGAGATTTGAAAAAGATACACCTTGTAGAGGAAACATGGTCAGATGCACAATAATGGAACCCTTTTCCATTGATGTCAAAGGGGGATAGATTATGTGAAGAGAGTTTTTGAAAAACACCTACTATTTTAGGGAGATATGTGAAGAGGATATTGAGAAGATTGTATTGAGATAGGTACTTTCTGGATTTATGGATTTTCTCATGTGTTTCCATCAATGAAAAAGAGGGAGATTGTTGGAATTAGTTTCTATTGTAGTTGTTGGCATTCCTATTTTGTCACTGATGTAAACATATTATTCAGATGAGATAGACAGACAGGTTATCACTAGTGCTTGAATGACTGACAAAAGTGTACGAGCATTGTATGAATGTTTCATTGTATGTGAAGATGGGGATGTGTATATGGATAAGATTTGATATTATATCATTCAAAAGAGTTTATTTTTGGAGAAAATCTATGAATGAGATATTGATCAATATCTATTAATGAAACAACATAATAAAGGTTAATTCTGAGTATAGGATATTGTTTGTCTTAATAAAAGATATTGGTCTATCTTTTTGATCTGATGCTCTGTTGTAGAGATTGGTCTCTCTAATATGTTTGTGTCTACAATTTCTACAAGTAGGGACTATTGTCACTTGTAGGATGGTGTCTATCAATTGAGAGAGAGAGAGAGAGAGAGAGAGAGAGAGAGAGAGAGAGAGAGAGAGAGAGAGAGAGAGAGAGAGAGACTATGAAATAAGTATAAAGAGACTAAAAGGGATATGAAATAATCAACAAACACTACAACAATTATTACAAGAGGTAAATTACAAGTGCAAGGGTGAATTTGTATCTTACTCTCAATAATAGGAGTCCAATGCATATAGATCCGCTTATACAATTTTGGAACCATTAGCCAAAGATGTCTAAAACTAAAAATCATAATTTTTCTCTTAAAAAAAAAAGATATTATCAACCAAATCTTAGATTAAATACATAAAAAAATCTATGGTAGAAGAAGGGAGGCATTTTTGGGCTTCACACTATTTTTTCAGTTTGAACAACCCAAGAAGGGTTATGTAAAATGTCAACAAAGGAGGCCCTAAGAAGCAAGGGCTTGGCCAAAATAGGAGCATCAAATCTGAAATCTACTAACCCAATCACATCGGAGGTAGCCACCCAAACCATTAGGAAAATTCAATAAATTTAAGAACATGCACACATGTCAAGACCATGTCACTATGAAGAACAAGGAGATCCATATCCAAGTTGCAACAAGGGGAGTTGTTGCAGCTAAGAGACCTGAGAAAGAAATACCAATTTAAAATTGGGAGATAGAAGGAACACATTAGCTATAATATGAATTAATATAAGCGTGTATTTATAATGAATAAATTTTCATCATTACGTTGATCATCATTTACAGAAGGATTCCATCAATTTAAGAGTATAACTAGGAGGAGAAAATAAATGATAACCCAAATCATGAACACCTTTAATTTGAATTATACTGTAATCAATTATTTCATGTATCTTAAATTTAAAATACATGGACCATTAAGTATAATGTCTACCAACATTTGATAATTATAAAGTACATTCTGGTCAATATATCTCTGGATACATTAGTATACAATGAAAAGTGTAAAAACAAATTAAGTCATAATGTCCCTATGTTCAAGAAAAAATAACATGTGCAAGCTATTAATATATAATTTCAATACTTTGTCATATTTTTTCTAATGTAAGCATGTTCTAATGTGTACAGATTAAATTTTAAACAAAATAAATATTATATTTGATTTTAGATAGGGATTGAATATACCAAGTAAAACATTTGGATATGTAATTTGGGTGACCAAATCAATGCCTTAAGAAACAAATACAAACTACACATGAAAAGGCCAATTGTGCTCTCAATTTAGTTTACAAGTAGAAAATTTCCTTGAATACACACATGTATTTCTTTTTCTTTGGCATAATTTTATATATGCTTATCCATATATGAAAAATATTATTTTGTAGCTTACACTTCACTCCATACACCATACAAAATTGGTTTTCAAAAATTTCCCCTAAAATTAGATGGATCATATTCAACATTTAACTTTTTAAGCTTGGATCCAACTCAAAAAATATTAATAACTAGATAATTCATTAAAAAGTAGAAAAATAATATCTAAACGACTACATAATTTTAGCTAACTATCCATTAAAACGATATCCGAAACACTTAACATAACTAAAAAAGGGTAGGTAATGCATAATTTTTTATATTAAAAAGTACCACCTTATTTCCTCTCAACATTTGACCCTCTTTTCCCTAACTATATATATTTATTAAAAAAATAATTTTAAGTACTAACTATCTAGTCCTTTTAATATCAATGTGTGGTAAAATGCGTCATTCAATCTGTAACACCAAATACTTCAATAAACCATTAACTTAAGGGGTTAGTATCAAATCTAAATCAAAATTATTATGCAACTACCCTCAAAAGTGGCTTATTGCTTCCTATTTGAAGTGAGTGTGATTTCATAAGAATGCTCATCAAATTGGTGTAGGAAATCAGTTACTAGACTACTCCAAAATGGAAGATTCCATGGAAATGAGAAAGATGCGTAAACTTGCATACTTTTCTCTCAAGAACTTTGAAGATGAAATGCATGCATAAGGAAATTAAGTGCATATTATCCATAAAAATGTAGCAAAGAGAGTTATTAACTGTTAGAATGAATTTATAATAACTAAGAGGGGGGCGAATCAATTATCCTTAGGTCCTGATGTAACAATAAAACTTTATACCACTTTGAACAACTCAGATATGCTTGATAGAAATAACACAAGAGTGTGCAATTTACTATACTAATGAAATAAGCTTGCAGAAGCTTAATAGTAAAACACAACATAAACATTCACATATTTTGACACCATTTAACGTGGAAACCCAATATGAGAAAAACCACCAGTAACATGCTACCAACATTTCACTCTTCTAAAGTGAGCTCTGTTAGGAGCCAACCCTGCTAAAGGTTACAAAACACACTGTTAAATGTGACCTAGTTAAAGGCTTTAATCACCCTATCAGGAGTGGCCTTGTTAGAGGACTTAGAACATTCCAATCTGAATCTCACCTTGCTCAAAGGATTTATACAATGACTACTAGGTCAACCTAGTTAAAGGACTTGAACTGATATAATGGTTAGAAAGTAATCAACAAGTTTGATTTGATACATACAACTTGCTTTTCCATTGAAGATCCAATTAAGCTCTAATGCTAATTCACCAAGTGGCCTCCATTCTCATCTCAAACTCCAAATCTTCTTGGAAATTCATCAATCAATCTCTCTCTGCTTCTCTGTTCAGCCTTCTTTGCTAGATCATGCCAATCAGTCAATTAACCATGCAATCCTCTTGCATAAAAATTCTTACACTGCATACATCATGAATAACCCCTTGAGGTTATCATATACCTCATAATCTAGGTCAAACAAATCTTTGGCCGCTTAATCAAGATCATAGATCTTAGGTTAGGATAGATCCAACAGATCTTTCCATCATTACATTTAACTTATTTCTCCAATACAATCACCAATTAAATCTTGTATCCATGCATTAATAATGGTTTCCCGTGCATTTAATTAATGTGGACCAAAATTAATTATCCATAATAGAATTCACATATTCTAATAAATTCAATTATGTTGGCCAGAGATCTCAAATCTCATCAATTACCAAAATATTGTTGCTCGGCCAACATTGTGTTCTTCCACTTGTTTTCCTTTATATTCCTCAGCATTTCACTAGTTCTTGGCCATCACTAGCTTTGCTCAGCATCAACTTCGCATTGCTTAGCATCAACTTCTCACTGAACTGTCAGTGAAAGATAAACAACATATCACTTTGTCAATGTGCCAAATGATCAAGTGCCCTTGTGTTTAGCCATAACTCAGTCGTTTCCCTCGGTCTTCTTGTTATCATTTTCGTCAAATTTTCTTCATCAATTAGTAGATATGGTACTCAAATAGATAGCAATAGTCTCACTAGTTAAGGTTTGAAATCAATGACAAAACAACAATTGTTATCATTGAATCTTTCCAACAATCTCCCTCTTTGGCATTGATGGAAACACTAAACAATAAAACAATAATTTTTAACCATAGTTACCGTACAATCCAAAAATTTTGCCTGTATTCCTTGATATGAAAAAATATTTATTAATGTTTATAGCTTCATTCTGATTCTGATCTTGTAAAACTTTTCTCATTCTATGTCTATGATCACACTGATGTCTTTCTATTTCTGTTCATCAAGCTCTTTTTCTCTAAGTAGTAAACTCTCCCTCTTTCAGTAAACTTCTCCCTCTTTGACAACAATGCCAAACAAGTTGAAATCTTCATCATGCAAATTATTCTATTCTAAACTCTGTATCATGTTGTTCTTGTCATATTGCTTATGACTGATCCTCTTTTCTATCTTAGTCTATCTTTCACAACTTTAGGCAGCATCCTAAAGTGTGACTGTCTATGCATTAATGTGAAAAATATTTTGAATATAACATTTGATGCAACAGTACCATTCTGAACTAATTAGCCTTAGTTAGTGGAATGACCCCTAATTTACCTCATAGATACTCATGAGCATCCTTGGGTAGTACCTTGGTAAATATGTCTGCTAACTGTTCCTTAGTGTTCCCATATTCCAGTCTCACTTCCTTCTTCTGAACTAGCTCCATCAAGTAATGATACTTGATAGCTATATGCTTTGTCTTAGAGTGCATTACAGGGTTCTTAGAAATATTGGTGGCACTCGTGTTATCACAATATATGATAACTGGCTCCATGATCTCTTCTTTCATACCTTTCAGTAGTATCTTCAACCACACAATATTAGAGCAATTAACTGTTGTTGCCACATACTTGGCTTGAGTTGTAGATTGTGAGGTTCAGTTCTATTTCTTGCTTGACCATGAAACTAATATTTTTTCCCAAAATAAATGCTCCTCCTATGGTTCTTTTTCTATCATCAACATTTCCAGCCCAATCAGAATCAGTATAAACTTCGAGTTCAAATTTATCATTCCTTTTGTAATACATACCATATTCATCTATTCCTTTCAAATATCTCAGAACTCTTTTTACTGCCATCATATGAGTTTCCTTGGGATTGGCATAAAATATAGTAACAATTCCAACAGCTAAAACAATATTAGGTCTACTATGTACAACATATTTTAGCTTACCAATTATTGATATGTACAGTGTTTGATTTACTTCTTTTATCTCATCATTTTTGGTTAACTTCTATCTTGTATCCATTAGAGTACTCACTGGTTTTGAATCTTCCATTCCAAAAGCTTTTAGTATCTCTTTGACATATTTTGATTGAGTAATATACATACCATTCTTCATCTGATATATTTGTAAGCCAACAATTTTTTTTATCTCACCAAACATAGACATCTCAAATTCAGTTTGCATCTCCTTTGCAAATGCTTGCCATAACATATCTTATCCATAAAATATAATGTTATCAACAAAAATTTCAGCTAATAAAGTACCTTTACTTTTCTCTGTCTTCAAATACAAATTGTTGTTGTCATTGGTTCTTGCAAATCCAATATTCATCAGATAGTTGTGCAATCTCTCATACCATACTCTTGGTGCTTGCTTCAGTCCATATAGTGCTTTGTGTAATTTGCAAACCATATTCCTTTTTCTTGGGTAAAAAAATCCATTAGCTATTTCAATGTATACTTCTTCTAATATCCCATTTAGAAGTGTTGACTTTACATCCATTTGATAGACTTTAAATCCTTTGTAGGCTGCATATGCAAGTAAGGTTCTTACACCTTCCAATCTTGCAACTAGAGAAAATGTCTCTCCATAGTCAATTCCTTCCTCTTGTGCATAACCCTTGCATACTAGTCTAGCTTTGCTTCTTGTTACATCTCCATGTTCATTCAGCTTGTTTCTAAATACCCAATTAGTACCAATTACATTTTTATCATTTGGCCTAGGTACAAGTGTCCAAGTCTTGTTCTTTTCAATCTATTCAATCTCTTTGTTCATGGCTTGAATCAAGTCTTCATTGTCTAAGGCATCTTTTACTGTTTTAGGCTCAAAATCACATAACAAGTAGGTATCTTCTCTCAATTTTCTTCTTGTCATGACTGCAAAGTCCTCTGCTCCTATGATTTGATTAGGTTTATGGTGCCTTCTTACATACTTTTCCAAAGTAGGTTCATTCTCTACTTCAAATTGATCATTCATGTTCAATTTAGGTTGAAACTCTGACTCGGCGTCTCCATTAGATAGCTCGACAATCACCTCCTGTTTCTCGACAATTTCATTCTGTGACTTGGCACGTGTGAACTATTGCTCAGCAACTTCATTCTCAATTTTAGGTAATTCATTAGAATCTTCCTCATCAGAATAGGTAAATGATTTGTAACTCTGAAGCTCAGTTATTCTTTTAGATTCATTGCATTCTGCATATTCATCAATTCTAACATTTTCACTTTCCATAATTTTGTTAGTGTTAGAATTCAAACACTTGTATACTTTAATTTTAGTTGAATATCTAAAAAAATATGCCTTCCTCACCTTTAGCATCAAGTTTTCCATTTTTTTTATCCTTCAGTATGAAACATCTACTTCCAAAGACTTTAAAATA
>MU225403.1:136396-149894 GCA_018584345.1 Thuja plicata | reverse complement strand
AGGACTTGAATGCAGATTCAATGGCTTGTGGAGTATAGTTATAAAAATTTTACATCTCAAATGTAGTAAGTCTCCCTACCAAACTTTCCAGAGTCAAATTTTTGTTAGGAGTACATCTCAATTCTTGAATTACAGATACTCTAATATCATAAATAAGAATAAGTGTTCTCAGTACCTTTCTCATGATGGTGTTATCATCAATGATTCTTTTAGCTCCTCTAATAGCATTTACAACTTTCTTTATCCTACCATAATATTAAACTATATTTTCTCCTTCTTGCATTTTCATTTCATCAAACTTACCTCTCAAGCTTTTAGATTTGGCTCTTAGCACGTTTGTGTCACCTCCATAGATGGTTTCAAGGGCATCCCACATTTTCTTTGCACTTGTACAGTCCTTTATGTATCCAAACTCATGATATTTCAGGGATGATGCAATCTCCAACATTGCTTGATTATGTTCTTTCTTTTCTCTTAACTGTGCAACATTGAGAACTCCTATAGGGGCTACATATTCTTGATCAACATAACGTTTAGCAGAATCACCAATACTAGCCAAGTGAAATTTCATCAAAATTTTCCATGCAGGAAAGTTATCCTTGTTCAACTTTGGTACCTCCCTTTTGTACATCTTGATCTTTTGCTCCAAGTACCTTCAAACTATTTTCAAGAGAACTAAGCTCTTATACCAATTGTTAGAATGAATTCAAAATAACTGAGAGTGGGGGTGAATCACTTATCCTTAGGTCCTGATGTAACAATAAAACTTTATACCACTTTGAAAAACTCAGATCTCCTCGGCAAAAATAACATAAGATTTACTATACTAATGAAATAAGCTTGCAAAAACTCAACAGTAAAACACAACATAAACATTCACACATTTTGACACCATGATTTTATGTGGAAACCCAATATGGGAAAAACCAGTAGTAACATGCTACCAAAATTTCACTCATCTGAAGTGAGCTCTGTTAGAAGCCAACCCTATTAAGGTTACAAAACACAATGTCAAGTGAGACCTGGCTAAAGGATTTAATCACCCTTTCAGGAGTGGCCTTGTTAGAGGACTTAGAACATTCCAATCTGAATGTCACCTTACTCAAAGGCTTTATACAATGACTATTAGGTCAACCTAGTTAAATAATTTGAACTGATACAATGGTTAGAAAGTAATCAACCAGTTTGATCTGATACATACAACTTACTTTGCCAATCCAGATCCAATTCTTCTCTAATGCTAATTCACTGAGTGGCCTCCATTCTCATCTCAAGCTCCAGATCTACTTGGAAATCCATCAAGCAATCTCTCTTTGCTTCTTTTCTCAGCCTTCTTTTCTAGATCATGCCAATCAGTCAATTAACCATGCAATCCTCTTGCATACAACTTACACTGCATACATCATGAATAACCCCTTGAGGTTATCATATACCTCTTCATCTAGGTCAGACAAATCTTTTGTTGTTTAATCAAGATCGTAGATCTTAGGTTAGGTTAGATCCAACAGATCTTTCCATAATTACATTTAATCTATTTCTCCAATACAATCACCAAATAAATCTTGAATCCATACATTAATAATAGTTTCCTATGCATTTAATTAATGTGGACCAAAATTAATTATCCATAATTAACTTCACATATTCCAATAAATTCAATTATGTCGGCTAAAGACCTCAAATCTCATCAATTACCAAAATATTGTTTCTCGGCCAACATTGTGTTCTTCTGCTCACTCGCCTCTATATTCCTCAACATTTCACTGGTGCTCGACCATCATTGGCTTCGCTCGGTATCGAATTTGCATTGCTCGACATCAACTTCTTAGTGAACCGTCAGTGAAAGATAAACAACATATCACTTTGTCAATGTGCTAAATGATCAAGTACCCTTGTGTTTACCCATAACTCAACTGTTTCCCTCGGTCTTATTTTTATCCTTTTCTTCAAATCTTCTTCATCAATCAATAGATATGGTACTCAAACAAATAACAATCATCTCACTAGTTAAGGTTTGACATCAATGACAAAACAACGATTGTTATCATTAAATCTTTCCAACAATCTTTCCAACATTAAAAACTATTGAATGAAGGCAAAAATAAAATCACCATTAAACTAGGAATGAAAACTAGAGTCTAAATGCAATAAAATTAATCTAAAATGAAGATGAAGGCAAGAACAATCTTCAAAATAATAGAACAAAACTAGAATTATAATCTTACTCTCAAATTTGCCCCTCATTTGATCAAAGGGAAATTTTTATTTTATAGGAAATTTGGAGAGATGAATGGTCATTATTAAACTAAGAGAGTGGTAGAGATGTGATTTTTGTCAATCCATGTGTCTTTGATCCAAGTGGAGTGATTTTGAATGGTCAACTATGTGTTTATTTGGGGGGAGGATGAGACAAATTTGGTAATTTCCTCATTTAATTGCTTTTATTTGACTTTTGAGTGCTCACACATGTGTGAGGATGCGTGAATGGGTTCACTTAATTAAAAAGGTTTAGAACTTTTAATTAAGTTTCCTAGTTTAAATAAATTAGATAATTTGATTCAAGAAGTCATGTTTAATTATGTAGGCAAGTTTGATTAAATGTTTCCATAATTAGGGTCAAGCAATAAATGTCTTTAATTTAGGTTTTCTTAAGGCCAATTAATTGAGTTAGGGGATATAGATTTACTAGACCAATTTTAGGTGATTACATTTACCCCTCTTTGAATTAATGTATGACCAGAACATTGATATAAAGAACTTTTGATGAAAGATCTAGAATTAGCTTTATTTGAAGCGATGAAACTATCTCATGGATCATAACCAATTTCAAACTTCATCTAATGGAGATCGATTGAATATTGATGATATGAGCTCCATACTTGATTGAGTGAAGATGGATAGAGAGATTTGAAGATATCAGATCCAAGCTTGATTGAGCGAAAACTGATAAAAAATTCAAATATCCAGCTTGATGTNTTCAAACTTCATCTAATGGAGATCGATTGAATATTGATGATATGAGCTCCATACTTGATTGAGTGAAGATGGATAGATAGATTTGAAGATATCAGATCCAAGCTTGATTGAGCGAAAACTGATAAAAAATTCAAATATCCAGCTTGATGTGAAGCGATGATACTGAACATTCTTCCCTAGAGAAGATTTCTTAGTTTTAGATTGGTTTGAGTGATGAATCAACCTGATGTGGTGCGATGAGATTGACTTCCATTTGATTGATTGCTGGAGATAATTGACTAGATATGGGTATTGATGAAGGCAATTACCTAATTAAGAGGTATTATTATATTGATGTGGTGCGATGAACCTGATATTCCCCTGGAGATTCAATTGACTTGATTTGAAGTGATGAAATTTCTTGGAGGTATATTAGTTTGATGCGAAGCCTTGATGCACCTAGAAATTAAACTTGTTGATTTGAATCAAATTATTGATGTAATGGTACTGCCCTCTCGGGACAAAAATTGAAATGAGGAGAGAGTGAAAAGATTGAACAATGTTGAATAGTTTAAATAGAGGCAGGAATTTGAGATTCAAGCTTGGATGAAGAGCTGGTTGACCATTTTGGAATGAGAGTTGACTTTGATTGAATTTCTTGGATTGAAGTGAAGAATTCTTGATTTAGTCATTTAGGAGTGATTTTGAAGTAGAATCTTGTGAGGCAAGCTTCGGTGACCAACTGCATTTGAGTAACAAGTTAAACTACATTCTGTAATTTTGAATTAGAAGTCCATAAGGCAAGCTTTGAGGATCTAGTACATTTGAGTAATAGGTTAAACTACATTTTTAGCATCAAAATGTAGCAAATTTTGATTTTGGTCCTGAAAAATGATTCAGGGCTATCCAATTAGCCAAGGGTGCAATTTTCACCTTCATCGGAGTGATTTGGAAAATTAAGTCAAAACCTATATGAGGCCCAAAAGGGTCATTTCAAATCATTTTTCCTTTCTGAGTTTAGAATTCCAAAACCCTTCTCTAATTCAAAATGGTGGTCACAATCACAGATCATCGATTTGAGCACCTGCGAAGGCACAGACGGCCTGAGAAATACCCGCCTCCAGTAAGTAGTCAGAAAAGTAACTTGTTAAGTCAAATGTTTCCTATTTTTGATAGATTTTTACATGTCTTTTTGCATTTTTTCAACCATAGGATCGACTCGTCATATGAGCCTCTGAGAAAACTTGTACAAAAATCTCTAAAAACTTAGTTTGTTGTATGTGATCATTGGTTTTTTCATCTGGGAGTGACCCGTGATTCGTATGAGGACTTTCATAGAAACCACTTTGTCACACCACACTAATTATTTTGTTATTTCAACCTAAATTTTTGTACTATATTGAATCCTAAATCGTACAAGCTTCCATGCTAGTGAACCTTTGATGTACTTTGTCATATGGAAGGGAGTGGGTATTTTTGAGGTGTTTACTAAAAAATTTCACTTTTTCTGTGAAATATTTAGATTACTTACCCTTTTTGTCATCTTTTCAATCTATTACACACAAATTTTTCTCTGTTATTGATGACTATGTTGGAAATAATGGAATGGTATGTACTAAGAGGGGAGGGGTGAATCAGTACCCTTACAAATTTTAGTCAATTAACCTTAATCATTTAGTAATCAATTCCTTTCATTACCGACCATATGTGCTATTCTTATCTTATGCATGTTATATATTAATTCATAAACTTAATTTGCATGTAAACATTCATAGAAACATTCATGAAATGTAATGCCACATGACACAATATTTGGTAATGCAAAAAACCCCTGATAGAAGTTAAAAATTGCAATGTGGATGAAACCCACAAAACTCCACTATCTACAGAATGGAAGGGGCTGGTTAAGGCTTACAATTTTAATCACTTCTGATGATCTTACCCTGTTAGGAGTAACATGTTTAGACTAGTTAACGTCTACTCTGTTAAGAACTTTAGCTGCACTATTTAATGTACACTCAGCTAAGAGATTTACAAGGCATTGTTAAATCCACCTTCTCAAAGGATTTCTTCTATTTTCTACACTTGTTATAATGTAGTCAAAAATACTTATTGACCTGAGACTAGGCAATCTAGAATTTTTTATTACAAATCCATTAAAGTTCACAATATAATGTATCACCTATAGTGACTGATCAATACCTTTGTTCTTCTTGGTAGCCTTGAATCTGGTTCTTGATAACCTATTTCATCTTTTGTTGTCCCTCTACATAAAACTCTATCTCTAATCCATAGAAGTGTCTTTGGACATCTATTTATACATTGAATTTGACCTAAATGAGTTTCATTCATAACAATGATAACTCTATGATCAAAGGTTTACAACTTGACCTTGATCTCCTAGTTTGCATGTTTCTAATCAGTTAAACTATTTAAAACAATTACAATTACTTTACTTGTCCCTCAAGAAATGGATTTAAAGCCAATCAAAAAGATAAATATAAAACACAAGTGTTTTATCTGACGTGTAAGTCAAATCCACATTTCTCGAGATTATAACTATCTCTCGGTAGACTGGTGCTCGGGTTTCTCTGTAGTTTTCTTATCGGGTTCCTCTGTTAACTATCTATCAAGTGTATTTATT
Source organism: Thuja plicata (assembly GCA_018584345.1). Lineage (NCBI taxonomy): Eukaryota > Viridiplantae > Streptophyta > Pinopsida > Cupressales > Cupressaceae > Thuja > Thuja plicata. Next base: position 144,295 of record MU225403.1, on the reverse strand, counting down.
GTCTTCTCTATTGGGTTCCCCTGTCGAGTTACTCTATTGGTTTACACTTTCGGATTCCACTTCAACATTTTTGGGTTGCACTTGTAAACTGTGTTGTCAATTTACGTTGTAACCTGCTCTCTCAGATTACACTATAAAATTTGTTGTTGGGTTCCCTTGTACTTAACATTTTTGGTGACCTTTGTGAGCTATTGTGTCAGGTTGCACTAAGCTTGTCTTTCGGTGTTGGTGTTACTAACGGTTCAAAAACTATTTTCTTTTGCACATTAATGGAAAAATATTTCATCAATCTCGCCGTTTGACATTACTATCAAAAAACTGATATGTGCAAAACTAAATTTTTTAATATGTACACCATGTGTTCACCCTATCATTATGAATCCCCTTATGTGTATGTTCTAGTATAGTATACGTATATACACTTTGACTTTATACTATTTCCCCTTTTTTTTAACCTTATCTTCTACCTTTATCATATCCTTTTCCTTCTATTTTGATAATAAGGGAAAATGTATTAAAAAATATTGAAATGAAGAGCAAGGAAATTGTTTAATCTAAGAGCTAGGTTTAAGAAGTGTTACCATGAATTAAACAAAACCAAGTGCATACACCAAAACAAAAAAGCAAGGAGACAATATTTTTGAAGGGGGAAAAGCGTAAAAAAAAACCCCGTGATAATATTATGAATGGGCAAAAAATGCCTAGGAAAGAGAGAGAGAGAGTGAGCTATGCTCTTACAATAATATCAAGAAGAAGAGAAAAATTGTCTCGTGTGTTTTTAGAGAGAAGGAGAGCCATCTCTTTAATAGAGAGGTGAGGAGGGAGTTACATTGTAACTCTTATTTCTATGTATGCCACATTTCATAAAGTGTGTGCCACTTGTGTTATTTCCTCTTAGGGAGGAGTCTAAGGGATACCTTGGTTTATCCCAATTAAATAATACAACCAAGGGATAATAAAATACATAAAAAGAATTATCCTCACAAGAGGACAAAGAAAGTGTAGGGATTCCATAGGAATCTCCTACTTACATAATGCAAGTAAAGATTAATTTCTAACACCCCCCTTTAATCTTTACTTTGGCTTTTACAAAAATCTGCAACTTGATAGTCTTTCTCATAGTAGAGGAGGTAAATTTGCTTGTCTTCACTTTGTGTTAATATGAGGTGATGGTGAATTGATATATGCTTCGATAATGAATTAGGGGTCCTTTGAGTGTTGCAATACACAGGTTTAGGTGCTTGTTGAGATAGGCCCAAATGTTCAAGTACACATAGAGATTGATCATAGTTTCTTCTTGAAGAAATATTACTTGAAAAAGGATAATAACCACAAGTGGATCTCCCATCATTGGGATCTCCCTTTAGATATGAATTTGTAAAATCTGATAAAGTAAAAAAAGATTGAGAATCATTAAATACATCATTCATTTCATAAAGAGATTTTGTAAACCAAATGAAATCATCACTAGGTGCAGAATCAAAAGTAGAGCTAGTATAGTCACTATCAATAATATTACCATTATCATAATGAGGAAGATTAGAGTTTAGAGAAGGAGGTTGGTCCTCCATAATAACCATTTGAGTGTCACAAAATTTATAATCCACTTTGGAGAAAATAGGAACATCATCGCTTGTAATACACGAGGGCAAAGTGACATTGAGAAACGTATCAATAATTTCATCTTCATGTTCTAAAATATCATCAAAAGCAGAATAAGTATGAGAATAAGAAACATCAGAAAACTGTAACATGTTATCTCTATGAGGAAAATAGGTAGCTAGGGGATCATCCCAAAAACAAGCATCATCACATGGTTCATCCCAAATAGGAAAACCATTTAAAGGATAAATAGTGTCACATTGCGGTGTAGAAATTTGATTTGCTTGATTAATAAGAGGAAAAGGTTTCTCATGAGTTTGAATTGTGTTCTCCAAGACATGCTAGGTCTAATAAGCCTTAGTAAAATCTTAGATAAGATGATATCAATCTGGATTTAACAAGAATCCAATTAGACCAAACGATTCCTCATCTTTCAACTGCCAGGAATCCTGGTCAGCGTGAGGAGCGGTGGAAGTCAGTTTCAAATTTGGTGAAGAAATAATATCCAAAAGGTGTCAGTATTTTAATAAAATAGACATGTGCATCCTCCAAACAATATAATTGGATCTTGTAAGTTTAAATTGTGACATTAATGATTTAAATGAAAGAAATTAATAATTAGTGAACGCCAATATGCAAGAATATTTTAACAATTAAATTTTTTTTGTGTAAATTATGAAACAAATTTATATGGCTAATAAATGATGGATTAGTAAAAGAAATAAATTTATAATGCCAAAATGAATATGGTATTAACACAATTTTAAAAGATATTAAACAGAAAAAAGTAAAACAGTTTAAACTTTTTGTTAAAGGAATCTAAAATTAAATTTAATCATTAAACTCAATTAAAGAAATAAAAAAATATGATGGATTAGAGTGATTTTAAAATATGAATAAGTATAGATAATAAAAGAACAACAGTCAGAATGGATAATGAGCAACCTGCAAGAAAAAAAACATTAAGATGAAGAAATGAATTAAAAAAATGAAAAAATATAATAATAGAAGTGATTTGATTTTTTTAAAAACCATAAGGAATGTAAGAGGCATTTAAAAGTGTTGTACTAGACCTGCAAAAAAAAATGGTAGAAAGATGATTACCTGCATAAAACTAATGATAAAAAATGATATACTGCATATGAGAAGAATGTTATAATTATGAAGTGCCAAATGGAAGAAAAGGTAATAAAAACTGCCTGCAAGAAATGTTATAAAGAATATGCAATGATAAACAACATTATAAATAATAATAGGAAACGATAGGATAGTAGACCCAAATGCCATGTTGGGAGGAATGCATGGAAGATGCAGAGGGGGTAGCTTGCTGCATAGAGGGTAGAGATGGTGAGGGGAGGTTGCCCAAGGAATGAATGAAGGTGATAATGTTGTGCAGAGATGGGGATAACCTACTGCGTAAGCAGCAAGGGAGAAATAAGGAGGGGAAAATAAAGGTGAGAGGAGAGAGGCTGTGCAGGGAGGCAGCAAAGAAAAGTAAAAGGAGAGGGAAGTGATAAGGGAGAAAGGGAGAAAGGTGAACAGTGTGAGGAGAGTGGAGGGAAAGAAGGGAAGAGAAGCTAAGGGAGTAGCCAAGCTATGCAGGGGAAGAGACAGACAGGCTACGCTGGAAAGCAAGGAGACAAAGAGAAGGGGATGTAGGGATGAAGGCTGCGTAATGTAAGATCTGCTAAAATCACAAGAACTTGTATTGTACAAGGAGAGCACAAATAACAACAAACAGATTTATATTGGATTCTATATATATGATATTAGTTTATTTTGAACCAAACAACAAACAGATAGCGTTGTAAAACAAATGAAACTAAATATAAGTATGACCCTCCAAGAATTAAACATACAACCCTACAGATGAAACCGAGATGAAACTAAGAGAGATATAACAATGAAGTTGATTCCTGCAATAGATGTTAGAAGAAAGCTAAGAACATAGATAAAATATTTGAATCCTTTAGATTGATAGAAAAATTGGGAAACCTGCACACAAATTCAATTTATTTTTTTAATAAGATTAGTAAAAAACATGAAATAAACTCTCTCAAGAGTCTCCGATATTGGAGTGCACCAAGATATGGTAGCTCTTTTACCTACACACTCATGAAATGATTAAACCAACCTGCTCTAATACCATATTAGAAAAATAATGAAATCAAGAGCAAGGAAATTGTTTAATCTAAGAGTTAGGTTTAAGAAGTGTTACCATGAATTACACAAAACCAAGTGCATACACCAAAACAAAAAAACAAGGAGACAAGATTTTTGAAGGGGGTAAAGCATAAAAAAAACCCCTGTGATAATATTATGAATGGGAAAAAATGCCTAGGAGAGAGAGAGAGAGAGAGAGAGAGAGAGCTATGCTCTTACAATAATATCAAGAAGAAGAGAAAAATTGTCTTGTGTGATGTTAGAGAGAAGGAGAGCCATCTCTTTTATAGAGAGGTGAGGAGGGAGTTACATTGTAACTCCTATTTCTATGTATGCCACATTTCATAAAGTGTGTGCCACTTGTGTTATTTCCTCTTAGGGAGGAATCTAAGGGATACCTTGTTTTATCCCAATTAGATAATACAACCAAGGGATAATAAAATACATAAAAGAATTATCCTCACAAGAGGACAAAGAAAGTGTAGGGATTCCATAGGAATGTCCTACTTACATAATGCAAGTAAAGATTAATTTCTAACAAAAGGTGTAATTACTTACAACTTATCAAAAATGTGGGAATGGGAGTTGTTCATGTCTTCCATCATTTTCTCCCATTTTTCTTGAAGGTTTTCTAGGGCCATATGCACCAACACAATTCTTGCATGCATGTCATAGATGTTGTCAGTGACAAACATGTCTAGGGTGGCTATTAATTGTCTTTCCATTATCATATAATCTTGTAGTAGTGTAAGATTCAATAGGAGTAGAGCCTATAGCTTGGTTACCTCATATTTGAACTTGGATTCTACCTCTTGAATCTTAAGTATCAACTTCTTTGCTTCTATTACCTTTTCATAATGCAACTTGATTGCATTTTTAGTGGTTGAGAGACCTTGTGCACTATCAGTAAGATCTTCATCTATCTTTGTAATCTTTTCACCATTTTCCTTAGTGAAGTGCTCTAATGTGCTTAACTTATGAATTAAGGTTATAGCTTGTGAAATGATTGGTTCCAATTCATTTACTAGTTCAGATAGCTTTACCTTGTTCTCAGCCACTTCTTAGCTGATTTTATTTGTCAATTTGTATTGGTGCTTTTTTTCTGCATGTTCTTCTGTGGCCTTCTCTACATCCACATTCTATGACGTAATGAATTTGGTAAGAATGGCTAATTGATCAATGATAGAAGCATTTTGATCAATGTTTGTGTCAGGTAAAATTTTTTGAAGTATCTCCTTGGTTTTCTCTGGTACCTATGATTCTTTGGTCTCTTTCTTAAGCTTATCTTGGATATCTTTTCTTTTACAAATTTCTACATACTTTTTATGTGACTCTCGATCCAATGTCCTCAGATCACATTATGGTATTTCAATTATCTCTTCCAGTGTGACTAGGTTATTATTCTTATTCTTGGAAAGTGTAGTGGAGGCACATGTATGCAGTACCATAGAAATTTCCTTTGCTTGGTCTGATGTGCTTGATGAAGGCTTTGGAGGTGTTTTGACTTTTTTCTACTGCTTAGTGTCTACCTGTTGGTTTGGTGTGGATGTCTCCACATCAACCTTTTCTTTATCTACAACTTCTCCTTCGGCATCATTAGGAGTGGCATCACCTTGCTTCTTTTCTTCACCTTTATTTTCTTTATGTTCTCCATTTGTTTCTTTCTATTCTTCATGTGTTACATTATTCTCATCATTTGTTACATTTTGTGCATTAGTTGTGTTGTTCTCTTCCTCTTCACCCTCAACATTGGGTATACTTGCATCATGCTCGGCTGACTTCTCCTTTTCTGAGATGATATTTATAACCTGTATCAATAATGGTATTTGGCCTAGTATATTCACTTGTGCAACATCCATTGTTGTATCTTGTTCTTTGGGCTGCTTGGAGGTAACAATAACATCTTCATCTGCCTTTACCTCACCTGCAGGATCATCTCCCATGATATCTATGATATTTTTATCTATGATTGTATCAACTATAGTATCCCCTAATGATTGTAGAATATGAGGACTATCATCCATTTCCTTGCTTGCTTCTGTATTTAATTTAGGTTGAGTGACATCCTCATCATCATTTATAAGAATGTGCTTTAGGCTCAATGTAGCCCTTTTTTCTTCATTGTGAAGCTTGTCGGTGAGTTCTAATGCTCTTTCGGGGCTTGTGTCCTTTTCACGTACATCAAATCCTTTTCTCCAAGTATCCTCACTTTCTGTTTCAAGCTCAATAAAGTTTCCCTATAGGACTTTGTAAGCTCTCAATTTTGCTGAGACCCTTTTTGAATGGAACTTCATCATTTCTTCAATTTTTTCCATTTTGGACTCGGGTGGCATTATAGAAACTAGGGTTCTTTGCCTTATCTATTTTTTAGAATTCAATGCAAATTTCCACCTTGTTGATAATCTATCTAGAAGTTCTTGTGGCATTTTACCTTCAAATTCTATTAGTATATATTTAAATATACACATTATTGTGATGATTTCTTCCTTTATATTGTTCTGATTCTTAGGATTCAGAGTTAGCCATTTTCTAATCTTAGGCTTAGTTATTGAACATGCCTTGATGATTGATGCACATACATCATCAATTGTAGTAGGAAATTTGTTCTTAACAGGTTGTTCTTCTTTTTTAGTGCCTTCTATATCTTCCTTACTTCTAATGAATTCTCTTCTTTTTCTTGGTGTATGTTTCCTAGTTTGAGGCTTTCTCTTGTAAGTCCTCACTCATCCTTTCTTTATTGGTGATGAAATTGCATCTTTAGTTGTTTGAATTCTAGTCCTTGATGTAGCAGTAGTCCTTGATGTAGCAGTTGGTGGTGGTGCATCAGACTCTATAGATTTAGTGTCACTCAATTGTTCTTCTTCACCGATGGGTGACTGTCCCTCAATTTCATCCTTTTGTTCTAACTCTGCATCATCTATTGACAACTTTTTCTTAACTGTCTTTACCATTTTGTCTTTCTTTCTATCAATTTTCTTCACAACTAAGCCTATTTTTATTCTTTCCTTGGCTTTCTCATAGGTTCTAAACCTTGTTTGTGACTTGTCCAATGGTTCATTTAATAATAATTCAATAGCATTGGTGGCTTGATCTATGTTAATCTCATAGTCAAGTGGGGATAACCATGTTATCCTTGGTATAGCTAGTTTTCTCAAGGTGTTATCGGTGTCCACCATAAAATAGATATCAATCTTATATTTTTCTTCCAGTTGTTCTATTATCCTCTTTCTTTTCTGTATTTTTTCCTTAAATCTTGTGAAGTATTCATCCATAACTGATGTAAATTTGACACCTAGTGACTTGATGAATTCAGCGATTTGAATTGTCACTAGTCAGGTAGTATCCCAGTTGACATTACCGATAGATGTAAAGAAGTCTTGAAAGTAGAAAAACATGCACATTAGAAGTGATTTGAACTTACGTGAATTAGTAGACCTGGTTGTCCTTAAGTTCTCATCTAACTGCTTCAATAGAAGCTCAGATAGATCCAATTGTAGACCCTTCTTAAAAATCTTTTGGGCAGTGTCAACTGATCCACATGAAATATTGTTCATCATGCTGGCTTGCAATATCTTGTATCCCAGGACACATACACCAAATTTAATTTTGAGATCTTTGATGAAATTTACCTTTAATCCTTTGCCATCCCATTCTACACCTGTATTCTTATCTCTCTCGGGGCGAGGAGGATGTTTGAGTGATTTTTCCTTGTCAATTATAGGATAACCAGTGACTACGTGTATGACATCCCATGTGATCAATTTTGGCTAGTCAAGCCACATCTTTTGGTCATGCACTCTTCTTAGCAATATCCAAATCTACTTGGTTTTAAATTCCTTTGGGAACATTAAGGCATTTGTGAGCCCTTTCACCTTGATGTGTTTGTGTTCATCCTTGATGTTTATGTTTATGCAAAGCTTCTTGTAAGCTTTCTCAACCTCAAGATCTCTTATCTTGGCGATCTTGCAATGTATTTATGCCCTAACATCCTCGATGAGAAAAACCCTAGGTGGTATGCTTGAGAATGCTTGTGTTGTTGAGTTGTGAATAAACCTCTGGATAGAACTTATATTTAGGTTCTTCACAAGTGGCATTCTTGATCAGATTAACCTTATTTTCTTTGGAGTTCTTGAT
>MU225403.1:109180-120569 GCA_018584345.1 Thuja plicata | reverse complement strand
TATATATATATCTGTTTGTGTGTAACAATGATTGCATTCTTATATAAACATGAAGATTTAATAGTCAAGGAGATAGTTCCAATCTCTCATTGGCATGCAAGTAAACATGATCGAGGGATGTGAGGCATTTCCACCTTAATGTGAAATCTCTTATCACATACACCCTATTTACTTGACATTACAGGATCATTGGAACCACACCAAAAAAAAACAATCAAAGAAAATAGTATGAAATTCGTTAAAAATAGACAACACTCAAGAAAAATACCAGCAAGTTTTTTATGGTTGGATGTTTGTCTATGTCGGGTGTTGAAAAACAAAGATGTGTTCAAATAGGTAGTGTTGCGAAACATTATTTGATTAAGGTGTTGAGAAACAATATTGGTGTCAATGGTAGATTGTTTGGTGGCTAGAAGGCCAAGGTAGCTAACTTTGATTAGTAGGATGAATGACAAGGTGTTGATTTGATAACCAGATGATTACCCTCAAACCCATAAGACTAAGATGTTGATCAGTTCAAGGATAGGATGCCAACTTCACTATTTGCACAAGGTCATTAAAGATTTGAAAAGTGCAATCAAAGCAAGATGAGACTTTTACAAGTGAGATAGTCAAGCTAGCATTGATAGATAGAGCATTGATTACAAGTGATGCCTGTTTGCCAAGTTTTCACCACTTGGAAGAATTGTTATTTTTGTTACCAAGGTACCTATTTACCAGGTTTTCACTGAGGTACTTTTTCTCTTCAAATTTTTTTTTTCATTTTTTTTTCTTTTTTGATTTTTTTGTATTTTTCTCTTTTTCACTATTTTATTTATTGCTCCATCAAGGCACATGTTTTCCAAGTTTTCACTAGGATGATCATTTTTTCAGGACTTTTTCCAAATGTTTTTCACTTTTCTTTGTTTTGCTATTTTTTGAATTTTTCTCAGGATCATTTTGTCTGTACAGGTAGTACTCAGAATGTCTAGTTGTAGAATGTTTTCAAGTGGATTGTATTAATTTGGGATCAATAAATGTCTCCCCTTATAGAGTTGAGAGTTGATAGGCTCTAGATCCAAATGATGCAATGATCATGAAGGGAGCTAGACAATTGGGTTCAAACTTACCCTTTTGTTCAGGATGTTGTTGATTCTTTGGATTTTCTCTAAGTATAAGATCTACGAGTTGAAATTATATATGTCATAATTTCTTGTTGTAACCTTTACACATCCTTTTATGATAGACCCGTATATGGTTTAATGCTTCTTTTCTTCATTCATCAAGTGGTTCTAATTCATGAATTATAGAAATATGGCAATCTTCATCAGTGATGAGCTTTTGTAGTGAAATCTTGAGTGATGGGATCTCTACCTTAATAGGTAAAACAACTTTTGCACCATATACCAATGCAAATGGCATTACCCTGTAGGTTTTTTGATGCTGGTTTGATAAGCACACAAAGATGGATTTAGTTGGAGATGCCAGTCTTTTCCTAACTTCATCACTTTCATGTGCAATATTTTCTATATATTCTTATTGGAGGCCTCAACCTGTGCATTCCCTTGAGGGTAGTAGATAGATGAATAGTGCTAGGTGATTTTAAACTTCCCACATTGTTCATCCATATCTGTAATTTTTAATTGTCCTCTATTATCTTTTATAATAGAGGAAGGTATCACATACCTACAGATTATGTAGTTTAGGATAAACATGGATACTTGTTTCCTAGTTGCTTTGATGAGTAGGACCGCTTCAACCCACTTATTGAAGTACTCAATTGTTGTAATAATGAATTTGTGTCCACTGGATGATGAGGGATATATTTTCCCTATGAAGTCAAAGGCCCATTTTTGGAATGGTTAGTGTGTGATAAAAGGTAACAATACTCTAGTAGGAGCATGGATTAGATTACCATGCAATTGACATTTCTTACAGGACTTAGCAAACTAGATAACATCCTTCTCCATGGAAGGCCAATAATACCCTACTCTTAGGATTTTCTTATCTAATGNAAGGTAACAATACTCTAGTAGGAGCATGGATTAGATTACCATGCAATTGACATTTCTTACAGGACTTAGAAAACTAGATAACATCCTTCTCCATGGAAGGCCAATAATACCCTACTCTTAGGATTTTCTTATCTAATGAGAGACCATTCAAGTGGGACCCAGAAATACCTTCGTGGACTTGCTTTATCATGTGTTAAGACCCTTCATTTTCTAGACACCTAAGGAAGGTTCCATCTAGACCTCCTCTATACAAATTGTTAGCAATGATCAAATAACACGTGGAATTTATTGTAAGGTTTCTCTTCTCATTTATAGATATGTCATCAAGAATTAATTGGTCACATAGGTAGGATATGATTTGGCTATATCGAGAGGATTTAGTGCCCATAATTGAACATACAATATGAGGTTATGGGGAGTCATAAGCTACAAAAGGGAGTTCTTCCACCAAGATTTCATAGAAAAATTGGTTCTCTTCCAATTGCAACACTAAGGCCAAAGTAGCCATGGCATCAACAACTTTAGTTTCTTCCCTTGGTAATTGTTGAAAGGTGATGAAAACACAATACTTATTTAAGTCATGAATCATAATTTTATATTGCATAAGCTTCTCATCCTTGGCTTCATATTGATCATTCACTTGATTGATCACTAATTGAGAATCTTCTTAGATGTGCAATTCTATGATTTTCCATTCAATGGCCAACTTAAGTCCATTTTCCGGAGCTTCGTAATTAGCTCTGTTGTTCATGCAAGGAAAGATCATTTTATAGGATTTTGGAATTTTGTACCATTGGGGTGTTATAAAGAGGACACTAGCTCTAGACCCTTGCTGTGTGAATGAGCCATTCAAGAACATTTTCCAGGAGTGTTCTATTAGGTGTAAAATAGCTTCATCTAGAAATTCTATGCTCAACGGTTTATTGTCTTGAAGAAGAGCATCCTCCTGATGATGGGAAATGACCTATCCTTTGATGGAATTTATATATATGTACTCAATGTAAATTTCATTAAGTACCATCACCCACTTCCTGAGTCTTCTAGTTAAATTTTCCTTGTTTAAAAAATACTTTAAAGGATCAATTTTTGCAATTAATTTGACAGAATGCACAAGCATATAGTGTCAAAGATTTTGAGAAGAAAATACCATCACTAAGTAAGTATTTTCAAATACGGTGTCAATATGCTCATAGGAAACCATTGTCCTACTTATATATTAGATTTATTATTCCTTTCCTATTTCATCATATTGTGCCAACAAAGCTCTAAGTGATGTTTCCATAGCTGAAATTTAGAGAAGAATATGCTTTCCTAGTATTGGTGCCATTAATACAGGAGGATTTTTTATGGACTATTTGATCTATTGAAAACTATTCTCACATCCTTCATCCCACTTATATATTATTCCCTTATGTAATTTTTTTGTGAAAGGTTGTGCCTTATTTGCCAGCTGTGAGATAAACCTCCTAATTGACTAGAAATTGCCTTGTAATGTTCTGATTTGACTGATGTTCCTTGGTGGTTCCATTTTCATAATCATTGTTACTTTCTCTAGATCAACTTCAATTCCTTTCATTGAGATGATATATCCTAGGATTTTACCTGATGTCACCCAAAATGCACACTTTTTTGGATTGACCCTTAGTTTAAATTATTTCATTCTGTTAAAAATATTTTCTAAAGTGGCCAAGTGTGTATCTCTTTTTCCCAAATTTTCTAGAGTATCATCAACATAGTCCTCCATATTATTGTGCATTATGTCATGGAATATGGCTTTCATATCCCACTGGTATGTGGCTCCTACATTTTTTAGGCCAAAAGGCATAACATTCCACTAGAACGTGCCCTAAGCACATATGAAAGTTGTCTTGTCTTGGTCTTTAGGTGCTATTTTTAACTGGTTATATCCAAAGAAACTATACATAAGAGAATACATCTCATATCCTATTGTAAGATCCACAATCATGTCAATGTTGGGAAGTGGAAAATCATCATTTGGACAAGCTTTGTTCAAATCTCATAACTTTGTATAGACTCTGATTGATCTATCAGTTTTTGAAACATGCACAATGTTAATAGAGATCCAGTCAACATATGCAATAGATAAAATTAATTCCTCTTTCAATAACTTCTCTAGCTTAGCTTTAACTAATTGTGCTACATGAGGGTGCATCTTCTTGAGCTTCTATTTGACTACTTTTACTCCCAGACCAATTTACAAGTGGTGCATTATCAATTATATATCAAGCCATGGCATGTTTGATTAAGAAAAGGAAAAGTTGATCTTCTTGTTCATGAAAAAATTGGTAAACTAATGCTTCTCCTCTTCAAACAAAGATTGTTCCATATATATCAGTTGAGGTACCTCGGTTGTTCCCAGGTTGACTGATTATGTAGGTTCTATCAGCACTGAAGATCATTCCAAAAAGTGGTCAAGTAAGATATCAAGTTTCCCATCCTCTGGCACCTCTGGGAGGTTTTCACCGTAGGATATGCCTTTTTTTTTTGCTATTTTTGGTTTTGACACTTCCAGAAAGTGGTTTCACTGCCAGATCTTTTTTATTTTTATTTCTCTTTTTTAGACTGAGATACTTGATATCTCCCTCTGTCATATTTACGCTCATTGCAATGGTGGAAGAAGTGAGGGGATCGATAGAATTTAGGTAATAGAAAAAAGTTTAATCATTGGAGAATAGATTAGGTTCATAGGCTTACTTGAGTTCCACTCAATAAGTTTAGGATGAACTAAGGATAATAATTTACTATATTCTAAAGATAGCACCACGTTATCAGAATCAAGTGATGGGGAGCTCACACACAAGAGCACTCTTGCTCCAATAAATACCTCTCTTTGAGCCTTCTTAGGTTATCCTTATCTATCCTATCCAAAGTATCATTATATCATCCTCTTTCTCACTTTGAACTCTCCACCAACTTCTAACTTCCACTAATCCCATCTCCATTCAACTATNATAAATACCTCTCTTTGAGCCTTCTTAGGTTATCCTTATCTATCCTATCCAAAGTATCATTATATCATACTCTTTCTCACTTTGAACTCTCCACCAACTTCTAACTTCCACTAATCCCATCTCCATTCAACTATGCACCAAAGGCTCCATTGAACCACCAAATCTCCCAATCCTTTCTTGGATATTATGATGGGTCCTTTTATATTTTCTAGGTCACCTTCAATGGTTTCCAACTCAATTTTATGGACTCTCAAAATTTTTTCTAGTCGAGTCCTTTGTTTTCTTGTTTTGAGGCCTTGTAGCCTTTTTGGTCAATTAGGCTTCTTGGGAACTAGTTTTGTTGGAATTTCTCACAAAAACCATTAACACCCCTCCAACCCAATTATGGATTCTTTGTAGGTCTATCCTACGCCTTAGTATTTTCAAAGTTTTAGACCCCCACTTTGTCTATAAATAGGATTTTCAAGAAACCCCTACCTTTAAGGGTTTTGGGAACATGTACACCAGTCTATGTTCTATGCTTGAAAAAAGTGTCTCATTAAACTCCTCTGATCTTCTCCTTGCATCCACTTATCAAGGAATCACTTCCCTACATGCTCCCACCATTTATTGGTTTCATCCAACCCATGTAGCAAGCTTTTCTTGCCACTGTTCCTTCCAAGCTCCTAACAAGAATGCACTAGCACTCATCTAGGGCTTGGTGTTAAAATGTCTTCCCATGCACAAAATGACTTGAAAAGACATATATAAAGTATACAATGAGTACCCTACTTAATTCTAAGATTCCATAGAGGTTTTACAATGGGAATTCAAGTGTGGTTCATATTTACATGACTAGCTCAAAACCAGACAATGAACCAAAAGAAAAGAAAAAATTTATAAAAGCCAAAGATGTAACACTAGATAACTACACCACTACTACAATGAGTAATTACATGTCAAAAAACAAATTCTCAATGCATTAATCCATTAACTGACTAGACCAAAGCTCTGTTACAAAACATAATGAAAAAATCTCCTTTCCAATGCTCAGTCTATACACAATGACAACCAACCCCTTAGTTTATGGTTTCTTCCACCTTATATATGTTATCCCTTGATGATAAGACCCTAAGGTTAGGATTTGGGAACCATTAAATCCCTTTCCTAAATTTTAGGAAATGTTGTCATGACAACTTTTCAAAATTGAAAAGTTGTCATGAGCAACTATTACAGTTTTTGTCATTTCACCATTCCACTATGCCTAATGACCCAAGTTGACTTAAAATCATCATATAAGACCTTCAAACACCTAAAAAAACAAAAATCCCTAATTTCCCTTCATTTTGGGATCAAAACCCAAGTTTGACCACTTGGTTGACTTCCTAGGATTTGGACACTAGATCTTAGTGCAACCTCCAAATCACCTAACCTACACACACCTATCTCAACACACCCCTAAATCAACTATGATAATTTATATGTAGTCCTTATTCACTAGGTTTTGTCCAAACAAACCTACAAGACAAAATGTCACAAGATGTTCGCAAGACCTTTTTGGGTGCTCCTGCACCATTCTCCCCATGCAACAAGAAAATTAGGTTACCTATGGTTTGATCAAATACATGATTATGCCATTATTCTTGAAGTCTACTTATTCTATCAATGAAGGCTCTGACTCTGGTTGGTGTTCCCATTTTACAAAGTGTTCCATGTAGATCTTGTTTCTAGTTGTCTTCTTCACCCTTGAATCCAGAATCTTCTCCACTTGTTCTTTAGCTTGAACAGGTACTCTGAGTTTCTCCACATCCTTAATCACCTCTTTATTATAATCTCCTTCACCTATATCTAGACCCTTTTATGGAATCAAATCCTTCACATTGAAAATTGTAGAAATAAACATCTCCTTAGGTAGCTCAAACGTATAAGTATTGGCACCATACTTGGCTATCACCTTACATGGTCCAATCCTCTTCATTTGTAACTTTCTTGGTACCCCTTTATGTATCATAGCCTTGTTTAAGAAGATCATCACCAAGTATTCTACTTGAAAATGTAGATCTCTCCTTCTTTCATCATTCGTAACCTTCAACTTATGATTGGCTTCCACTAGAGTCTTTTTCACTTTCTCATGAACTTCTCTACTTGACTCTGAAAAGTCATCTGCATGTCCACTGATTGCTTCATATCCTTTGAGGTCCCTGAGCTCCAATACACACCTTGGAGGTATGCCATATACAATCTCAAATGGACTCTTTCTAGTAGTCATATTTGTTCTATCATTGTAGGCAAATTCTACCAGTGGGATAACTTGTTCCTATCCTTGCCCATACTTTTTTGTCAAACATCTTTGCAAGTTGCCAAGAACCATGTTGATCACTTTTGTTTTCCCATTTTTTTGGGGAAGATAGGCAGATCCATGAGACAAATTAGTACCTAGTCTCTTGCATAGGGTCTTCCAAAAGTGCCTCATAAACTTCATTTCTCTATCTGCAACTATGCTCATTGGCAAGCCATGGATCCTCACTATCTCGTTGAATAAAAGATGAGAAATGTGACTAGCCTCATGTGTTGTTTTACATGGGATGAAATGATTCATCTTTCTAAATCTGTCTACTACCACAAACACACTGTCTAGACCAATTGGAGTCCTAGGTAACCTCACTATAAAATCCATACTTGTGCATTCCCATGGTCTATTTGGGATGGGAAATAGCTGGTAAAGACCTACATTTGATGATGTCCCCTTTTCCTTTTGACATATGCCACACTACTCCATATATCTTCTTACATCTTTCTACATCTTAGGCCACCAATAATATATTTCCACTAAGTCTAGGGTCTTGTTTAACCCAAAGTTTCCACTCAAACTTCCATTGTGCTTCTCTTGGATAAGGTTCTCCATTATGGAACCCCTTGGAACACATAACTGCTTCCCTTTAAAAACAACAATCCATTCTGTAAGGTATAGTATGCAAACTTAGTGTGAAAGTGATTCTCAAAATCAGTACAAACCTTGTAGATCTCTGAGAAATTTGAATCTCCTTCATAAAGGTATTTAAAACCTTCAATCCTTGTACTCTGTAATTGAATCTCCTAGATTGTAAGCAATCTCCTACTAAGGGCATCTACTACCTTGTTATTTAAACCCTTTCAATGCTTGATAGTAAAAGTGTATGACTGCAGAAACTTCATCCATTTTATATGCCTCAAGATAATATTCTCCTATGTATTTATGTAGCTCAAAGCTTGGTTATCAATATATACTAAAAATTCTTTTGGAAATATGTAGTGCCTACACTTCTTTAGAGCTTGCACCAATTCATAGAGATCTAAATCATAGGATGGATACCTATATTTTTCTTCATTAATCCTTTCACTAAAGAAGGCTACTGGCCTTCATTCCTTACTTAGGACTCCACCCACTTCTATGTTGCTAGTATCACACTCCACTATAAAAAATTTCTCAAAGCTTGGAAAAACTAGTATTGGTTGGGTGGCTATCTCTTTCTTCAATCTTTCAAATCTTTCATTAGCTTGCTTGGTCCACAAAAAGTTTGTCTTCACTCCACCCTTAATGGTATCTAGGACACGTACACAAATCTGACTAAATCTCCTAAAAAATTGCCTATAGAATTGGGCTAACCCATGTAATCTTCTGACTTCTATCTCTATCTTAGCAGTAGGCCAACTCAATATGGCTTCTACTTTTCTCTTTTCCATTTTCAAGTCAACTTGGGATACTACAAATCCTAGGTAGACTAATTCTTGCTTCATAAACTCACTCTTTTCAAGATTTATGGTGAGCTTCTCCTCCTGCAACCTCTTCAATACAAGTTCCAAGTGTTTCATATGTGCTTCCTTTGTTTTACTAAAAATAAGGATGTCATCTAGGTAGACTACTACAAATACCCCTATATAGTCTTTTAAGACTTCATTCATCACCCTCATAAAATTACTAGGTGCATTTTTAAGCCCAAATGGCATTACTAACCACTCATATAAACCCTCTATGGTTTTAAAAGTTGACCTCCGCTCATCACCCTCTTTCAACCTAATTTGATAATATCCACTTTTTAAGTCAATCTTTGAAAAGTACTTAACACCCCCCAAGCAATCCATTAAATCTTCTATCCTAGGAATAGGAAATCTATATCTAATAGTTATCATATTTATTTCCCTAGATTTAGTACACATTCTCCACCTACCTCTCTTCTTAGGATCCAACAACATTGGGACAACACATGGGCCGATGCTCTTCCTTATCAGGCCCTATTCCATGAGCTCTGCACTTGCCTTGCAATTTATTATCCTACTCTAGTGTCATCTTATATGCAGCCCTATTAGGAAATGATGCCCCTGGCACAAAATCTATTTGGTGACTTTTCTCTCTCTTTGGTGGAAAAGTAGCTTGGGTCCCCTCACAAATGATGTCTTGGAGCTTATCCAACAACTTCTTTACTTAAGCTTGCATAGGTTATGGCTTAGGTGTCTCTTCCTCCTTTGGCTTTACCAAGATTAGATAACCAATTCCTTCTTCCTCCTTCATGTCTTTGAAGAATTATTTCCCACTCATTAGTATGGTGTTGGAGTCCACTTTCTCCACTTCATCTTCAATCAGTGTCTATATTTTAAAATTTAATCCACCCTTTTTGAACGAATACTTGTTCTCTTTACCATGGTGGATTGCCTCCCTATCATACTGCCATGGCCTTCCAAGAAATATATGACATGCATCCATTCATAGCACATCACATAGTATCCTATCTTGATACTTCCCTATGGTGAATTCAACCCATACTTGTTCATTGACGAATACATTCTGCCCCTTGTTTAGTCAAGTAACTTTAAAGGGACACACATGAGAAATCTTGGTTAAATTTTAACTTCTGCACTGCTTCATCTGAGATCACATTATCTATAAATCTTGAGTCAATTATAACTCTGCATACTTTCCCAATTATCTTACTCTCGACCCTAAAAAGAGCCCTCCTTTGTTTGTGCTCATCTTTTGTAGGTGCTTTGATCAAGATTCTCCAAAGCATCAAGCTTTTTCCTTTTCTCAATCCAAGCTTACCTCTAAATGTTTGGTGTTGTCTTCCTCTCTAACATATGAAATTTTATCTTCCCCTTGTGAGGAAGTTGTCTTATCTCAACACCTATAGGCAAGGTGTCCCAACTGTCCATAGTTATAGAATTCTATAAAAGAAAAATGTGAGCTTCTTCCAAATCCTCCATATCTTCCTCTTCCACCAATGTATGGACTCCTTCCTCTACTATAGCCACCTCTATGTTGTGACTCATTTGTTTTTTCATTGGGTTTTGAGTCTCCTTAACCCCTGGTATCATGGCTTCTACCACTAGAACCTCCTCTTTGTCCACCTCTGGAATCTCTACTTCTTCCTCTACCCCTTGAGTTAGAATCTTCCTTCTTTCTATGTTTCTCTTCCACTTTTAGGGTCATTTGAAAACAACTATGAATAGAGGTTAGGGTAAAGATTCTTAGCTCCTCTTTTATATTCCATCTTAGTATATTAAGATACCTAGCAACATTTATGTTCTCTATCACTTGCACCCTAGATCTAAGACAAAGATTTTGAAATTATTCAGTAAAGAATGCCACATCTAGGTCCTTTTGTCTTAAATTCTATCTCTTCATGTGTAGTTGAATATCATAATCTTCTGGTAGGTAGTTTTCCTTCACCTTAGCCACCATATCTTTCCAATTTGATATTGGCTTCCTGCCTTCCTTTTTTGTTTCTTCTTGCAAAAACTTCCACCAATTTAATGCTTGTCCTCTTAGCCTTGATTTGGCTATCTTCACCTTTTGTGCCTCTGTGATACCATCACATTCGAAATGGTTCTCCATACCCTCAATCAACTCCATAACCAAATCTGTATCCATCTTTCCAAAGAACAATGGAATTCCTTCTAGGGCCTTTCCACTTAATTCCTTGAGGGCCTTGAGGAATGGTTCCTTAGGTAAAAGAGGGTCAGGCTATGGTTCTACCTCCTCTTCAACTTGACTCTTTCCCTTATCTTTCTCTTCTACCATTTGTTATTTCATCTTATTTGCTACCTCTACAACTTCTACCAACTTTATCTTCATCTCCTCCATAAATTCTTCTAGGAGTCTATTCTTGACTTGTTTCTCTGACAAGTCTCTTTCCAATTCTGCATTAGTGACCATGGTGCTCTCTCCTACGGATTCACTTCTCTATAACATACACTCGTCAATTCCCAAGTGCTTCAATTGATCTGATACCAATCTTATACGGAGCTCACACATAAGAGAAATCTTTCTCCAATCAAGACCTCTCTTTGGGCCTTCTTAGGGTATCCTTCTCTACCCTATCCATAGGATGATTCTAGGATCCTTTTTCTCACTTTAAACTCTCCACCAACTTTAAACTTCCACTAATCCCTTCTCCATTCAACTATGCA
>MU225403.1:73907-99630 GCA_018584345.1 Thuja plicata | reverse complement strand
TTTCCTTGATCAAATCATAATCAATTCAATATTTCCTAAGGTTTGAGCCTTATTTAATTTAAAAGAGAAAAAATAAAAATAAAAATATTATTTAATTAAGAGAACACGCTCTCTTTTAATTAATTAAGAATCTCTTTTAATTAAATAATAAAACCACTTTATCCTAAGCCTTTATTTAATTAAAAGGAATTTTCTCCTCTTTTATTTAAATAAAAAATCCCCACTTTTCTTCTTATCCTATGTTGCACAAATAAAGCATTATTCTTAGTTTATAAAAAGGGAAAAAACACTTTTTGTCTTATGTGGGACACAAAAGTCAACTCTTATTTTCCTATTGGAGGATATTTGTGCACAAGGATCAAGCTTCCATTTTTCTCCACCCTTTATTAAGACTTTTGGCTCTTAATCTCAATGGTCCATTTTATCTCATTTCTTATAAAAGAAGAGCTCTCTCCTTCGTTTTGATATATTAGGTTTTCATAATATTGTTATGTTGCAGGTTTGGAGAGCAATTTTGGAGGAGAATTTGAGCACTCAATCTCTCTTCTTATTTTCTTTATTCTTGCATTCATGGCTCCTCATATAGATTAGAATCATGTTTATTTCCATGTATTAGTTTTTCATTCATATTTCCTTTCATAGACTAATATGCATTGTTATCATTTAGGTTAGATTTCATTTTCATGCATTTGAATCTCTTGTTTCATGGTGTATTTGCAATAGACACAACTAGGTCAATCTGAGGGCCTTCATTTTATATTTTTACACATCCATGACTAGAGAGCTATGGATTGATATTTGAGGCCTCATTCTTGAGCAACCTTGAATGGAATGATTCATAGAAGTTTGACAACATTTATGCATACAATATCCACTTGAATATCTACTATAGCATCTGAGGGAGAATCCTAGTCATATTCATTAGAACTTGTCCCCATAGAATGAGGTATGTCTAAGCCATGAGTAGGAGCAACTAGTTGCCCCTAATTTAGATGTTTTTTTTCTATATAGTTCTCTATAACTTGACCCAATTCATATTCATGATAATCAATCTAACTATCATCATACCTTCCTAGGTAATGTGTTATGGTCATGAAGACCCCTTCGTATTCACTAGAACTAGCTTCTTCTAGGTCATCTTCATTTTCTTGCACTATGACTTGTGCTACACCTTCTTGTAGTGCCATAACGTGGGAGTGGGATACTTCAATGGCATGTATCCTCGTATCCAAGAAGTATGGTAGATATAATATATGAGAAATAGTGACCACTTGCTCACAGTTAGGGTGTCTCTCATCATGTTCACCCTCTAGATCTAGTTCTAGCTCATCTTGTGAGTTTTATACCTCTTCCTCAGTCACTTATTTCAGGCTAGGAAATGGTTGGGACACTTAGCTATTTGGTTCAAAGGGGGCTCTATATTAAGATGGATTATACAATTCCCATTGGTAGTGAGAATTTTCTGATTGAACATGCAATAACCTTTCAAATAGTAACCATGTAATCTCTGCTTCTTCTTCAGTCTCATCATTGGAATATTTCTAGTGGAGGGATGGAAAATTTGTTCATGATATCCTCTCCCTCATTTGTCTGTCAGATTCCAAAATTCCATGTCTGTAGGCTCTATCAATCCTTTCTCTTGACCTAGGGGTTATTTTCCTTTATACCTCATTAGTTGCATTAGTAGATATCCTTTACCATACTTGTGTAGAGAAATCTAAATGTGTTTAACTTCTTGATCATGTTCTTCTCCTTTATATATCTATGAAAGAATATCCTTCTCTTAATTATCTTCTAAGAGAGTCACACAATTTTTTACCATACTAGTCCCTTCATGTATCTCAAATTTTAAAGTACTAGTAGGTTTGAATGATGATGAGGGCATGCCATTAGATCTAGGGGATGTAGGAAGATTAGCCACTGAGGGAGAAGAGTGTATTTTATATTCTCCCATACTTGTGTTGGTAATTTTTAATTTCTCCTCAAAATATTTAACGAGTGTCACCCGGGAAATTTCAGATCCTTTCTCAGTTGATGCTTTCTTATTATGTGGAATCATGCTTTCTGCTTGTTTCAAGGTGTTATAGGAGTATCTTTTATCTTCAGGAATAGAAACCTCCACTACATTGTGTGGGAATTTTACACATTGATGATATGTTGAGGGAACTACATGCATGTCATGAATCCATGGTCTCCCTAATATAATGTTATATGCTAATGATAAATCCAACACTTGGAAAATCATATCTCTCTCAATGGGTCCAACCCTTATAGGTAACACAACCAATCCTTTTGATGATATTTCTTCTTCATCATAAGCCTTTAGGGTGATCTTTCTCCTCAGATCTATAGCATTTTTTGAGAAACCTAATGTTGTCATGAGCTTTAGAGCATAAATGTTCAAACTGGTGCCTCCATCTATCAAGATACGTTTGAATCTTTGTTTATGGATTAAAACCTCTATGTGTAGCATTTGGTTATGTAGATGATTCAGTGATTTATCATCTTCTTCTGAAAAATATATGTAGTGAGGTGAAGTTATATGGCCTACCATAGTTTGGAACTGATCAACACCAAGGACCCTAGGTACATTTATTTCTAAAAGGTTCATTTCAAGGATCTCCTTATGTGATGGTGAAATCTTAAGTAACTCCAAGATGGAAATTTGGGCTGGATTTCTATGCAATTGGTCAGCCAAATTTTAATTCACAGATAGGATTGATGTGATATTTTCATTTTTTTCGAGGGTTTTAATGCGATATTTTTTTTTCACAATGAAGCCACTCCCTTAAGAGTAACTTTAGCTTGATTCCTCATTAGTGCATTAGCAGATTCGAGCTCCTCTTTGTCTTTAATAATAATCACATTAACTTATTGGTTAGATGGTTCAAGCATGTGAATCACATTGTCATCATTGGGATAGGTGTAATTTACTTTAGCTCCTTGGTTTTTCGAGGACTCTTCTTGTTCATTTGAGGATAAGGGTCATTCAACAACTTTGTGATCATTTTTTGACTGATGTCCATCAACTGTGATAATCTCATTATCAATGAGGTCTTGGATGACAAGTTTCAATTTCATGCATTTGTTAGTCAAGTGTCCTTTTTTTTTTATGATATTCATAGAAGTGATTATCGTTCCACCATTTAGGTTTTACTACAAGTTCCCAATGTTTTATTCTGGTATCATGATGATCTTATGAGCCACCATAGTTTTCAATGCAGTTTCAAGAGGTTCTCAAAGAGGAGTTAAATTTCACTTGGGTTTTGGTATCTGGGGTTCTTTGTCTTTCTATGTGTTTGAATTATTCTTGAGCGGTGTTATAACATTCCTATTTTTATTAGTGGCTTGAATATAGCTAGATAGATTGAACACTGGCTCTTTGGGTTTGAACTCGGGTGAGTCAACCACTCCATCATTGACCACATTCTTTTTTTTTCCAATACTTTATTTTTTCTTTGCCATTGTTATTATTAGGATTTTTGGAGGGTTTAATGTCTTTATATAAGGTGAGTTCACCTTTATTTAAAATAACCTCCACAATTTGGATAGCTCTTTCTTCCAAAGCACTAAAGGCAGTATGCTTCTGCATCTGAATCATGTAGTTCATTTTAGGTACCAAATTATTGATGAATATGTTGATCTTCTCAGTTTACAGGATTTGTTGTGGATATCTTGTGAATATCTTCCTCCACCTTTGGAGGAATTTGATAAAAGGTTCACCATTGCATTTTTTAGTATTGCATAGATTCAACATGATGACTGTATGTAATATGTTGTAGGAATGGTGTTTGATGAACATTTGAACAAGATCATCAAATGTTTGAATGTCAGGCGAGAGATTGGTGAACTATTCCAAGGCTTGGCCGCTTAGGCTTCATGGAAAAAACTGCATTAGATGTGTCCTATCATGTATAAAATCTATGCTAAGATCATAAAATTCCCTCATGTGATCTTAAGGGTCACCCTCCCCATTGTATTTGTCATATTAAGGAATTTCAACCTTAGGGAGAAACGGAGGCATGTGTAAGTTTTTAGAAAATGGAAAGGGACATATAGATTCCAACAAGTACTTGTTAGAGGTTTGTTCTTTCACTTTCTTTAAATCTCTAAGTTCACATCTCATATCTAGAAATTTTTGATTGAGAATGGTGATGGGAGACTCTTCCTCTTGATGTATAAGTTCCTTGATATTAAAGTCATGAGTAAGTTTGACACCTGTAGATGCTAAGTGCATAAAGTATCTATCCTTGTCCATTTGCATAATCTTTTGAAAGTGTTTGTATTGTTGACATATTTGGATTTATTCTTTAGTAGGTTACTCAAAAAATGAGGAAACACTAGTATGGTTACTCCATCATTCTTGGCTAGATCCCTAGTCGTAAGATAACATTATTGATTTATTTTGAGTCAATTGATGTTTGGAACAAAGGTATTGATTGATAGATTTTTTGTGTGTCTTGATTTGGGTTATTTTGAGAATATCTTGGTTTTTGATAGGAGGAGGGTCCTAGAGTAGAATTGTCAATAGGTTTTCCCTTTGAATCGAGATTGGATTTTTGTTGCTGGCTATCTAGTTTGTACCATGAAAGACAATTATAGTTGAGAATTTAGGATGACTAGACTAATAGATCAATGCCAAAGGTTTCCAAATGATAATGTGTACTATATCCTTGTAAGGTATGTGTTGATGAAAGATCATTGATCTTGGTACAAGGCATCATGTTTTGAGACCTAAATGTCTCCTAGATGACACTTGTGATTGAGTGTTGATGGGATAGTGTATGGAAAGTAAGACCATTCATGAAACTAGGATGAGAGATGATGATGTGTTGAGCCAACTAATTTAAGAACTGACAACTAGTATGACAGGGTACTGTGATTGGCTTAAGCCATATGGACAAGAAGTACATATAAAAAAGATCAAAGTAACTGATCAAATTTTGATGCAAGCTCATACAACAATTCCTATGTTCACATAAAAATATCCCCAAGTTCCCACATGACCTGGAGCTATTACAGTATTTTGTCAACTGATAATTGTAGCTAGTGAAAATGACAGTATATAGGAGAGATAGTTTTCCACTTGTTTTGATTTAAATTTAGACCAAACTCACACAATCTTGAGGTTAAAATGTCAATGTTTTAAAGTATTTAGGTTATTTTTGTGTCGATTTAAAATGATTCAAACAAATCAAGCATAAAGGAATGAAAATAAAGAACTTATTATCCTTAGAGTCAATTTGGCTTAGTAAGAAAATATGCACTCATAGAGTCAGGTACACACCCAATAGCTAATCAGAATACAACCATCACCAAGCACGCAATGACTCTAGTCATGACGTCATATTATTCGACTCCAAACATGAATGGGAGAACTATATGATGAGTATATTGGGAGATTTACTATATCCCTTGCACTTGGATTATCCACTTTTGGAGGTGAACCAAGTGGCTTCTACTCTATGGATTCTAGTAAGGGTATTTTTTTGGTTGTATCCCTTGTGTCCATGCAAGTGCGATTGAGGTTGGTAACCCCACAAGGCACCTTAGCACAAGTAGTCACATAAACATGATGGAGACTGTGAGGCCCTAATTTTTGTTAGAATTGAGTCATGTATAATCTCAAAAAAATCTGACCCCTGAGGCCTTGGCCCCAAAGAGAAAAAAAATTTAACGTGAGTTGAGTGGTGTGTCTTACACCTCATTCTTACATGAGTCATTTCCAATATATTTTTTCCTCAACTTGTAGGCCCATCCAAAATATATGAGGAAAGTTAAGTGGATAGTAAAGAGAAGGTCGGTATTTTTTATTCTCCCTCAAAGAGGAGAAGAGCATAATTTACTACTTCTCTTTGTGTCTCCCAAACATGCCAAACACTCCAAGTTTTTCAAAATGATTTTTTTCCTAAGATAAATCCAACATGTTTAGGTTTCTAATTCTTCCTAAAAGGAAGAAGATCATAGTCCTCTAATTTCCAATTTAACTTGTACAAGCAATACCCTAATTAAGCTAGGTGCGTAAGAAACAAATCAAGAATTCAAGTGTTTTGTTTGGTTGATGGAGTCAAAAGGAAACCTGCAAACATAAAGAGTTAGTAGTTTCAACAAACTTTCATTCTTTCAAGCGTCCTACAAGCACAAAAGCATTAGCAGTTTGATAAAAATGTTTTCTAGTATGACTTTGGAAAGAGAATCTTCCATCAAACATTCTACAAAAAATAGTTAGGCTACCAAACCAGAGAGAAAAAAGATCACCAAAAATATTTAGGGGTTAGCAAATCAAGAGCACATCAAATACCCCTCCTAAAACACTCTCTGTTTCTAAAATGATAAAGTACAAAGGATAGTATATAAGAAAAACTTGTATGACAAATCATATAAGACCATACAAAAAAAAAGAAAACATGATGTCTTGTACGAAAAAATTAATATCCCCATACAAAAATTAAGATAAAGTATATACTTGTATGATAGTATCTATGTTCGAAAACATGACAAAGTAGTATCTAGTTTTTTTTCGTATGAGTAGGTATGAAACACAATACAACAAAAAGCACAGTTTCGTCAAAAACATGAAATTAATGGAAAATTGGGGCAAAAATGTGTTCACCCCCACGGTGGGTGCCAAAATTGTGTGGTAAAATGTGTCATTAAATCTACCACACCAAACACTTCAATAAAACATTAACTTAAGGGGTTAGTATCAAATCTAAATCAAAATTATTATGCAATTATCCGCAAAAGAAGCTTATTGCTTCCTAGTTGAAGTGAGTATGATTTCATAAGAATGATCATCGGATTGGCATAGGAAATTAGTGAGTAGACTAGTCAAAAATGGAAGATTCCATGGAAATGAGAAAGATGCATGAACTTGCATACTTTTCTCTCAAGAACCTTGAAGATGAAATGCATGCATAAGAAAAATAAATGCATATTAACAATGAAAATGTAGCTAAGAGAGCCATTAACAAGTATTAAATGAAGCTAAGATTGAAATCACCATTAAAATAGGAATGCAAACTAGAATCTAAATGTAAGAAAATTAAGGTAAAATGAAGATGGAGGAAAGAACAATCTTCAAAAACCTAGAACAAAACTGTCATTAAAATCTTACTCTAAAATTTGCCTCTTGTTTCATCAAAGAGAGATATTCCTTTTATAGAAAATTGGAGATACTAATGATCAAGATTCAACTTAGAAGAGTGGTAGAGATGCAATTTTTCTCAATCCATGTGTTTTTGATCCAAGTGGAGTGATTTTGATTGGTCAACTTTGTGTTTGTTTGGGGGAGGATGAGACAATTTTTGTAATTTCCCCATTTAATTGATTTAATTTAATTTTGGAGTGCTCACACATGTGTGAGGATCTGTGAATGGGTTCACTTAATTAAAATTGTTTAGGAATTTTAATGAAGCTCCCTAGTTTAAAGCAATTAGATAATTTGATTAAAAAGTCATGTTTAATTATGTAGGCAAGTTTGATTAAATGCTTCCATAATTAGGGTCTGGAAATAAATGCCTTTAATTTAGGGTTTCTTAAGGCCAATTAATCATATTACGGACTATAGGTTTACTAGATCAATTTCAAGTGATTACAACATGCATTAAATGTTAGCATTAGGATCTTAAACTATGCTTAAAATTTTAGTCTTTGTTATTTCAGAAATAGGCAATTGCCTAGACATTATTTTATTTTATATTTCTATAATGTTACCCACATCCAAGCACATAATAGAATGAATTATAATCATATTTTCACTAAGTAAAATATTAAGCATATTATCCGAAGATTCATGTAAATTTATAAAATTTCTATTTTTTTAAATCTTAAAGATTAGAAAATTTACTATAGTATAGCAACATTGTTAGGGGTAAACCCATTATCTATTTTATTATCACTATGTATTTTACCTTGTTTATTATATATTGAAATACAAACAATACCACCAACTCCAGATGACTACAAAGATACTCTAAATTCAATATTCAATTCAAAAATTTAATAAATAATAAACATAATACCTATCTAAAAATAGAAATAGATGATTGTATGTTTGATTAATGTGGAGTTTTAAAAAGTATATAAATTGAAATAATCATAAAAAAAATTTTTTAGATAAATTAATGCTTCTTTTAAACATGAGAAAATATTCTTAGATAATTGATATGGAAAATAACAATATATATAATATATATTAAATTGTAAAACATTTTGTTTTAAGTTTTATTTCATTACTTTGGAAGTCCTCTAATATGGATTATTTTTATTAAGATGGAAAGGAAAGGAACCTCAACCTAGATATCAATAATCATGTTACATCTTAGACCAGACAACTAGACTTTAGGCCATTACAGTCAGACGCCACAAAAACCCATCAATGAGAAAAATTAATCAAAAACACATGTTCAGCATTATCATCTAAACCTAATATAACAACTATATCACTATTAACCTTATCTATTGTCAATATCCTTCTGAGTAAATTAAAAAAAACTTCTTCTGCCTAATGGGAAGAATCACAGAGTTCCAGTTCGCACTTATAGAAAAACAACAAAAAATAACAATAACCTAAAGTTTAATATTTAGTAAACCAAAATTCAACATTACAACTAAAACTATAGAAATATAGACTAACTATCATTTGGAATTAGAGATAGTCTCCTAGATCATTGAGAGATAATTAAGATCCTTCTCCCAGTCTTTGGTATCATCTCCCTTAGGTTCCTCATCACCTTTGTCATCCATCTTCATCTTCTTTGTATTCTTTCTCATCCATATTTTTCTCATATCCACTCTGATGACATGTGCTTCTTCATTATGTTTTTTAACAACTTGTGGAGAGTAGAGATAGCAACATTGAAATGCTATTTAGAAACAATGGGGTAATATAATTTTCCAGAGAAGTCATTCTTTTATGGAGGTCCCTAATCCTTCCCAACATGTCATTTTCCTCTTCACAATCTAAGTTAGGGGAAGGGGACTTGTTCATCATGCAACCCTCTTTAGGAGGAACATTGGAAGTACATGTCGTATTCACCATTTCCTATAAGTCATCAAGTTTAACTATGATCTTTGGGGATTTCTCTTCCTCAGTGTCTTCTAAATCTTCAATCCCCTCCTTATCATAATCCTCATCCTCTAATTTTTTTGTGAAATCACTTTCATCGGCTTCATACTCAAGGTTAGTGTTGGTGTTTTAAACTTTTTATGCTTTAAAGATACCAATATACCTTGAGATTGATTTTAAGAGTGGTTAGCTCTAAGTATGGGAAGCTCTTCAAGGTAACTGTACCAACTTTAGGGACAAGACTACCTTTTGCACTTCTCGCTCTACAAAACCAAGGCGGGTAAACCTAATCCAACTCAACATATAGCTCTTTAGAACTCCTTATAACTTTGGATTTTAAACAAAAAATAATGGTAAGAAAGTACTAAATGTTAACCACACATTCATTGACTCTCCATTACCATGCATAACAAATAACCAACAACCATTAAACATAAATAACTTTAAGATAGTTTTGATGTTTAATATGGGCAGAATATAGCCAAACCAAATTAGACATGTATCTCAAAATAATATACTAGTTCTTGATCATTTCCTTATCCATTCGCCAATACCTCAAGGAAAATACTAAAAAATAAAACTAACCTATTGGAAAAGACTCATAACCATAAAAGAAAGTTATCCAAACCACACACTTCTTACAATATTCTTATGTAGATAAACCAAAACTAGGGACAAACAACAAATGCATAAACAAATTCTATGCAATGAGTAAGAAAAATCACAAGTCTAAAGATAAACACCAAGGAGAGACTTAAATCTGAGAAGGGTTATATTAAGTATGATGAGTAAAGTTTCTGTATCAAAATGATTGAGGAAATACACCATTCAATAACATGCAAGAGATAATAAAACTTTTTCCTATCTTAATACAGTCTAAAAAAAAGTTTACTATATCCCTTACTGGAAATAAGCATGAAACCTAATGCTTTTCTATACTTTCCCAATTCTCCAACATTTACTAAATGATCTTGAAAATCCCATTATAGAAAATAGGGATTGCAACAAGCTTCAGATCATTTAGGGTTACTGTTTACAACTAGTTCATTCAAAGAATTAAAGGAATTAATTCATTAGACTACCTTGCCTTAAAGTTGAAACCATTCTTTCTTCACTTCATCTTTGAAATATTTGATCTATAGCCACCATTGACCTCAATATATTGGAGAGAAATCCTCACATGAAATCTAAATCCCAATCACTAAGACTTGGAAGAAAACCCAACATAAATGCAGAGGAGATAAGGCATCGTTTAAAGGTTACAACTTATTTGGAGATATGATGAGAAACCCTATAGAATACCTTCATAATATTAAGGCATTTCAAGTCATCAAATCTCCATCCTATCAGCATCCCATAGTTCCATACATGTGACCCACAATATTGGATTCATAAATTAATTGCTCTTTCATATAAGACACAATCCACCGCCTTGGAAACCCTGAGAAATACATTTAAAAAATTGAAAATCTGATTCCAATGGATATAGGTGGCACAAAAATCTCCATCGATGACTAAGATTCAAACCTTTATACCACTTTAATTCATAGCCATATATCACCTTTTAAATACCTGAGAGCCAACAATAATATTTAGGCATGCATCCATCAGTTGTGATACCTCGAACAATATCCTTCGATCACTTTGTGCAGCGAAAACTTTAGTGGCGATTATTTGCTATTTGGTGAATTTCGCATGTTGGCGACCCTGAAATTGGCAAATATTTTTCACATATTGGATTGACCCTATCACCCAACAGTTATTAATATTAGGTCCAAATCCTGGGCCCATCGCCCATCAGTTTATTTAATTTTTCCATTTCTTACACATTATCACCAATGGAATATAAATTTTGGTCCCCGCAAATTTAAAACATTCACCTATAATTTCTAAGTGACCCCAAATTGACGACCTACATTCACCAATCATTTTATACCTATTTATTTATAGGTGTCCCCAAATTTTCCTTGCATTTTGCGGATGAGTGTCTCTAACTGACGTAATTTAGCCAACTTTATTAGTCATACTATGGTATTAGATGGCCCATTATCACCTCAGAAATAACCAAAGATGTGTTATAATTACACGGGCTTTGTCAAATATTTGTATACCTAATAGCTCCTGCCAAATTTTCCAAATAAGGATTAGTATTAAAACATTCTGATATCTCTATGACATCTCTATATTTGATCGATAACAAAGTTTCAGATGTTTCAGACTATTGAGTGCAACTGTATACTACATTGGCGAGTCGTGACTGCATTGCTGCATTTTAATTTGAGGCAAAGGTAAGTGATACTTATTCTATGACTCTCTGATTTTTACTTTATTTACATTATTTTGGAATAGGTTTGCAAAAATGGGGTTTCTTTTCCCTTTCGGCCTAAAATACACCGCATGTCATTGATCTGTGCTCATCCAACGGTCCCTGGCACTGTCGCACTATTGTGGGTCCCATTAACTTTTGGCTTGTCATTTGATGTCACTAGGACATGTGTGAGTGTCACTTAATCATTTTAAATTATAATTTCATCTTATTAGCTATTACATCTAATAAATGTTATTAAATTTTTAGTTTTATAGTGTAGTCTTATTTAGATTTTAATTCATTTATTTCTATCTTATAATCACACATCGATATGACACATTGGCAAATTAAAAATAGAAACTTGCTCTGGACTAATAAAGAAAATTAATCATTTAGTCTTCAGATTTAAAAATTGAATTACTAATCCATTGCCTAAGCATATACTTAAATGTCTAATACACAGGTAAAGAAATTAATTAAAATATGGTAATCACAGATAAGTCTAAGAATCATTTTTTGTACCCATAAAAAGAAAATTGAAATGAACTTGGAAAATTTTAATTATTTTTTTTAATAAAATTACAATGTACAGTAAAAGCCGAAACCTATTAGGAAACTTCTTATCGGTATAAAAAAAAAGTTAAACTTTGCATGTCCACTGTCAAAAGACTAGGGTAACGGGAATGGGTAACCGGTAAACTAGGGAATCAGGGGTCTTCATCTTCCTTTTCATCTGAGTATAATTTTCCACAAAAGATAATCTCTGAGAATTTGTCAAGCCATGTGTACTCCGACTCATCGAATTCATCAAGGTAAAACCATTTCTAGAGATAATACCTCCCAAGCCGTGCCCATTTCTTGTGTTGCATTAGTTTCTCATCATTGAGGTTCAATAGAAAGGGTTGTCTGGCGACATTTTTTCTCGGCACCAACAGCTTGTGTCTATCTCTTAGCCAAGGGAACTCCACCTCTAATTCCACAAAAATAGCAACATTGACATCGTCCTTAGGGAATTTCTCTTTAAAAATCTTCCTCAACAACATCAGTATATCCACCTTCTGTCCTCCAAGGTTGAGGAGAGACACAAAAAATGAGACATAATGTCCATGTAGATGTGGTATGTGTCGACATTCTCAAGGAACTCTCAACCTAATAACATCAACACAATATAATTTATAAAAGTGTCACCACCAACCTCCCTACAAATGGAAGTGAGGATTTCTTCCGAGATATTTCCCAAAAAAGACCTCTGGTCATCTGGAGATGTGCATCTCAAACGGATTGGTGTATCCATCTTTAATTCTTGAAAACCTAAAGACCTAAAAACCTAAACCTTAAAACCAAAGGACAAATTTCTACCATCGGCACCTCTGACTCTTAATCTACCAAAAGAAAAATAAAGAAAAAAGAAGCAAACTTGTCTATAGATTTTCCCGACCCCTTGATTGATAGTAGTGATCACGGATACTTAGCAATTAATAATTATTCTTTCTTTAATCATATTTAATGCAATTTCCATAAATGCATTATGCATATTATGTGTGTGAGAGATTTAAATTGATTGTCCTTAATCTTTCATATCTAAATGTAAATCTTTCTCATTAATTTTCCCATAAATGCATGTGTACTATTGATAGTTAGAGATGGTAGTTAAAGAATGTCATTGACAAGGCATTTATTTCTTTTTAAATTATGAGTTACAAGTTGTAGTTGCACTATCCACCATCCATGTCAACAAATAATGAGTAATAATCAATGATCATGGTTATGGTGCACTTTTTAAGGCTTGATACATGTCATCATTCTGGTGACTCTCTGCTAAAGTCAGATTCCTTCTAAAATTTGGCCCGAAATTAAATTTTAGCCATTGATCTAGGATGATCAAATGGTCTCAAATAATACATTTAACAATATCTAATTAGGTTATGTGTCCAATGTGTGATCAATTATATTTGCAACAAATAAAAGTGATATTTGATAGATGTTGCATTAATTACAATGTTACGTGTCATTATTCTGGTGACTTGGAAAACTCTGTTTCCTTCATGAAATTGGGCCAAAATTAAACTTCAGCCATTGATCTACGATAATCAAAGTCTCAAATAAGATATTTAATATTAGTTTTCGTTGGCCCACATGACGCATTGACGAATTCCATCTTTTAAAAATTGCCAAATAAAATATTTATTTTTCCCATAATTAACGATAGATTAGTCAATAATATATATATATTTTCAAATGACACATAAAAATCACCAATAAAATTATTTTTTTTACCTTCACAAGAAAATAATTTGCCTCATATATTATATATTTTCCCCTACATTAATTTATAATTCAGCAGGATTTTATGAAATTTTCATTCGGCAGGGAATAAAATGCCTACGCCTTTATATAATTATACTAATTTGGGAAAAAAAATTTCCATCATCAATAAATTTTTTCCCCTAAATTAATGTACGATTCACCAGGATTTTACACTTTTTCCTAGGAGGGGGTTTCTTAAAGTTATCCTTGACTTTGTGTTTAAGGCTTAGCATTGATCGTTCGATCAACTTTGATCTGCTTTACCTTTAACCTTATTTTCAGTGCTGACCAAGATCTAAGATACAACATGGTAGATGGTCGTGATTCTTTGATGGTTAATCCTTGCTCATTTTCCTTTCCAAGAAATATACCCACTATTAGATCCTTTTTGATATACATGATGCTTACATTAACTCTAGCCACAAGTGTGCCCCACCAACTGCCATGCATTGCGTAGTTGTGATACCACAAAAGATAAAACAAAATGCATCTTTGGCATAGCAGAAACATGCCAAACACTAGATTGAATCTGATATAATGGTACACTTAGTTTCTTTCATCTTCGATATCAGAGGGACACGAGGCATTATGTCGTGATCCCGTGAACACTAATCTTTTTGCATATTTTGAACCATTAGATAGTGACAACCATCAAATTAGATCTGAACTGCATGAATGCTATCTCCCTTTATCTCAACAACCATCCTCCATGTGTCTCCCTCTAATTTTATGGTACCTCTGCCATCTCACCATCCTTCTCGACTGTGACACCTATCCATCTTCCACATGTCACCTTGTTGCAATATTGTGATCTGACTGGATTGGCCATGAATAGGATTCTGGTATAACACCTTCCTAACACCTATCACTACATGGAAACTTCTTCCATGTAATTTATATGCGAGCCCAAAAAATAGCCTCCTTGTCCACCAACTGGCTGCCACTTAACTACTTGACCATGAAATGCTTGGCCAAAAATTTGCATTCCTTTTGACACTTAACTAATCGGAGCTATGATATAAAAACAATAGAATCTTTCAGTGCACATCCAATGTGGGATAAAGGATATAGAGCAGTGCAAACAAAAAAAAAATGAGCTAAGGCACTATGGACAATTTGACTATTTGCAACCCACATAAACTACATAGAGACCATCCAAAGATGGAAAAACATATCTTCCTCATCCCTCTGCAACCTTCTCACATGAGATAAAGACAAGATATCCTCTGTAACTAAATATTTCCACCATGAAAAGAAAGTTGAAGCTCTACAAAAATCTTAAAATGGTACTAACATAAATGAGTACTAACAGTGGCTCCGATTCGGGATGTATGTCTCTTGAAGGCATAGTAAGATTCTAGGTTCTCAGGGATAAACATACTACTAATAGAAAAGAATCTAACTTACAATAGACAACTAAAACAAATAATATATACAAACTTACTGTGAATGGATTTTTGAACTTCAAGAGAAGTAGAATTTCAATAATTATCCATGAACTGACAATTCAAAAATATTTCTAGTTAAATCCTTCAAAAAATAAGAATCAGAACCCCACTTACTATCAATCATGTATGGTCCCAACCAAATATGATCAAATTTACCATGTTTTCTTTTATCTTCTAGTTTGGTATTCCACATCAGAACCAAGTCATCATTCAAAAAACTTCTTTCAATGGTTCTTTCGTCATACAAATCCTTACATTGAAGTTGCACCCTAACATTTCTTTCATGTGACTCCCTTCTTGATTCATCTAATTGTATGAAATCATCTAGTCTGATCCTCATCTCATCATCTAATTCCTAATCATATTCTTGGACAACTTTGTATATCTACAAGAATTTTTTGGTTGCAACCTAGCATGGATACCATAAACCAAATCAAAAGGTGCACAACCAATGATCTTTTTCACTGTCACTCTATCATCCCATAATGCTTGTTGAAACTTTGAGTCGCAGACCTTCTTTTTCTTATTCAACACTCTCTTCAAAAACTTTATCAGCCTCTTATTACTGGATTTAGCTTTACCATTCCCCTATGTTTGATATGGGGAAGATTAAGAAAATTGGATCCCACATTGTCGACAGAAAACACTAAGTTCCTTAGACCTAAAACACATTGCATTGTCTACCACAATAGTCTCTAGACAACCAAACCTAGTTAGGATATTGTGTAACATGAATTCAGTCACAACTTTACTAGTGGCTCTTTTAGTGAGAATTACTTCAACCCAGTTGGTAAAATACTCAGTTGTTGCTAGGATCCATGAATGACCCCCACTAGACTTGTTATGAACCTCACCAATGAAATCCATTCCCCATTTGTGAAAAGGGGCCTCAACTGTAACATACTTCAAGGGAAAACTCTGACCAAACTTAAGATTACCTGCAAATATTTGGAAAGCATCACATCTTTTAACATAATTATGGGCATCCTTCAAAATAATAGGCCACCAAAAACTAGATCTTATAATCTTATGTGCACTAGTCTTAGCCATGTAATGGCCCCCACATGCACCATTATGCATTTTTCTGTAATGCCCCACAAAGGAACCCAATAGAAGTTAACCTAAAACATGATACTAAGTTTGTAGAACAAATTTTTTTTAAAGAGTTTACAATTGATAAAGAATTAACAATGTGTAAGCAATATAACATAAGACATATATACTCATAAATGCAACTCATTTAAAAATTACAAATCTCAAGGGTTCCATGATGTAGAATTACGTATGTTAACTAATCTAATAAACACAATTAACAATATACAATATTTATAAATGCAAATGAATAACAATAACATCATCCCATAAATGAAACCTAGATACAAATGGTATCATAATGAACCAACATCAACTACATAAGTTCCAGGGTATGTGGTAAAACCAAGTATGAAATACAATACAATAATCTAGAATACAAGATAAGAAAGATTAGATAAAGTCTCCAAAATTGAAGAGCAAGAAAGTACAACATCAATGATCCTCCAAGCATAAAGTCATGAACATCAGATCTCAATGGTAATAAGAATCACTACTAGCTGACCGCATGGAACCAAAGATCCACTCCAATCGTGCTGAGAAGATAACATCAGAACCCACTCAGATAACATAACCAAAGAAGGAAGTGAAAAACTAAGAAAGGAGATGTTGATAGATCTCTAACTCAAGGGAAACTGACATATATAGGAAACCTAGACTATGTATAAGAAGGTATCATCATATATGTCTAACCCTTAAGTCTCATCCCGGTAGCCTCTCTAGACCCTGGTACTTAAGTGACCATATATGGTATTAATGACTCCTCAACCAGATGAAGCCATTAACTATGTTAGAGCCATACCTCATAGGGTGGAAAACATCATCTCATCCTCCATATTAGCCTATAAAAGTGCTCAAGCATGGGTGACATACCATATCTTATTAATTCATTTTGAACCTCCCAATTATTCATTATATTATGACTTGATTAAGATAACTTAAAATACGCAATCCTGGCTCCCACTTGTGGGCCATGACACTTATTGCAAGCCACCCCTACTACACAACTAGATAACCTACCCTAATGCACTAACCAAAAGAAACAAAAAATGAAAACCATGAGGGCTTCTCATAAAATATAAATCAAGATAATCGCCAAGGAAAATGATGCAGCATAACAAATAATATATCATCCTATACAAGGATCTAAACTGTCCATCCCATATTGGACATCTCAACAGAACAATGAAAATTCTCATATCTCATCACAAGATCAATGATCATCAAAACATCACAAACACCTATCTACATGCATGAAGTAACTTAATCCACAAAATACGAATTCAGAACCCTAAACCACCATAACAATAGAAATAAGGCGACCGAGATAATTAAGACTTAGCAAAAAAGTGGTCGTCACCTTTTCATGGTTAATTAACATAATGATCAGATACTCAGAGAACACACAACATAAGTAACAGATGTATAAAAAAAATACAAGAACCAATGGAGATATGAAAATGGTTATAAATTTTCCACAATATAAACCCAAGTAGTAAGGAGATAAAATCATAAAATAATCAAGTCCTAGAAGACAAAAAACCTCCTAGGGTATCACTCTACCCATAACAAAAATTAACCAAAACAAAGGCAAAATAAAATTCCAATTAAAATAACATATCCATATATAAACTATCTTCTGATCAAATAATATAATTAACATTAAGTCGTACCCCAAATTAATAATGAGTTAATTAAATTATCCATAATGCCCAATCCATTGTTATTAACTTAGGATCTTATAAGTGTATTCAAATCCCTTTCTCATAATCAAACTCTTAGATTTAAATATAAATTTAATTTTAAAATTAATATATAATCCAAAATATAAGTCCTTAACGATTTATGTTATAACCTAAAGATTATACTTAATTAAAAAAAATTAATCAAATATAATTTAAAAATAAAACATTTAACAAAATTAATATAAATTAATCTACATTAACAATCAATAAATATTAATTTATTTTAAAATAATAAAATAATATAAATACAACCCTTCTTTTTTTAATATATCTTTAAAAGATACCAATTATCATATATTCATAAAAAAAATTGTTTTCTTTTTTAATTCAATAAACAGGCCATTTCTATTTATAAATATGTAACAGATAATTATTTACTATATTGATTTATTATTATTAATTTTTTTAACAAAAGGAACATTCTAGCAAGATGAAAAATATATTTATTTTTATTTTAATTCTAAGAAACAAACTCGTTTATTTCCTAAAACATATAATTTTAACCAAATATTCTAAAATGGTTTCTATAAAATTTGTATGGTTTAATACAAAGAGTTTTAACAAATATTTTTAATCAAACCCTAGTTGAATCAATTTCAAATAAAATGTTTGCCTGAATTTCATCAAAGAGAGCCTAGGGTTTTAACAGATTCTCTAAAACATAGTTTCCTCTAAATTGAACATTGAGGTTTACAGATTTGACATACAAACAAGAAAACATAACCAT
Source organism: Thuja plicata (assembly GCA_018584345.1). Taxonomy (NCBI): domain Eukaryota; kingdom Viridiplantae; phylum Streptophyta; class Pinopsida; order Cupressales; family Cupressaceae; genus Thuja; species Thuja plicata. The sequence continues at coordinate 80,933 of MU225403.1, read as the reverse complement.
AAAATAATACCAATAACCATATTCTAAGATTGACAAACATGAAGAAGACAAGGAATTTCACACAAGGGATTTCAATATTACAAATGCATAGAAGACAAAGATCTGAGCATTGAAATTGAGGATTCAAACCTTACCTCAAACCACTAGTTGACACAAGCCATGGAGAACAAACTAAAACCTTGAAAATCTTAATCTTTCACAATTTCTTTCAATCTAAATCCAAGGCCAAAAACCTGTAAAAATTTGTGCAATCTGTGTGTGCAAGAATGGGCAAAAGAAACCTGATAAAGAAAACCTACTCAACCTAGGGTTTCCAAAGCTCATGCAACCCTAAAAGAAAAATCAACTAAAAACTCAAATCAAAAAATCAGGAAAAATATAACTCAACTTAAAATTGAGTAAAAAGAATTAATTTATTTGATAATTGATAATTACATGCACTTTTCCAATTTAGCCAATTAACTTAACATTTTACTTTGAATTTATATTTTAATTTTAATAAAAGAATGTATAATTTTAATTGCATAATATTATTTAAATAAGAAATAATATTTTTGCATATTAATAATATGCACATTGATAATAAAATACTCATTCATTAATTATGCTTTTAAATCTCAATTTTGAATTTAATAACTAATTAAATCCTATATTCCCAAAATTAGACTTTTCAACTAAGACTTTTTAATTAAGAATTTTTAATTAACACATGTATTTAATTAATTTTTATTAATTAAATAACATCATCTTTAATCTTTCCAAATTTAATAAGATTTAATTATCTATTTACATAATTAATCTCTTAATCACTTAACCATCTAACACAGAAATCACATCAAACCACATGACTAGACAATATGGCGACAAAACCGACTGAACCCAAAATACCACAGAAAAGCACAAAAGGAAAGGTTCACAGATAAAGTCACCTTAACGAATTTGGAAGGTAGAAAATAAGATACTTTTCCACTATTTCAAGACAATAATGGCTTAAGTTGGGATTCAGACCTGTTTGTTATCTCCCCTCTCTTACCATTCTGATATTGTGATAGGGCATGCTCATCATGGCAATTCAGGGAAGTCGATGCCCGAAACCTGCAAACCTGCATCACAAAGTCAAGCATGTACATAATATATATAATAGACAATAATAGGGATCAATCGACCGTGTGGATCTCAGAATGCAAGTAACTACTGATAATCCATAAAGGATTAGAAGTTGTCATTAGTATATAAGAAGACAGTTTTGGTCGATCGGTCATGATCATCGAGCAACAACATTCACCAAGAACAATGATCACCAAGATATTTTGAATACCGAGAAGTATATCAACCGAGCACTAGCCTACAGAGAAATCTCCGAGCACCAGTCTACAAAGACATCATCGAGCACCAGTCTATACCGAGAGAAAACATTTCATCAAAAAAATGGATCTCAACTACACGTCAGCTAAAACACTTTAATCTTTAAAATAGCTTTTTGGTTAGATGGACAACCATTTTTTATGGATCAAGAAAAGTGTTATTTGTGGATGTAATTAGTTAACTAATTGTATTCATGAAAACTACGAGATCAAGGTCAAGTTATAAACCTATGATCTTAGAGTTTTTCAAGAAAAGCATGAAACCTAATTACGTCAAAATCTTGTATCTATAGATATAATAATCAATCAAGAATGAGATGATTGTAGCCACCAAGGACATCTATGGATCAGACCAAGAGTTTCATGCAAAAGGATAACTAAAGGAGAATTCAGTTTATAAAGAACTACATTCAAGGCTACCTATAATAACATAGGTATTATCCATCACAATAAGGTGATATATATTATGTGTACTTAATGGATCTATAATCAGTAATTTGAGATTGTAGCAATCAAGTCATATATTTTTTTACTCTCAAACAATTGTAGCAAACAACAAAATCCTTTCACAAGGTGGACTTAACCATCTTTTTATAAATCTTTTAACCGAGTGCACACATACATTGTGTTGCTAAAATATCTTTACTAAGTAGACTTAACAAGTCTGATATGTTACTCCTAACAGGGTAGGATCATCATAAGTGATCACAACTTGTAGCCCTAGTAGGCACCTTCCATTCTGCAGATAGTGAAGATTTGTGGGTTTCATCCCCACCGCAGTGTTTACCTTCTAACAAGGGTTTCTGTGTTATCAAATACTTGTGTCATGTGTAAATGAGTTTCATGAATGTTTCAATGTTTGTTTACATGCATTTACATTTATGCTATGATATTGCATGCTTGAAGTAGAAAAGATATAATGGTTAGGTATGCAAGTAATGAGCACTAAGGTTTAAATTGTAAAATTTTTTAAGGGTACTAATTCACCCCTCCCCTCTCAATACACACCCTTCCATTATTCTAACAATTGGTATCAGAGCTAGTTCTCTTATTTGGAAAATTTTAATCACTTGAGAGAAAATATATTATAATGGAAAGGTATAATCTTGATAAAAATATTGAGCATCAGAGGTTGCAATTACAAATTTTCTTTGAGCAATACAAAGAGGTGAGAAAAAAAATGAAAGAGTCATTGGTCGAAAGAAAAGTCATGGCATCTTGAGCTACAATGAAATGTACTATCATGAAGAAGAGATACCTGACCTATTTGAATCATCTGGATCTAGATCTAGTAGTATATGTGACACATCTGAACAAACCATTGCATATCTAAATGAAATCAATCAACATCTGACTGAACAAGTGAAAGTACTGTAGATCAGTTAAGAGACACAAATGGTAAGAATGATTGATGTTATGAGTAATGCAAGACAAGAAAAAAAAGAAAAAAGTTTGGCTATTGATGATAGGAGAAAGATTACTAAAAATTTACAAGAGAAGGAATTTGAGATGTAGAGACTTACTAAACATCACCTTGAGATCACCAATCAAATAGTTCTTATGAGTCATGAGGCTAACAGAGTGAACATGGAAGATGATGGAAAATTGGAATCTATTGGTGAACTAAAAGAAGAAAATGAGAAACTAAAGCATGAAGTGAAGATTCAAAAACAACGTAATGATATGATCAAGAAAGCTGAAGATAGTACAAAAAGAATGGATGGATTTTTGAAAGGACAAAGAAGACTCAACAATAATACTATTTTAGGGTATACCGAGCATGGAGAATCATCAAACTGAGCTGATCAAAGGAATGTATACACAAATCAAAGACCAAAGAGGCGTTCATGTAATCAATGTGGAAAACTAGGCCACACATCAAATGTTTTCAAGAGAAAAGGAAAAGGTATTCCTAAAACTACTTCTACATTCATAGGTAATTGTTATAATTGTAACAAGCATGGACACAAAACACATGAATGAAATTCTAGGATGAACAAACCAAAGAAGAAATCTTACATGGATAAACAAAGTCCTAATTGCAACATGCATGGCCACACATTTCATGAATGAAGGAAAAAGATAAAGAAAGTTTGGAGACCTAAAGAAAAAGAAAATGCATATCAACCTAGACAAGCCGGTAATACATATGTTTGAGATTTTAACACTTGGGTAAATTGCATGACATGTGGTAGATATAGATATATACCTGCTAACTATATGAGGAAATGGTTAAGAAGATCTAGAAATTGGACTAACATTGGAAATGACATTCTTACACTATCATAAGGTCATTCACTTAAGTAAGGACTGTAAAGACCGAGTGATAGAGTCAAGCACTTTTGAAAATGGAAATACTATTAAAGACATCATGATAATGAGAAATCAAATATGGAGAAGAGCTTGAAATAATGTTAATGCTGGACCAAGCACTACAGTTGGTGATACCTCATCTAATAGATCAGGTGATTCCACCACCCCCACCTAAGAAATACAAGTAAGTATGGAACTGCACTCTACAAAGCTATATTTTACAACAGTTCCTATATTCATTAAGAATGTCCCAAATTAGCATGAATGAAGATGCACTATGGTATTACATGTTATGCTTTGTGAATCTAGTCTGGTCGGTCAATATGAACCGAGCATAAATTGCATGTTGATAAACATGTGAAAGACAACCGAGTCGACACTATGTACCAAGCATTGTATACTCATCGAGCTGAAGACTTTTGTGTGTTGACCGATCATCTCCATTTTGTCGATCGACTGATAGGTGAATCATTTAATGCATCACTTAGGTTATTTTTCTATAAAAAGGGAAATGTGAAATCATTAGTTCACCCAGCATTAAAAACCAAATTATAGAGAGAAGAAGAGAGAATACATTACAGAGCGATTCACAACACTTTCAAAACTACTCCAACAGATTTCAAGCATTCAAAACAAACATCCAGTGAGTATCTAGACTCACCGAGTTAACAAGTTTTTTGCGAAGAATCCCTAAATTAACGAACAATAGCATCCACTTCACGAACCTCAAAGATCAAGATGGAAAAGGAAAATAAGGTCATTCTAATAAAGAAATCGACCTATGAGGAACCTAACTACAAGTTATTCCCCGAGGTTGCTTCTCAACCTAACAAAAAAAAGAGCATTCTCCAGTATCCCACCTAGGGTTTTACTAGTTGAAGACAACCATGCATACATCCACTATAAAGTTGCAAAGATTGGAGACTTTGAGCTTGATGAATCTTAGAAGAAGCTATGAAAGGATGGTAACCTACGGGATGAGTACAAGCACATTAAAGTGAAAGGGTTAACCAATGCCCTATTGTTCCCAAATATTTGAAAATGGAATGGACTCGCATTGTGGTCAACTGAGTGCATGACAGAAAGATGTGGTTAGATGAACCCAAACCAATCACAAAGGATGTGATTCATGTAGTGACTAGATACCTGATAATAGAGAAAGAAAAATTCCTAAGACACCCTAGACGCTTAGAGATTGAAAAGGTAACTAGAGTTGAGTGGGACAAAAGAGGTATGAAAGTCACTTCAGTCAACGACCCTCAAATAAAATTTGGTGCATATGTGATTGGATACAAAATATTTCAAGCCAACAGATTGAACAATGTTGCTTGTGAAGCAGTCGACACTACATACAAAATAGTGAAGAAAGGTGTGCAACTTGACCTAGCCAAGCTGCTGCTAAAACAACTTGAAGAGAACATGAAAACAATTAGATCAGCTGAATATAATACATGTAAGTTCAATTCCCTACTAATGTTCACATTCTTTTACTTACTAAATTTATTTCCTTCTATTGGTAGTTTCAATTGGGACACCAACCGACCTATCACAACACAAATTAGTGATTACATTAAATCACTAGGAGATAATTTCATACCACTATTGGATGCATACTTCACTACATTCAAGAATAGGATGGAGAAGAAGATGAGAATCCATTCCCAGTTGGTTGAACAATACAAGGATGAGATATGTTTTATAGTTGACACCGATACAACACTCCTCAAACTAGCCATCCCAAGAATAACATGGTTACCTGATGACATGTAACTGATTAAATGTTTGATAATGTTAAGTTGAAGATAATGAAATACATTAAATTAGTTAATGGTTTGTATTTTCATTGATGTCAACTTGATATCATCTGTACGATCATGTATATAATGCCAAAGACTTCAGAGAATAAATGGAACAAAGATTATGCCTTAAAAAATGCATAAAAGTCAAGTATTCACTAAGTGACAGATAACACCAATAGAGTACACACCATTGGCAAAGGCAAAGAACCAAAGTCACAGTGATACCCAACAAGCAGAAGATAATATTGCCCGATGAAGCAAAATCACAGGGTGCTCGATGAGCTAAGAATAGAGTTGTCCGACGAGTAAAATCCAATGATGCCCAACGGATGGAGATCCTGAAGCTGATCGGAGTCACACCAATGGAACTGGTAGTTGTCGCCGATGACTAACTGCAGAGTTGATTGACAGAACAAAGAGTTCAAAAAATGACAAAATATCTAGCTGGCAAGAGCTAAAGATAGACTTAACTAGTTTTTTCATTGTTTTATTCGACCAAAGTTAAGTGATTGATTTAAATAAGATTTGTATAGTTGGTAAAAAGATAACTACGAGAGAAATTAGGAGTTATACTTTAAATCAAATTGACTGGATTCTTTTTCACGCCAAGAATCAAGAATCAAGAAACGGTGAATATCATGTCTATATAAGAGACAAGCTTAATTCATTTCCATATCATGATGAAGAGGGGGAGTGAATAGAAAGAGGATGCTGAAGGATAACTTCATACAGTCCTAATCAATCAAGTTGAAGGAGAGCTAAATAATTTGGCAGACACTGACGAACAATGAAGCACAACATCACAGAGAAAAAAGTGCGGAGCACAAAGAATTAAATTGATACATTGATTAGAGAGGTAATGTACTTAGATAGATCTAAAAATATGCAATTCAAGTTGCAATAGAAATAGGTCATTATGTTTCATTTTAACCATTGAAGCATCAAGTCTCTTAACATAGCAGGACTTAACAGTCTTTTGTATATTGAGGTACATTCGAAGGAGTGCCAAAAAGGTTGACTCATGAAAGTAGTACTAGATTTTCCTAAAGCCTATTCACAGTCTAAGAAGGAGGTTGATTCAAGGATGGTAGCAAAATGATATTCCCAATACTAAGTGACAACCTCTATGTATAAAATCCTCTAACAGGGTCACACCTAACAGTGTGTTTGTAACCTTTAACAGGGTTGGCTCTTAACAGGGCTCACTTTAGAAGAGTGAAAAAATTGGGGTACCGCTCCCAGTGCTTTTTCCCTTCATAGGGTTTCCATGTTAAAATCCTTGTGTTATGTGTGTATGGTATATTACTTTACTATTTTACATTTCACATATGCATTTCTAGATTTATCGGTATACTCTGCATATTTACTGAGTGTCAGTAAATAAGTTTTACTACTTATCGGTAATCAAGGAGAATAAGATAAAAAAAGCAAACTGACTGACAATTAATCGTTATAAGTATTTCATGGCATGCATCTTGTAAGGGCATAATAATCTAAGGTTTATTTGATTGGTGGTTAGAATAAAGAAAAGTTTTTGAAGCCACTGATTC
>MU225403.1:57474-73717 GCA_018584345.1 Thuja plicata | reverse complement strand
GAACAGACATCCATCAGTGAAAGTAAAGAGTTAAGCGATTCAGAGTCTACTAGATCAGATGCAGAGCCACCAAAGGCTAAAGGAAAAAAATTTGTGGAAATAACAGTTGCATCTAGGACAAGGAGAAAAAAAACTAAGGTAGACTCACAACCATTAAAGAAAGGCACTGTAAAAACATATCAGAAAAGAAAAGCCTCAACTAAGCAACCAAAACTGAGACAATGAAATAAATATGTAAGAGGAAGAGAAGACAAGGATGATACTAAAGAAGTTGAAAGAGAACAAAGAATCCAAGTAGAAAAGGCCAAAATACCAAAGACAATTAAGGAAATTGTAGAGTCAATTGTCAACATAGGAAGTATATAACATCATAAGATTAGACAATGGGGAACTTTGTCTACCAAGGATTAGAACAAAATAGAAGAGGCAATCATTAAGATGACGGTATCTTACAAATATGTACCCAAACAATTTGGAAATCATATTCCACAGGAGCTACAAGACAAGATATCAGCTAGATGGACATATGTATTTCTCATGGAGAAAAAAATGAGAGAGATCCTTAGTTACATTCATGCCCAATTCCTCAGTTGAAGAAATTAAATCAACCATGAAGGAGTGTGCCAAGAAATTTTCTACAAAAACTAGATCATACAAAGTATTGCAAAATAAGTTAGAAGATATTGACATAGAGAGAAATAAGATTTGGACTCAAATATTTAATCCACCCTAGAAGGTACTATCTATAACCAAGTCTTCTCACATCGAGGAGAAGGATGCCACACTGAGCCATGAGTGCATATTCATCAACGACACCAAGGATGTCAATCTTATTAAATTAACCACATAATTAAGTCAAGTCATGGATGATATTCCTGATATATTGAAAGCATTAGGTGAAGTGCCAGTTATAACTAAACAAGATTTCACTCAAGGGGATCCTGATGATGATTCCAAGGTTGATGAAGATGTCAATAATGCCACCGATCAAGTAAATCAATAGGACACTACTGATGTTTCATAGGCACTTGTACTAAGTAATATGCCTTACTTGATGCAAACAATAAATGCAATGACTGAATCATAGCACACACCTCCTGACACTGAAGAAAACAAACCAATGGACAAAGGTGATGAGCAAGGGGAGAAGAAAAATACCAATGGAGAGGAAAAAACAAGTGTTACACCCACCAAGAACACTTAGAGGGAAAACAAGGCTACAAGTCAAGATAAATTTGAAGTAGAAATATCTACAACTAGCCAAAAAGTCTAGACTGTGCACCCTAGAAAAGGCACCACACCTCCCAATAAATCAACAATAGAAACCGAGAAACAAAAGGCTCTTACCATAGTACATCATTCCCCTACCTCAAGCAACATTCGAAAGAAGAAGAATAAAAAGAAAAGAAAAGCCCCTGTCACACTCGATAAGATCATAGACATACCCAACTGTGATCCAAGAACACTTGATCCTGAGTCACTAACAAGATATGGGGATCTATGAAAAAGAAAAGCACAAAAGGACAAGCTCAAAAAGGAATATAAAATTTCACAAGTCATGGAAACTACAAAGGAAATTCTATTGCAATAGTGTCTGACGACAAGATTGATCAAATTACACCCATCATTGATCAACTTGTAGTTCTAACCGAGACAATCACAACACAAGATGTTGATGCTAAGAAGGTCATTAAGGAATGAGAAGAAGAGAAGTATCACTACAGAGTCACCGAGAAAATCAGCCAAGAAGTGGCATAGAATAAGATGAAACTTTCTAAACTAGTAGCTACATTAGAGCATGTTATTTCAGAAGTAGTTACCTTAGTTCAAAAATTATGCACCCTAGAGCACTTCACTACTGAACATAGTGAATAGATAGATAAGATAAATGAAGATCTAAAAGCTGGTGCACTAAGTGTATCAACTGAGCCAAATGCATTCCAACTTCATTATGAAAATATTATTGAATCTAAATACTTAAGAATTTAAATACAAAAGGTAGAAAGAAAATTTAGAGATGAAGTAACCAAGATACATGTCATGTTACTACCAAATCTCACATTGTTGTTAACACACATGAGTAAGGAAAAGACTCTAATTGAAACCCTAGAGATGTCAATAATAGAAAGAATCGATGACATGAATGCTCAAATAACTTTGGAAAAAATGACACTAGAACACTTGAAGGAGAAATGGGAAAAGCTGATGGCATCCATTTAGCAATCTCATTCACACATTTTTGACAAGTTTTAAGTTCTACTCTTTTTCATTACTTTCAAAAAAATGGGAAACATGTACATACATTGTATCTACATACCAAGGCATGCACATAGGGGTAGTCATTGTAAAGGTAAAACACTTGGTGTATATACTGTACATATCAATTTTTGATACTAATGCAAAAGGGGGAGATTGATGATCCATAAAGGATTAGAAGTTGTCATTAATATATTAGCAACCAATTTTGGTCGGTCGGTCATGATAACCAAGTCACAACATTCACCAAGAACAGTGATCACCAACATATTTTGAATGCCAAGTAGTATATCAACCGAGCACCAGTCTATAGAGACATCATCGAGCACCAGTTTACACTGAGAGACAACATTTCACCAAAAAAATAAGATCTCAAATACACATCGGCTAAAGCACTTTAATCTTTAAAATAGATTTTTTCTTAGCTAGACAACCATTTTTGTGGATCAAGAAAAGTGTTAATTGTGGATGTAATTAGTTAAGTGATTTTATTCATGCAAACTAGGAGATCAAGGTCAAGTTGTAAACCTATGATCTTAGAGTTTTTCAAGAAAAGCATGAACCTAATTAGGTCAAAATCTTGTATATATAGATGTAATAATCAATCAAGAATGAGATGATTGTAGGAACCAAGGACAGCTATAGATCAGACAAAGAGTTTCATGCACAAGGATAGTTAAAGGAGAATTCAGTATATGAAGAACTACATTCAAGGCTACCAAGCAGAACACAGGTATTATCCATCATAATAAGATGATAAATATTCTGTGTACTTAATGGATTTGTAATCAACAATTTGAGATTGAAGCAATCAAGTCATATATTTTTTTACTCTAACAATTGTAGAAAAAAGAAAAATCCTTTCACAAGGTGGACTTAACAGTCTTTTTACAAATCTCTTAACCTAGTGCACACATACATTGTGTTGCTAAAATCTCTTTACCAAGTAGACTTAACAAGCTTGACATGTTACTCCTAATAGGGTAATATCATCAGAAGTGATCACAACTTGTAGCTCTAATATGCACCTTCCATTCTGGAGAAAGTGAAGCTTTGTGGGTTTCATCCCCACCCCAGTTTTTACCTTCTTACAAGGGTTTCTTTATTATCAAATACTTGTGCCATGTTTAAATGAGTTTCATGAATGTTACAATGTTTGTTTACATGCATTTACATTTATGCTATGATATTGCATGCATGAAGTATAAATGCTACAATGATTGGTTATGTAAGTAATGAGAACTAAGGTTAAATTATAAAAGTTTTTAAGGGTACTGATTTACCCCTTCCTTCTTAGTACACACCCTTCCATTATTCCAACAACTACATCTATGTTCTCTACCACATCAAACACATTATACAGAAATGTAAGATAGACAAGTCACACAACAATATAAAGTATATACGTCAACAATACACATGCAAGTATGGGGTCAATAAAATCATCCTAACTTATAAATAATCACCATGAAAATAACCAAAATATTCTAACATAAATATTGATAAGTAAATTATGGGTGGGCACTACATACACCCCTCCTAAAATTATGCTTACTCCTGGAAGCCAAAAAAACAAATAAAGATTATAAGGTTTACATAAAGGTGCTATAATGGTTCTCTTATGAATGTAATGGATAATTCAATTGGGGCCTTAGGTCCTTGACCCAATTGACCTACTATGATAAAACACCCTAGTACCATTATTTTCAATATCCTCCCTTACACATACTATTAGAGGTCCATAATGAACATGATAGAAACAACACTTTTTAGAAAACTGAGCTAGTAGTATCAAATATTCAGAATAGTCATCACAAAATAGAAAGAAAAAACTCAAACAGAGAAATAACAAGTGCAACATTAAATAATAAAAGTGTGTAGTGTCAATAGTAAATTATGTGTGACCAGTGTCACAAAATACATAGCGAAAAGAGAATCAGATGACTAGTCCAAGAAAAATAATGTTAAAAAAAAAATAATGCTAGCCCTAACACAATATGAACAAATCATCAAAACTCAAAATAAATAATGAATCACAACATATTTCACATAAAAAAGTGACTAGTGTAGAAAATCAGGCTCTGATACCAAGTGTAATTCCCCGCTAGGGAACCCAGGTGAAGTTAACCTAAAACATTTTACTAACTCTGCAGAACAATTTTTTTTAAGGAGTTTGCAATTGATAAAAAATTAACAATGCGGAAGAAATATAACATAAGACATGCATACTCACAAACACAACTCATTTACAAATTAAAAATCCTGAATGTTCCATGATGTATATATTGGAGAAAAGTCCTCACATGAAATCTAATTCCCAACCACCATGACTTGGAAGAAAACCCAACATAAATGCAGAGGATATAAGGCATCTTTTAAAGGTTACAACTTACTTGTAGATCTGATCAGAAACCCTATACAATCACTTCATAATATAAAGTAATTTCGAGCCATCAGACCTCCATCCTATTAGCATCCCACAACTCCATAAATGCAACCCAGAAGATCTATTTGTTAAATTAATTGCTCTATCCTATAAGACATAGTCCACTTCCATGAAAACCCTAAGAAATACATTTTAAAGATTAAATATCAAATTCCAATGGCTATGAGCAGCCAAGAAATTTAGATCGATGACTAATATTCAAACCTTTATACAACTTTAAGTCATAGCGGTAGATCACCTTCTAAATACTTGAGAGCCAATGATCAGATTTGGACATGCGTCCATCAGTCGCGATGCCTCAAAAAATATACTTCGATCACTTTGTGTTTAAGGCTTAGTGTCAGTTGTCCCATCAACATTGATCTGCTTTACCTTTAACCTTCCTTTCAGCACTGACCAAGATCTAAGATGCAACATGGTAGATGGTCACGATTCCTCGATGGTTAATCCTTGTTCATTTTCCTTTCCAAGAAATGCACCAACTGTTAGATCCTTTTTTATCTACACCATGCTTATCTTAACTGCAGCCACGACCATGCCCCACCAACTTCCACACATTGCATAGTTGTGATGTCACAAAAGATAAAATACCTACATCTTTTCCATAGAAGAAACATGCCAATGACTAGATTGAATCTAATCTAATAGTCTACTTACTTTATTTCATCTTTGATTTTAGAGAGACACTTAACATTATGTCGTGATCTTGAGAAAACTAATCTTCCTGCATCTTCCAACCATGGGATAGTGACAGCTGTCGGATTAGATCTGAATGACATGAATTTTATCTCCCTTTAGGTTAACAACCATCCTCCATGTGCCACCCCCTAATTTGTTGGACCTCTACCATGTCACCATCCTACTTAGGCATGTCACCTGTCCATCTACCACATGTCACCTTTTTGCAATGTCACAGTCTAATTGGACCTGTCGTGACTAGGATCATAATAAAGCACCTTCCCAACACCTATAACCACACAGAAAACTCTACCACGACATCTGCAGACTAGCCCACAAAGTAGCCTCCTTGTCTACTAGTTGGCTACCACTTAACCACTTGACCATGAACCACTTGGCCAAAAAGATGCGTGCCTTTTGGCACTTAACCACTGCAGGCTCAGATATAAAAATAATAGACTCTTTTACTGCACAACCAATGTGGGATAAAGGATATAGAGCATTACAAACAAATACAAACCACCAAAGGAATCATGGACAATTTGACTATTTCCAACCTACTTAGACTGCATAGAGACCATCCAAAGATAGAAAAACATGACTCCCTCATCCATGTGCTACCTTCTCACAGGAGATAAAGACAATATATCCTCTACAACTAAATATTTCCACCTTGAAAAGAAAATTAAAGCTCTGCAAAAAGCTTAAAAAATGGTACTCACAGAAATGAGTACTGATAATCTATTTCAGGGACCACCTCCTCTTCAAGATTTTTCCCCTTCATATATTTTTTATTCCTCAAGCGAGCCGACCTACGCTCTCTAGAACTCATGCCATACTTATTTTATCTAGAGATATCCATCTTCTGTCCTTCCTGAGAAACAATACCATCTTCCTTATCCTCTTTATCAAGATCAATAATGTTGTTTTGATCTCCAAATTTAGTTTTCCTCGTCTTAGAAGGGTTACACTTATATTGCTTGGGGTTTTTCTTTTGGCAAGGGTAGTATCAAGGAGGGAGTCTTCAAAATAGACTTCATAAATGGATGAAGGATGGATTTTCTTAATTGTCTTTCTCTTTATCTTAGGGTTTGAAGTTTCAAGGAGACAGATACTACCTAAAAGTTCAATTTTGACTATACTTCAGATGGGTTCCTTAATTTGTTGGCTTTTAGGTTGGAGATGGGTAATGCACCAAATACTCAGAGGATAATTTTAAAACACAAATTGATACAACACATAGATCAATCCCTTGTGCAGCGGATGAGACTCGCTCTTAGCAATGCTATATTACTCAAAGAAGATAAAAGAAAATAAGGAACCTTAATTTTATCTCCATGTATTATATGATTCAAAATGGGAAAGTATTGAAATAACCCTCTAACATAAAGTATTTCAACACATAAAGATAGACTAGAGAATAAGAAGGGGGAAGGGAAGAGTGGTCATACTCATTACCATTCACCATAGTCATAGGTTTCTCTCCCTTCTCAAATTTTTTTTTCATATAGCTCTTATAATATCAAGCGCTCTTCCTTTCAACCTTCTCCCCTTCACACTTGAGCCCCGTAACCTCAACAATTAGCTCTTACAAAATATATAATTTTATGCTTTCGATACCCAAATTTCCTTTATGCCATGAGTTAACAAATTTTTTTGGAGTACTGTTAAAAACCTCCATAATTGGAATGTAATTGGTTAGACCAGCTTTTCTAAATTTATCTCATTTTTTCACCATTCTACATTACCTCCTTACAGTCTCTTGGCTCCACCTTCTTTAAAGGCCCACCCATGATTCTGACTTCCTTGAAGCAGGTTTGGGCCTCTTTTTTTGTCATTCTAGTGGGCCCCTACAACTAAAAGTTTAATAAAACAAGAAAGCCTTTTTGCATCTCTTTCTATATAAATGAAAAAGCTTCTTGAAGAAATATATATTTCCACTTGGAATTAAACCAATGTGATATCTGTCATCACCATTAATAATGATCCAGGTGTCTGGAATACTAAAGAAATAATATTTTAGGGATTTGAAATGACATTTTCCCTTAGCGAAGTGGATTTGAATATTATGATTATCTGTGGCACAAGCTTTGTCAATAAAAGTGTTGTCCACATAATTAATACAAATTTTGAAGTTCCTTATAATACCATTTTTATGCCAGCTCAACTCGACCCTATCGCTATACCATTGATGCCACTTGTAATAAAATTCCACCTCAACACTCATCATCTTCCCTTTATCACATGAATGCCTCACGATCCACCTTTTATTTTTCATAGCCATATTAGTGATATCTTTCAGATCTTTTTTATTAATTAAAAAAGTAACAACCTTCTTCCTTCCTCTAACATTATTATTTTTAACATGATCGCTTCCTTGGAAATATTTAAAACACTTTTCTTTCTCATCTAAAATTGACAGGAAAATAAACTTCTCCCCCATGCTCTGGAACTTAACATTGTTTTTCCAATGTTAAATTCCATGTATGATCATTAGACATCCAATATAGACCCACATCTTCCACCTGATTTGGAGCATTAAAAAATTAATACATTTTTAGTTCATTTGAAAGAATCTGTTTCAACCTCTGAGGACATTTTTCAAAATTAATATAGCTCCAATCAAGAGTATTGAGGCTCGAGTTCACCATAAAATTTGTAGCATTGTTACCCTTCCTAAGGGTATGGAGAAGCCTAAATTTACTGAAAGTAGAGAACACTATTTAACAATCATCCAAAAGACTTGAAATATACCAATTAAAACCTACTTTACCCTACAAGTGATCCATAATAATTTTATAATCCCCTTTCAAGACAACTTTGTCATAATTTGGGTGTTTTAGATGCTTTATTTCTTGCCAACCAGCCATAGCTTCAGTATGGTTATTAGTCCCCACTCGAAGATTTTTACCAAATACTTTTATTAAATCCCCATTCCAATCCTTTATCACTCCTTGAGAAACATAGATCCCCAAATTACCTTTAGCACAACCATCAACATCACATTTCAGTTAGCCAACCTCTGGAGGAATCCAACTAGTTAACCTTCTATTCCAAATACTGGTCCAATCAATATTAAGAATGTCATGATGAAATTTCAATTTTTTTTAATTCTCAAGTTATTTAAAGTAGGTAGCACTTTCCCTTTTCTAAAAGAAACAACATTAAGGTTTTCTATTACTTGTTTCTTTATGACCTGAAATAGAGTAGAGATGGTTCTAGCTTGCTCCCTGAAAATCCTATTATTTCTCTCCTTCTAATATGGATTATTCTTTTTGTGATTCAAATTGTTTCTATAAAATTAAATTTGACTATAATCCTCTAATAGAATATAGAAGGTTTCATTATCTAATCTAATTCACCATTATCATTATCCAAGTAATTATTGCATGTGTAACTTTGATTGAAATCTACTAGTTCAACCTTCTAGTATGGTTTATAGTTTCATACTTTTGGTATTTAATATTTCATCATCTTTGGTATTTAAACTTTGTGATGTCTTTAGATAGCATTCGAGTTTGTTTCTTGGGGATTTTTCTTTAATGTAACTCTAAAACTTATTTTATTATTTGAAAATGTTTTTAGATAATTTAATAAATTGTGTATGATGTCAAGTGTACGACAATCAATTTATGCATTCATGCTAATCAATGTCATAAAGATCTAATAATGCTCAACAAATGTAATAGATGTATTCAATGATAAAAATTATGGATAATAAATTATTTTAATTTTTTTCTTATTATGCAAATCACTAAAATGTGAAGTATAAACTAACTTGAAAGGACCTTCATATTCAACTCATGATTATTCCTTTTCTTGAAATCTTATACTTATAAATTGTAGTTGATGATTTTAACTTGATTGAAAAACATACCAACAAAACTGATCAAGGCTAAGAAATGGGTAATGTGTAGATTAGATTATTACCCTCAAGACATAAATTTTGATTCATTATAGAGTCTAGTTCATTGCCATGTTTTTGAAGAACATGTCACTTGTGTGGTTTTCATTTTTTGTAAGATAAACAATTTACAACAATCTATTAATAGAAATGACATATGCAAGATATAAATACTCTACTCTTATAATAATTTTGATAAAAATATCTCAAACTAATTTATTTAATAAAAAAATTTTAAATAGATTTTGAATAAAAGTTAACAATAATTGATGTTGAAATAAACATATCAATCTATTAATTAAAATATATATCTATATTTAAAATTCAATCATTTTTTAGAGTACTCTAAAAGTAAAAACAATAAAATATTTAAAATTAGATTAATTATATGTAATTATAATTATTCAAACATAAAATATCTTCCCTTCCTATTTAGGTAGAGTGAAAGCTTTAACAAATTTCTTATCCATATGTCAATCTATCATTAGTTTATTTGTCCCAGGCAATATACTATTACGTTATGCTCAATTAGTGAATTAATTTCCTCCAATGATAACACTTAATTATTTTCATTTTCGAAATAACTGTAAGTTTTATAAAGTTTAAATTTATATTTTTTAATTTTTCAAATTTAAAAATTTATTTATTTATAATCTCATTGGTTGAAAACAATTTGTCTTATAGGCATGCTTTTTAATCTTCCATAGTGCATTATTTTCCTCTTTTTCTTGGATATGCTATTATTGAAAGATTGTAGAAATCTATTTTTAATTTCTAAAGAATAATAACTTTCCTTGTTAATATTGTATTAAAAAATATGAAGTAATTTAACAAGTGATTATTGTATTCATATAAATCAAAATATGAACATTTTTTCCAAGATATTGTAAGAAATTTTTAATCCAATGTTTTATGATTTAAATTTAATTTTAGTTATAAGTATGGAATGCTATCTTTTCTTTAATAATTTGAATTCTTCTTTACTATATTTATGAGAATATATCATTTTGACAATTAACTAAATTTTAAAGAAATATTTTAACTAAAAATTAAAAATTATATAATATGTTCTTCTATTATATATAAGATAATATTTTAGTTTTTTTTAAGTAAAAAGCCGGAGCCAATAATTATATTTTATTATTAATTCAAGATTTTACACAAGAATGGGGGGAAGAAAACCTCTAGTCTCTCCCAGATCTTATTAAAGATCAGAGAAGAAAGCAAATTTTTATTAAGAAACTAGAAAGAACCCCCATGAACCCACATACATCCAATATAGAATCCCCTGAGAAGAAAAGGACAAAAGAACATGGGAAGATTATGATGCCATTGCCAAGGAAGCCAGAACACCATCCAAAGTATCCAAGAGGTGGGACAAATCTTTCACTATGAAGGTTCGTTCCAAACCTCAAGTTGCATGATCATCAGGAGAAAACTAGGAAGAATGTTCTGATCTGAGAAACAATATATCATCTCCAATATAGTCATCATGCTATACTATGATAGTGTGGATGGCCAAGTAATTTGAAAGTAATGGCTCAAACATAAAAGGATCAGAAGAACCAATCAAGCGAGCATATTCATGCACAATATATGAAAGGCCACCGTCCTCAAGGGAATTCAAAATCATAGGAAAAAGATCTCTATAACAATTGTTAGCTAAAATATTCTATTTATCAAGCATCCCTGGTATGAGAAAGAAACCTATCTCAATATCATATGTCTGCAGTAATCTAAAAAAGAAGTCATCATTGTAAATGTCGTCAACCACAATCATTTGTGAGAAATCATAAACAAATTTGGAATCCATGGAAAGATCCATCATAACAATTAGGAATCGAGGATTATACCAAGCATGAAAGAGAGTTATAATCCACTTCTTGAAGTGGGGATGGATCATCAATAGCCTTGTTTGCTAAAACATATGTAACCATTTTTACTTCTCTAAAACACTATTTTATTTCAAAGGTTTGAAAAGAAGTTAAGTTTTTTAAAACCAAATCTAGCATGTACCTTAGTTTCTATGATGAAGTCTTTCTACAAGAGACTATATTATAAACCACCATTGAATCTCCTTCAATAATGATGTTAGGTATATTCACAGAGATTGCAATAGAAAAACCAACAAGAAGAGCTTCTATCTCTACAACATTGTTGGAATCTGAGGATAACTTTTTACAAACCGCTCTAATGATGATCCCATCATAATTTCTCCAAATATCCCTAGCTCTGGAGATGCCTAGATTTCCCCTAGATGCACCATCATAATTTAATTTTTCAAAATAGAATGGAGGAACATACCAAGTAGTTGATAAATGGTAAGAGAAGGATGAAGTAGAATATTGGTAGCCATGAGGTGGAAGGGATTGGAGAAGAGGAGATTTATCATAAATGAAAAAATACCGCTTGGTAAAAATTTTCTTTGTATTGATGAACTCCGTATGATATGAAAGCATGAATTTTGAAATAGACTTCTCTTCTTTGCCAATCACTTCTATCCATGAAGTAGGTTTGCCCCTAAACACTCTTTGAATTCTTTCAAGCCAGATATACCAAATGACTATAGAAGAAATCACCTCCTAAAGAGGTTCAAATGTAGAATATTTATATAATAAGGTCCAATATTTAAAGTGATCACAAAGATTAGGGCCAATAGTTGTTGACTAGCCCAACCTATGAATAAGTCAATACCAACAATCAAGGGAAAAAGGATAGTACAGGAATAAGTGGTTAGAAATTTCAATAAAGTATGCACACAAACTGCAAGGAAAAACAACAGTGATCCCCAATCTATCAATTCTGGCGCTTGTGAGGATGCTATCTTGGATGGCCAACAAGGGAAAAGCACCTTCCTTAGGAAGACATGCAAATCCCCATTATAATTTTATAGGCCAAGATTATGAAGATTGATTGAGAAAATTTGAGTCATAACCAACTTTAACCATGTATTGACTAGAAGGAGATCCTAGCCAAATAAGTTCATCCTCAAGGGGTGAAAAAAGAATAACCCTAGAGATAGGTTCCCTCTGAAATTCTACTTGCAAACCTAAAATTATATTANTAGGAAGACATGCAAATCCCCATTATAATTTTATAGGCCAAGATTATGAAGATTGATTGAGAAAATTTGAGTCATAACCAACTTTAACCGTGTATTGACTAGAAGGAGATCCTAGCCAAATAAGTTCATCCTCAAGGGGTGAAAAAAGAATAACCCTAGAGATAGGTTCCCTCTGAAATTCTACTTGCAAACCTAAAATTATATTATTTAAGCGGGAAAGGTCTTTCCAAGTTGCAAGACAATGTTCAATATATAGATAATGACATACATGGTCACCCAAAACTTGTTTAAGATGAGCATCTAAAGGGTGCCAATCCCAGGTATGAGATAAGGGTGTATTTCCATTCCACGAGTCCTCCCAAAATTAGGCTTTTGAGTCATCATGTATTAATATAATTTGGGTTTTGATACAGTTTCCAAAAAAATTTAGCACTCAGTGCTTTGTTTTTCAAATGTAGATCTCTTACCCCTCCTCTTTGGATAGACTTAGGATTACAAACCTTACTCCTAGCAAGGAGGGGTAATTTATTTTTCTGATATACATTATCCACCAAAATAAAATACCTTAACATGGTCTAAATTTCTTCAATTAAATGCTTAGGCATATTTAATACTAGCATCAATTAAATATGATTGACATTCAATAGTGATTTTAACATAAGTAACTTTCTAGATAAGGTCAGTTACGTATGCTTCCATGAAAGAATCCATTGGGAGATAGCAGAAATAATCTTGTCCCAAAAAATATGTTTTTTCTAAAACATAATAGAAAGGGAGTCCAAGGTATCCACAAGGAAACTCCCAAAAAGAGAGTACCCAAAAGTTAAGACGAATATGCTAAACTAAAGGGGTAACATTTAAAAAAAAAAAATTGATTTTGCAGGGTTTATTAGTTGGCTAGATGCCATGGAGTATTCATCTATGATATGTTTGATAAGTCAAGCTTCCATAATGGTGGCTTCACCAAATAGAAGAGTGTCATCCACAAAAATATTATGTGTATAGGATTAAATACCATCATTAAAGGATATACCTTTCCAAACTCCTGCATCTAGCATGACATATGGATCTACTAAGTCCCTCCTCCATTAAAATGAACAAGTAGGGGAAAGTGGGTCCTCGTGACAAATACCTCTAGAGGATGAGAAAAAACTCGTAAGGGATCCATTAATGATAACTGAGAATGAAGGAGATGATATACAAGCGTGTATCCATTTAATCAAATTTATATGAAAACCAAATTTAGCAAGGACCATGGGAAGAAAATCTGAATCAACACAACCCTAAGCTTACATCATATCTAGCTTGAGAACCATAGAAGATTCATTTTGTAATCGAATGGAATGTAAGATTTCATGGGCCATAATGGAACCCTCTGGAGTTTCTCTGCTAGAGACAAAGCCACCTTTCTCTTTAGATATGATTTTAGGAAGGATTTTAGCCAACTAGATAAAAATGGCTTTGGTGAAAATTTTGTATAATGAGTTGCAAAGTGAGATAGGATGGAAATCTGAAAAGCATTGGGGGTTATCTATTTTGGGAATGAGGGAAATCCAAGTATGATTAATCTCTTTTAGCATAGTTTTATGAGATCTAGCATCCTCTAATGCAAGTAAACTGTCATTACCATGAAATACCAACATTTTTGAAAGAAGAGCATGGTGAACCCATTTAGTCTTAGAGCTTTGTCTGGGGCCATGGATAAAATAATTTCTCTAAGATCAGCTAATGCAAGGGAGTCATAAGCATAGAATTATCTGCCTCAGAAACACAGTTGGGGATAGAGTCTAAAATAGAATGTGAGCAATGAACATGTTAGTTTACTAATAAATTTTAGAAGAAGGAAATACCTTCAGCTTCAATATCACTTTCATCTTCTAGTTTTCCATTTGAAGATTCAATATAAACAATTTTATTTCTAAGACGTCTTTAGTTTCTAAAAGGTGCAAAAAATATGATGTTTTAATATATGCTATATGATTCATGTAATATATGAAATGGAATGAAAATTAGAAGAATTGAAATTTATATAATTCATAGAATATTAATTTTATAAAATGATACACATTTTCCATCACAAGAATTTTACGATTGTGTCATTTTAACAAAACTTCAATAAAATTTAGATCAATAATGTATCCCCAAATAATGTGTAAATTCTTCACTCTAGAAAGGAAAAGTAATTTAGGATCCTTATAAATAATTATGAATGAATTCACTTATACTTCATATAAAATAAGTGAAAAAAAAAATTATGTGATATAAAACCTTTAGAAAATACCTTAAATAATCTATATTATTTCAAGATGTACAAACTAGGTTATAGCATTCACATAAAAATGAAAATAATAAACAATGATTAGTAATAAACAAATATATATACATGGAAATAAATTACATGATGTGTTGGAAGTACAAGATGGGAAAGCAAATACTGAGAGGGGGGTGAATCAAATCTTATTACTTTTATCACTTAAAACAAATTGATCCACAACCATACCATAAATATAATTGATCTATCAACTAGTAGCATCCATAACATAAAATAAATAACTCAAGACACAAAATTTGGTAACCCAGAAACCCAATAAGGTAAAACTGGGGTGAGAATGACACCCACAAAAATCTTCACTACTGCAGCAATAAAGTGTGCCTATTAGGGCTACAAAATTTAATCAAAACTTGTGATCTACATGATTAAATGTCTTCCCGGTTAAGAGCTACAAATCATTACAATCTACCTTGTAAAAGTATTTAAACTTACAACAAAGTAAGCACTTGGCTAAGAGATTTAGAAAGCTCTGCTAGAACCACTCTGGTAAGAGATTTCACCTGATACACTTGTTAGAATGTCTCAAGATCTGATCCCTCGATATGCACTCAGATGTTGATGATGGATCTCCTGTTTTCAATACCTTGTCTGATCTAATAATCTAATATAACTTTACTCTTTTGCTCACTGTTCTATTCATCTGCTAGATATATGCTTCTCAACTCAAAATAACCCTTTGCATATCTCTCTTTTATGCACACACACACACACACACACCTTAAAAAATTATTGTAATAAGTAGTCTTATACACCTTACAGATCTGGCATTGAAATCTAGATCAATGATCAAGATCAAATATTTATGTCACTTGGGCATTCCAATTTTCTGATTGGCTCCATGCCATGTATTAGATCAAATGATTTAATGCGTAACTAACTCCGTTGAAAAAATTAAATACTCAAATAAGTCAGCCCAAAATAGTTTACCTTCAATTTTGTGCCATTGCTAACATGTATGAAAATACTCTCATGCTCAGCACATGAAGACTCCGATGCTCAGCATGGACTGATCAAATTCAGTCACCTTCTCTGTAACTCAGCAACTACTATATGCTTGGAAATGACTACTGCTCGGCCTATATTGAATAGCTCAGTCACAGTGATGACCGACTAACCTTCCTAGATAAATGACTAAGTGTGGGTCACTAATGATCAACAATCTCCCCCTTTGATATTAGTGGCAAAAACACTTATCACTTCTTTATATCCTCAAAATTTTCCTAAGTTCACAACATACTCCCCCTAAGATTATACCTCGGACTCCATAAAATATTTATGTAGTGTACATGCCAAAAAAAAAAATTATGCATGTTTTTCCACATCTTTTTTTGTTTCCTTATCTCTTTCCCCCTTGTTTTTTTCACTCATAACCGTAGGGGTTAAGTTATATTTATCCAAAAATGGCTTATGAAGCTGTAATATTAATGCTAATGTTGTATCCCAACTATCCTTAACAAACTTCATAACCTGTAACTTAAGTTCTAGCTCGACAGCTAGAAATACCAAACTATCTACAATAGAGAGATGAGAATCTCTCTTGAGTAATTCATGTGCAGCTGCAAG
>MU225403.1:10630-37518 GCA_018584345.1 Thuja plicata | reverse complement strand
CCATCAATTCTGTTTGGGAGTAGGGACTCAGAATCCTGTGGAGGGATGTATACCCTATAATTCCTTGTTAAGATCTCATCATGAAAATGCTCACAAGTCTGGTAGGAAGGAAACTCCTTGCGAAACATTATACACTCCCACAAAGAATTTGCACTATGTAATACTCAAGAAGCAATGCGAATGCATGTTATGAGGAGAAGGGTATTTCTAGATCTTTAAATGAACATTTATGTTTTGTGCCAATTAATGGAAAATCTCCCACAATCTGAAGCTGAAGCAAAAAAGGTATTGCACATATTATAATACAGGGTGTGTGTCATTAAATAATTCATTTCCTTTAATTCTCAAGTTACATGCCAAATTAAACAATGTTCATTTTTTCTCAGTGACGGCATGTAACTGTAGGAAGTTGGTACTTAATAGTTACCCACTCGTGATGTAATAGCATTCCGCTCTAACACATAGTTTTGACCATACTGCCATGTGATTGATGTTGCATTGTCATTCTCTCTCACCAGGCAATGAACCCAAATTGCATATCTGCACATTAACCAACCTTACATCCACACATTTGAGGACAATCCTACGTATGTCAACCTGTCAAGGTTATAAATATCATGTAACTTGACATCCTGATTTAAAATTGCATCATAATTGAAGGGCACTACCTCATGGCCATCACATCCTTTGTTTTCCAAGTGGTTTGTTAATTGATTGCCCTCCCGTAAAGTTTGTGAAATCTGAACTTCTTGAAATGAGTCTAGTAGTTGCCAAATTTAGTGAAGGATGTAAGTGAGTCTCCAATTATGAGATACTCGGTTAAGACATGCTGAGATTATAACCATAGAATCTCCTTCTATATGAATCTGATGGAATCCTCCATTTTTAGCCAATATTAATCCTTCAAATAAAGCCTGAGCCTTAGCTATATTATTTGTTCCAGTTGGAAGTGGGAAACATTTTATTGCTAATAATAATCCTTTATGATACTAGATGCATACACCTGCCCCTAATTTTCCTGGATTCCCTCTTGAAGAACCATCAAAATTAATTTTACTAACTCCTTTTGATGGTGGAATCCATTTGACTAGGTCTCTAGCAAGAACCTTATTTGATGTTGTTTTGAAGCACCAACCAAAAGGTACATGAATTTGTTTCCATTCTCGCAGTATTGATGAATCCCATGAGGTCATGACCAAGTTGTGTTTAAGTTTACTGTGACTAGCATTGACTAGTTCAGAAATCGACCTCTCTAGGTGATTTGTAACTGCCTGAGTTGAAGAGGAAGTTCTGCAAAATATTCTTTTGTTTCTCTCCCACCATATTTCCCAGACAACTAACGCTAGAGTGCACTTCCAAATTGCTGAGAAGAGGGATGTAGAGTATAACTGTGGCCATGATTCAAATAGATCGCAGAGCTTGTTTGGAAGTGGGGTAGAGTATTATAACTTTCTGAGGACAAAAGACCATCATTCCTGTGCAAATTGATAATTTAGGAATAGGTGATCTCTATCTTCCTGATGATTATCACATAGAAGATAGTTAAAAGGCTGAGCTATGTTGAGTCTATGTAATTTTTCACTAGTTAATGCCCTGTTGTTCAGTGCTAACCAAGCGAAGCATCCTGTGAACTACATTTAATCAACAAAATAGAACTATTTTTTTATCCTCTCTTTTCTTTTTTTGTTTTTCAATCCCATCTCTCTATATATAAAAGATGTGCTTATTTCCTTAAAATTGAAGTATCTTGTAGTAAGGAAAAAATGGAATTGATCAAATTCTATTGATTTTCACAAAGTCAAATTATTGTTTTGGACGGTTTCATACAAACGGATCCAAATTTATAACATAAATTAGACTTTGGAAAGTTTGAGTTCCTCCATTTCATAGAATCACATAGGAAAAAGATAAGACAAAATATAACAACAATAATAATCAAGAAAAACTCTTGGAATAAAAGAGGTATTTTCCACTTATAAACACCTTAAGTTTCAACACTCTTCTGCTGATGTAAGCCAATCACAAGTGTTGGGGAAGCAAGCCAATCCCAATTTTTGGGTCTCCTTACGTTAATTTTTTATCATCAGTTAAAATTTGCAACAACACATGTATTAGATAGATTAATTCCTGACAGTTAAAAGAAGGAATTGCCAAATTCAATAAATCTTCTGCTACGTCTATTTTTTATCATCCTAAAAAACTATTTTAAAACCATTTTCAAAGGTCAAACCGAAGTTATTGTAAGCTCTTTTTTATGGTTATGTTTTCTTGATTTAAAGATTTTCTACATTGCAGCATCTTGGCTTTCTAATCAAGATTCAAAATGTCAGACATTTGTTGATCCATATTTCCCATTAGAGAGAAAGGTTGACCATATTAGGTCACTAAGGGTGAGACAAAGGTTGGCATATGGTTGAATGGACCTAAAATAATGTACAACATAGTATGAAACTTGTAGAGTGCAATTTTTTCCACTACACATACATGGAACTCTTTTCCATGTTCTATTCCTATGCTTGTTCATTCTATGTTTTATTTCATGTGCTTGTATGTCTTATTTCATTCACAGTTGGTGCAACCCTCCTCCATCAGATCTTTCAAGGTCAGCTCTCTATGAACTTTTTTGCTAAGAATTCATTATAATTTAGCTCTCTATGATCAAGAAAGAAAGAACCAATTAGGATTTTGATATTCTTTACTAGTGTTCCTATATAAAAATTCAGTGATAATAGAAAAAATATATCCTTGTTAGATATGATGTCTGATACCAACGTAAAGAAAATACACATGCATATAGATTTAATTTTCAAGGAAGACTGTCACCTTCTTTCCTTTTTCAATTTTGATTTCCTCAAATATAAAGATCTAATAACTTTATATACCATTATGTACTTGTCCAAAAACGTTGAGCCATTGAAACTAAAGGTGATATTAAATTAGAATCTAAGAAAACTATTTATTAATGATTTGAATTCAAGGTAATTATCCACTCCATAATGCAATGTTCCTCTAAGGATATATGAGATAATAAGTCAAATTCTCATTATGTTTCATGACTATGATTTCAATCATACATTTTTGATAGTTCTATTCCAAGTGCTCATGAACCAAACACTTTTGAGGAACTAATAGAAGAAGAAAAATGGTAAAGTGTTATGAAGATAAAGAGATGCATTCAATTCATCAGAACCAAATGTGCACAGCAAGAAAATTGATAATATTTTCAAACTGCATTAGAAGGAATACAGATAGAAACATAAGTGTGCGAAAAAGTCTTACTGATCTTTGTTTCTGTTAGTTGATTTAATGAAATTATAGACGTGAGAGTATTACTGATAAAATATCCTTAATGTTTAATGAAATTTCTAATAGCTGATATATATCTAAAAATATATGTCAAAGTCTTTTTATTTGTGAATGTAGATATATATATGTTTACATATATAAATATGAGAGTAAGAGAGTGGTTATCTAACATTATCATTTTAAGATTCTTAGTCATAACGACTCCCTCAAAGGCAACTTGGTTTCAGTTGCAGATGAGTTTAAATTTAAAGAATGGGTGATGTGTCCAATCTACCTTTTTTTCTTAAATGATTTTGGTATGAAGGTTGCAATGTGAGTTCGCAAGTTAAAATTCATGGGATATTGCTTTCTCTACATTTATACTGAAAAAGATAAATGTAATACTTCATTCTACCATGGATTTTGAATTTAGAACTATTGTATCTACTTTTGAGTATTTATTTTAGGGAGAAAGGAATGAATGTCTAAACTTGTATATCATGATATGAGCTTGATTTGGAGCATTGTTTGAATCATGAATGAGTTCAACTTTGATCACACCATTTATTTATATTGAAAATAAAGAGGGTGTCAAAGAAATATATTAAAATAGATTTTTTAATTTTAATCAATGATGATGAATTATGAACTGCTATTTAAAATGTTGATAGTAAAATTGTAAGTATGGTCTTTTTCAAAAGGCTGAAATGGAAGTTTTCAATAATTTCTTTTCACGAGACCAAGCAATCTTTAAGATCGTAGGATATCAAATGATGTTATCATGTATATAAATTTCAATTGACAAAATATTCAGATTAAGTCTAACTGGCATCTAGGCTAAAGGATCTGATAGTTGAGCAACTTAACTTCACGCTTCTCAAAATCTAAAATTTCAAATCACTCCTAATTTTTTTACAACAGCTTACTTAGAAAGTCCCCTACTTATAACTAAGGTTAAGGGCCATGTCATCAAATATGATACCATCAGGATTTTATTTGTCTATCTTAAACTTTAACACTCTTGAATGAATGAAAGTTGTTAATAACTCTCCTATGGGACCCACAAATAGTCAGCAAACAAAAAAGGCATGCAAAACCCAAAACAAAAGGCTCCCACAAACTAAATCTCTTTTTTCTTCTGCAACTTGGATCTTCTACTTTGTATCTCAGTTAGGAATTCTACAACACTTCAACATTGATTTTATTAGAAATCCCCTCTATAATAGATCAAGTTGGAGTTCAAATTTCCATGTTTCAAAGAAAAGGAAAGAAGGTTACCTTCCTATATCGTATATAATCAATACATATGGTACATTTTGTCTCTCTGTAATGGTTCTTAATTTTTTATCCTAGTTGCATCTCCTAGACTTGCTTGGTTGAGACTCTTTCAAATTTATTTATACATTCTTTTCTTTTAATCAATATCTATGCATTAAAAAGAAAAAAGGAAAAAAAAAAAACATGCAATAAACCATTTTTATATAAACCAGTCTTAAGAATATCAAAAGATCAAACTAAAGTCACTAAACATTTCTACATCTAAAAACATGAATCAGAATGCATCACAAGAAATTTGTTTTGGAATCCAATTCTGATATGTTTCATTCTTGAAATCACCCGATTCAACAACTTAGCTATAAGCTATTTTATTTTTATATTTTATGGAATGGAGAAATTAATATCTCAAAGAAGAGGACAAAGTGAAATTCTCTATGAAGAATGGACTGGTGAAAAAGAAATGAGACATAATAATATGTAGATACAATCCTTCCAAAGATAAACTTATTAGTGGAATGCCTAGTTGTGGAAGCTTTAGATGCATAAACTCAATATAAGGTATTGAAGCCTTTATAGTGAACCATGTCATTCATATTCAGGGAATTCTCCCTCCAAAAGTAGCATGTTTTTTTACTAAGGACAACCTAAGTTGCTCCCAAAGTTGTTCCCTATTCCACCAAAATAGAAATGGTTACCCCAATCAGTGTGATATGTAAAATGAATATTGTAATAGTTTACATGGTCTATCATAGTAGACATGGCACCAACAGGTCTCAAGCTATTATCAGCACCACTAACTCTATATTCCAAATGCAACTTGCTCTAGCAAACCTTTCATCTGGAAAATGACCACTTCCCATATGAGTGGAAGTATGCTTTCCTCCCAGCTCTGGATTTACCACCTCGCTTCCCAATTGTACCATGGTTGCATGATCTACAAGAAGAGAAAATAGTTCAAAAGGTTAGTACCCCACCAGTTCCCATCTTTAGGATCCGATGTGGTTTCACTTCTTTCTGCAACTCGGGTAAAATAATTTAAGTATTCACTTAAGTTTCTAATGGTATATTATTAAAATAATGACTTAAGTGAAATATATTCCAAAACAATGATTATGTGCATCAAACGTGGATGCCTAGTAGAAATAAGGGGGCCTGTAGACATTAAAAGTATTATTAATCTTTTGTAAGGGAATGTTTTGTGAAAAATGACTAATAATAACTTTAAATTGGATATTTCTAGAAATAGTGCTATATAAGGAGGTCAAGGGCTCATTTTTATGACAAACTTCTAACTAATACTGTTATATTTCTATAAAAGAAACCCTAGTTCTTCTGAAATCTTTGAGGATAAAAACCCTCTAATGATTACTAGTTTTGAGGAGAAAAAGCACACGTTATAGTTAGTGTCGTTCTTAGTGTTACCCTTGCAAAATATTAGGGGTTATTATCCATTGTTGCCTATGCCTTCCTTGCCTTATTCAATTCCTATCTTTGTGTGTTTTGGGCTTATTTTCTTTGATTATGTTTTCAAGTTGACGAGCGTTTTCTTGTGATTGATAGCTTAAGTTGTATTTTTTTGCCTTCTAGTGACGTTGATTACCAATATTTATCCGTAGCGATACCTTCATTCACAAATGCATGACCATCTCAACAAAGAATGAAGATTCTCTAGAGGACTATAAAAATGTCTCAAACTAAAAATGGAAAAATTCAAGGAAATTTTTGTTGACTGAATATGTAATAGTCATTTTCTCACACATAGCATTGTTAAAGGAGTTGATGTGATGTGTTTGATACTTCTTTTAAATACTTGGACATATTAAATTAAAAAACATGGTGCTTACTATATGCCACTGCCCTATCACAAGAAACACAAGGCAAAAATTGTGAAATTTTATTTTGTTTTGATTATTGTGTCACTACTCACCATAAAGGGGACTAGTTGAAGAAACAGATTGGAAAGACTATGATCCAAATAAATTCAAGTTTAGAGAACAAAGGAAGGAAAACACTCAACATTATCTCATCAATCACCAAAAACTATGTGATTCCTTGTTTTGTTTTCTATTGTGGTGTGTTCTCCTATTTTCTATGTTTTTCTAATAATTGAAAATTTCACATTGTGGGGGGAATATAACACCAACATTTTACTCTAGTGGCAATGAAAATTTCTTCTGGTGTTAGAGATTGAGTGATAATGATCAATGACAACTATTATTTCTATTTATGTGTTATTTTCTTATGTAACCTTATTGTGTAAAATACTGTAGTGAACAAAAGTACTAGTGTAATGTAGTTCTTTAGTCTTGAAATAGTCAGTAGTAATATAAAAAACCATGCGAGGTGATAGATATAGTTAAAATATATACCCAATCATAGGTTAACAATCATATTGTTAGGTTTCCTATTGATTCCAAAATTCCCAAAGACACAAGACAATATTGTGTGTCTAGAAGCAAAGCTCAATGTTTATTAAGGACATGCCCAATTTGCTTAGCTTTCAAAGTTTTGAATATCTGAAATGGTACCATGTATTCGGGGATGAAGATACATGGGGATAGAAGGATCCAAAACAAGAGCATAAAATGTTGATTGGAATGGGGAGGAACTAGATAAGATTCCAATTCTGAATTGCATCACTAGTTTAATCAGGGATTGCTAGGAATCATGTAGTGGTGAAGGTGTAGGAAAAAATTTTATTCCCAAAAATTAGGATAGAATTTGTAACTACAAACTATCTGATTGTAGATGGAGCAAGGAAAAACAAAAGATTTAATAGGAAAAAATTTGCAAGCACTGTTAAGATGATAACAAGTCAAATCCCTATTGAAATGGGTTTCCACCAAATTTGCATTGACTGGTAATGGCCGAAGATGAAGTTTGGGTTTGTGCTCTACGAGAGATTTTAAAGCACCATGACATAGTTAGGAGATTGGATTTAGAGATATCTATAGCCCCTAAGGCAGATCACATGTTTCCAGATTGGGATAAAGGTAATGAAAGAGATTCTCAATTCTTTGGATAAGCTGCAAAATGCATATTGAAGCATCAAGATGTTTATATATAACTGATTTCATTCCCCAAAAGATTAGTTTGGAAGTTGGAGAGCTTGGATCGGGAATTGATTATGACATTGCATGGATAACATAGTCTAGAAATTGCATAGAGTAATATGTATGTCCGAGGGTATAGATCTTGTAGATTCCTATCAAACCAGTACTTAGGTTGGTCATATAAAAGGGAAACCAGAGGGATTGTATTACTATTCATTAATTGTTTAAAGATTTATAAGGGACTAGAACTCCTCAAATATAATATTTTTTAGTTTGCTTCATTATTGTTGTGTGGTTTGGTAGTCCTTTCTTTGATGCCACAACTTTACCTGCATCAAATTTAAGAGTAAATGCAATATTGATCTTCATTTTCAAATTATAAATCAAATTCTAATTCACAGTAGATCATTACATGTTTGGTGTCAATCTTAGCCATTTTTGATATTGCATCATCATCAAACTTGGGCCTCCAAACATCCTAGAATTTCAAAATCATGTAAAACAATAAAGCAAGAGTTGACAAGGAGCCACTATATGACCATACTTGCATTCTCAAACTTTGGGCAATTACCCTAGCTTTCTTGATGCAGTGAACCTTGATTGGCTCTATGAGTTTGACTCATAATTTTTTAGTTTTCCGTTTATAATTTTTTAATATTTCCCAAGAGTTTCATACTCTTGTACATGAACATTAAGTACTTCCCTCATACTTGTATGTCTACATACAAGCCAATGAAATTCTTATGTTTTCTACCTTAAGCTTATAGCTTGGTAAACTAGTTAATACCCATGTTCAAATGAGTGAATAATAGTCTGAATAAACATTTCAGCTATTCTGAAAAGAAATAACATTTTCTTCAAGCATGACTTACTCCAAATGTCACTTTTTGCAGGAAAGAGTCTATTGCTCTTCTATTATATTTCACTACAACTGAGAGGAGCTGATATAATTTGAGAAGTTAAAATTCTTAGTGGCTTATGTCTGCACTCTTGGACTAAAGTTCCTTTCCCACCATCAATGTCATCTCCTCTCTAATGGAACTATTTGAGGAAAAATTATCACTGAATGTCTCAAAATTACTGATTCCAGACTCTGACTCACTAGTTTTTGAGTTTGTCTCATTTGATGGTTAAATGTTCCTAATAAAATTCTCAACGCATGTTATTGAGGTTGATTGTCTATGGAAGTGTTGATTCAAGGTGTGTCCTAAACTCCCCCCAATTCCTGATTGGATGATATAGCTCTTATGTTTGATGTTCCCTCCATTTTGGTTTTGTACTGTATATTGACAATAGTAATTTTGGAATTTGATTTGAGATGTTGTCTACATTAGTATGTTTCTTTTTATCACAATTATAATTAGTATGAATGAACAAAATAATCAACTAAATAAAATGATATGTTAGAATGATAGTGCAATATTTATTGATATAGCATCGATGGCTTTGGGAAATGTGCGTATGTGTCAATGTGGTGTTGGCTGTTGTGTGTTGAAGATGTCACAAATAAAAAGTAATCCTGGGTGTAATTTTGGGGTTTCCCAAATAGGAAAACGGTCTGGATATGGGATTATGTTTTATGTTTAAAAGTAATGTGACAAGTAATCATTTTAGGAAGAACTAATTTGTAGATTTTGTATTACAGGAAAATAGTGGATGTCAATACTTTTGATGGGTCAATTAAACCACATTTACATCTACCCCATCTACATATGTACCTGATGTAGGAAATGAGTGCAACTTGTGTAAGGCTTGAGAGGTAGCTAGTGTCACTGAGATTGCTTCAATGGCGAAAGTAGAAATCATGTTTTTGTGATGCCTTAATTTGTGTAGTTTGTGCACTACTTTGTTGGGACCATAAGCATAAATGTGATTAAAAAAGGGCTATTGTAGACACTAAAATGTTTTTATAATTTCATGTAGATACGTTGGACATATTTTGATAAAATCATGAACTTTTTGTTGTTTATGACTTCGTTATGATTTTCTATATCTTGGATGGGTTTTTGTAAATTTTATCCTTGTTCCTTTTAGAAGTGTATGGCTTGAATATGCACATGAATAATTGTAGATGAGGATCAGTAATAGGGTTCCAAGCATTGTTTAGATCCTTTGGATCTAACCCCATCTTTTCCTTCCTTGTAGGTTCTGGATCATACAGGAGCATACTAGATTCAACCCCGAAGACATCGGCAAGGATCACCCAACTTCATAAAATAAGAATGGAAACAACCCAGCTTAAAAGTAGAAGACATACAGACCTATCTAGTGATCCTATTGTTATGAAGGTGGAGTCTGATGCCGCTTCAATGACATCAATAAGTGATGTAAAATTTAATGTGTGTAGTCCTTGCAGCAGCATTAGGCACCACCTTCAACACAATATTTTACCTTACCAATTTTTTACATATGGTGTTAGAAGGCCCATATGGGAAGAATTTCAATGGTACAATTGTGGTCTCTTTTTCCCTTGGTAATGCTTTTTAGGTAGAAATGATAGGATGCCATCTATCTTTCTTGAAGACTCTTTATCAAAAAGGGATCAATGTCCTCTATCTTCAATCAAATTTAAGGGGTGCATAAGGTTTCTTTGCATTTATTTGGTATAGAAATTGAGTGCTATATCCTAACAATGTAGAGAACATTCTACACTCTTGATTCAAGTGAAGAGAGAAATGCCATTGATACCCTTTGGATAAAGAGGCTTGATACCACTTCTACCATATTTTAAAAGACTCGTTTTAAACTTAAACCTGAACTATGATGTCTCTGTGAGTTATGTAGGAAAGACCATCTATTATGAGCCCCTGAGGAATTAGGTCTGACACTTAGGTCTTGTACTTTTGAGTTCTTCCTTGATCTTGCCATCCCTTACCAATATTTTACATAGTTTGCATCTCTTTACGAAACTAGTTTTAAATGCCTTATGAAATATAGTTGTAGTTAGATATCTCTTCTATAAACACAACACATTCCATTTGGTGTTAGAAGGCATAGATGGGTAGAAATTCAATGGTACAATTGTGGTCTCTTTATCCCTTGGTAATTATTTCAGGTAGAAACGGTAGGATACCATCTATCTTTCTTGAAAACTCTT
This sequence comes from Thuja plicata, assembly GCA_018584345.1. Lineage (NCBI taxonomy): Eukaryota > Viridiplantae > Streptophyta > Pinopsida > Cupressales > Cupressaceae > Thuja > Thuja plicata. The sequence goes on along the minus strand of MU225403.1, from coordinate 26,805 downwards.
TATCAAAAGGGGATCATGTCCTCTATCTTCAATCGAATAAGGGGTGCAAAAGGTTTCTCTAGATCGATTTGGTATAGAAATTGAGTGATATACCCTAACGATGCAGAGAAAATTCTACACCCTAGATTCTAGTGAAGAGAGAAATGCCATTGATACCCTCTGGATAAAGAGGCTTGATACCACTTCTACCATCATTTAAAAGATTGGTTTTAAAGTTAAACCTGAACTATGATGTCTCTACGATTTACATAGGCAAGGCCATCTATGATGAGCCCTTGAGGCATTAGGTTTGGCCCTTAGGTCTTGTACTTTTGAGTTCTTCCTTGATCTTGCCACACCTTACAAATATTTTTCATAGTTTGCATCTCTTTAAGAAACTAGTTTTAAATGCCTTATGAAATATAGTTGTAGGTAGTTATCTCTTCTATAAACATAGCACATTCCATATGGTGTTAGAAGGCCCAGATGGGTAGAAATTAAATAATACAATTGTGGTCTCTTTTCCCCCTTGTAATGCTTTTCAGGTAGAAATGATAAGATACTATCTATCTTTCCTGAAGACTCTTTATCAAAAGGGGATCAATGTCCTCTATCTTCAATCAAATAAGGGGCGCAAAAGGTTGATCTGCATTGATTTGGTATAGAAATTTAGTGCTCTACCCTAACAATGCAGAGAAACTTCTGCACCCTTGATTCAAGTGAAGAGAGAAATGCCATTGATACCCTTTAGATAAAGAGGATTGATACCACTTCTACCATCCTTTAAAAGACTGGTTTTAAAGTTAAACCTAAACTTTGATGTCTCTGTGAGTTATGTAGGCAAGGCCATATATGATGAGCCCCCGAGGCATTAGGTCTGGCCCTTAGGTCTTGTACTTTTGAGTTCTTCCTTCATCTTGCCACCCCTTACCAATATTTTACATAGTTTTCATCTCTTTATGAAACTAATTTTAAATACCTTATGATTGATTTAGCTAAGTTATTAATGTAGCTTATCTTACAATCTTTTATGTAATAAACTATGAATTTTATATCATGTGTCTACTTGTGTAGCCATATATACAGGTGCAGGAAATAGAGAGGCAAGGAGAATATGATACACATGCAAGAAAGAAAAAGTTAGGTATATATATTAATGCAAAGTAACAACTTAAGATAGATAACTAGACTAATCACCAACCAGGATGTCATTGGTGATTAATCTGGATATTTATCTTCAGGTGTTTTTTTAACATTCCATATTGGTCAAAATTTTGATTAAATTTGGTCGAAACCCTCACCAAGACTGGTCTACATATCGACCATTCTGTGTTGAAATTTAGCATCATGGGTTTGGCATCCTTGTCAGATGTGCCAAACATTTTGACCGACATTAGTCAAAATTTAGCGTCGTGGGTTTGGCATCTTGGTCAGATGGGCAAAATATTTTGACCGACATTGGTCAAAATTTTGATGAATAAAGTTGCTGCTTGTAGATGTCAATTTTGACCAATATTGGCATAGAACATTCGACCTTAACAACGATGTGTTAAAATTTTGAATAGAAAAATAGCGACAAGACCATTTGTGGATCATTTGAACAATCTGGGTAGAAAATTCAACCAGTTTTGATCAAAAAAGGTGCCAATTCTACTAGTGGATCGATAGAGAAACACGAGAGTAAATTCACAATGATGCCCGAGCGAGAAACCCGGCAAGCATTACCGACAAGAAAAATCACAAGCATTACCAACAAGAAAAAAATTCACAGTGATGCCCGACGGACAGACAACCTTGACGGAGATGCCCGAGGAGAACTAAAGTGTTAAACAAAGCTAACAAAGAGGTAAACAAAAAAAAGATCTGAAGGTCAGAAAGGACAAAAGACTTAGATGGAAAGAGCTAAAGAAGGATTTAACTATTTTTTTATATTTTTTTTATCAACAAGTTAAAGCCAGAGATAAGAGAAATATTTAAAGTTATTTTATTCCAGTTTTTAGAGAGAAATCTACTAGATAAAATTGAAGTAAAGCTTTAAAGAAAGATTGGCTAGGATTGTGGATCACGCCAAGAACAAGAAAGTAAAGAATTGAGAAACGGTTAAATCATGTTTATAAAGAGACAAGCTATTTCATTATAAATTAGGGGTGAATAGAGAAAGAAGATTCTAAGGAGAAACAGATGAAGGAAGAATTCAATAAGACCTGGTCAATCAAGCTGAAGAGAAGAGATAATTTTGTGGACACCGAGCAATAGAGAAGCACAAAATCACTGAGAAAAAAGAAGTGGAGAAAAATTATTGAAAAGATACATTGTTCAGAAAGCTATTTTGAGCTTACAATAGATCTAAAAATCTACAAAGTATAGTTGTATATGTGAATAGATCATTTACTATTTCAATTTAACCATTGGATCAGAAAGTCTCTTAACTGAGAAGGACTTAACAATCATTTCTATATTGAGATACATCCCAAGGAGTATCAAAAATTTTGGTCGTGAAGATAGCATAAGATGCCAGATATCATTTGAAAAACTACACTGGGTTTGGTCATAAAAGGTAGCATATAGATGCCCAATATGAAGTGACAAACTATTCTATTTAAATCCTCTAACAAGATCACACCTAACAGTGTGTTTGTAACCTTTAATATAATTGGCTCTTCACTGACCTCACTTCAGAAGAGCAAAAAATTTTGGTTACTTGTCCCATGTGGTTTTTCCCTAAACAGGGTTTCCACATTAAAAATACATGTGGCAATGTGTTTATGAGTCATTACTTTAGTGTTTTTCATTACACATAACTAATATGGATTGATCGGTATACACTAAGTTATTTATTGCATTTCAGTAAATGAAAGATTGTGAATTGGTAAACAATAAGAATAAGGTTTAATAGTGAACTCCGAGCAGTAGTTATTTTTTGAGATTGTTTAAAGGCATTCATCTTGTAAGACTCAAAATAACTAGAGGCTTAATATTCCAATAATAAGTTTTTGGCTTAAATTATTGGAATATTTTTTAGGCCACTAATTCACCCCCCCCGCCCCCTCAGTTATTCTAAAAATTGGTATCAGAGCTTGTGTGCTTAGAAAGGGAGTTTAACAGCTCAAGCAAAAGATCACAAGATGAGCAAATGAGATGTGTCCAAGTTGAACAAGGAAAAATTTGCATCATGGCAAAGCGGGATAAGAGTCCACCTATCAAGTATTGGAAATGATGTTGAATACTNAAAGGGAGTTTAACAGCTCAAGCAAAAGATCACAAGATGAGAAAATGAGATGTGTCCAAGTTGAACAAGGAAAAATTTGCATCATGGCAAAGCGGGATAAGAGTCCACCTATCAAGTATTGGAAATGATGTTGAATACTTAGATACTAAATTTGTGTTCCCTACAGGACCTCACACACTTGAACAATGAAGAGAAAAGCATGAGCATAATTTCATGATGATAGAACTTTCTTCCTCTCTCTCCGATGTTGAATTTGAAGATGTCAAAATCTATAGCTCTGTAAAGCAAATGTGGGATAAATTGAAGCTGGTACATGGAGGAGATCCTAATGTATTAAGAGCTAAGGCAGAAAGCCTAAGAGGTAAATTTGATGACCTAAGAATGAGAGAAGGATAAAATATCACTCAGTATGTAGCTACAAAATAAAAGAGGTAGTCAATGCTATCCGAGGAGTTGGAGGCATACTCGAAGAACAGACAATGGTAAGTAAAATCCTAAGAACCTTACTGCCTGTATATTCTATTAGAGTATCTGCTATACAAGAAATGAGAGTAGTAGCAAACAATAATTTCACAATAGATAGCTTGGTTGGTAGACTGATTCATTTGAGATGAATAACTTTGATAATAGTGTCTTACCATCTATAGAGTCTGCATTCAAATCTTCTTTGAAATTAAGTAAGTCAAGTCATAAAAACACTTAGAAAATGATAGTGAAAGTGATAGTGGTGACCAAGATCTTGATGAAATTGAAGAACTAATGCCTAGAAGATTACAAAGAGGCAAAGGTATATACAAAGGTAAATTACCACTTGTATGTTTTAATTGTAAATAGATTGGACACTTTGTTGCTAGATGTCTTAACAGAAGAAAATATGATAGAAGTAATGACATATCATATGAAAAGAAGTTTGATAGAAGTGATAATAGAGATTACCAAAGCAACCAAAAATCTGACAGAAGAGATACCCGAGACTAAAAGGACAAAGGGAAGAAATCTTGTTACCTAGATGAGTACAAAGATGGAGATACCGACACCGAATCTGATGAAGATATTGAGATGGTATTTGTAGCCATGAAGGATGATTCAAACAAATAAAAAAAGGTATGTAGAGACCCTACTCATATCTAAGATTAGTAAGAATGATTTCTGGATCATAGATGGTCATTGCACTCACCACATGACCGGTGGTAATCAAAATTTTGAAACTTTTGAGTACTATAATGGTGGATCAGTAAGAATGGGTAATGACACACCTTGTCTAGTTCAAGGTAAAGGAACCATAATGCTAAATAACTTGATAAAATGTGAAAATGCATACTAGGTAAAAGGAATTAATTATAATCTATTGATTATTTCATAGCTAAATAACACAGGTCACTGAGTAGCATTTGAGAATAAGAAGGAAAATATATTTAATGAATCGGGAAGGTTGATCAGAATTGGTGAACAAACAAAAGGAAACCTTTTCTATCTTGATGATATAAACACCACTTTTTTAATGGCTAGAAATGAAGACATATGGTTGTGGCATAAGAGATTGTGTCACGTGAATTTTGATAACATTATAAAGATAAGAAATAAAAGGAAAGTAAGAGGATTACCTAGCATGTCAAGACCTGAGCATACCATGTGTAATAATTGTCAAAAAAAGTAAGATGACAAAGTCTAGTTTCAAGAGAAAAGCCCATACATCTAATGTTATTCTAGAATTATTCTATACTAATCTATGTGGACCTATGAGGACAAAGAGTTACTATGGAGATAGATATTTCATTCTCTTTGTTGATGTTTAAGCTAGAATAATGGCAGTTATTTTTCTAAACAAAAAATTAGAAGCATTCAAGGTGTTTAAATGGTATAAAGGTATGGTAGAAAAACAAAGTGGTAAGGAATTGAAATTATTAAGATAAGATAGAGGAGGGGAATTTGTTTCTGATGAATTCACTAACTATTGCAGTGAGCATGGAATTAAATGAAAGGTTTTTGCACCAAGAACACCACAGCAAAATGGGATTGTTGAGAGGAGAAATAGATCTATTGTTGATTGTGCAAGAACACTGATGATAGAGAAAAGCATCACTCAAAAATTCTAGAGAGATGTTGTCAGTACTATTCTCTACACATTAAACATAGTACAATTGAAGAAAGACACCAAAACACACCCTATGAGCTTTGGTATGGTTACACACGCAATGTAAGTTACTTTAGAATTTTTGGTAGTCAATGTTATATTTTGAAAGATGATAGAAATGGAAAGCTTGACTCCAAAAGTGATGAAGGTATCTTTCTAGGGTATTCCATCAAGGGTAAGGCTTATAAATATCTTAACAAGTCCTCTAACAAGATCGTTGAAAGTGCCAATATCAAAATAGATGAATAGGCAGAGAAAAATAATGAGGAAAGAAGAAAAGAACCATAAGACTACAAGAATTTTGTTTACACTGAAGAATTGGAAACTCTACCTGAGAAATAGTGTACTGATCTTGAGCAACATATTATTGCACCTGAGCATCAGGCTACAATTACCAAAAATCAGGAAAATCCTCAAAATGATGTTCCGAGCGATGGAGATTAGAATGAAGGTAAAGATGATGATAAGAATGATGGATAAACAGTTGAACTGAAACTTTCCAAGTATGTTAGAAGACATCATCCACATAATTAGATCATAGGAGACAAGAAGGCTAGAATGAGAACAAGAAGTAAGTCACTAAATACTAGATGTTTAATTTGTGATTTTGAGCCTAAATATGTTAATACTACACTTCAAAATGAAGGATGGGTCAGTGCTATGAATGAAGAGATAGAAAAGATTGAGAAGAATGGAACATGGACACTAGTACCAAGACTAGACGACAAGAATGTCATCGGTACCAAATGGATATTCAGAAACAAGCTGAATGAGACCGGAGAAGTCACAAGAAATAAAGCAAGATTAGTATGAAAGGGGTATGCACAAGAAGAAGGTATTGAATATGGTGAAACCTTTTCACCTGTTGCTAGACTAGAAGGAGTAAGAATTTTACTTACTTATGCTTCATTCAAAGGATTCAAGGTATACCAGATGGATGTCAAATCTACATTCCTAAATGGAATACTAGAAGAAGAAGTAGACATTGAATAGCTAGAAGGGTTTGTTGATCCAGACAGGAGAAACATGGCATGTAGACTACATAAAGCCTTATATAGATTGAAACAAGCACCTAGAGCCTAGTATGAATGAATTCACTCCTATATCATAATAATTGGATTTGTAAGAACAAGTGAAAATAGCAATCTATACTTAAAAGAAGATATTGATGGTAACATTCTAATTGCTGAAATATTTGTTGATGATATCATATTTTTGGGTAATAATATGTTATGTAAATCCTTTGCTAATGAAATGAGCAAATAATTTGAGGTGTCGATGTTTGGGGAGATCAAATTCTTTCTTGGTCTACTGATTCTTCAACAAGATGGAGGCATATATATCACTCAGTGCAAATACATTAAGGAAGTGTTGAAGATATTCAAGATGGAAGATTCCAAACCAGTTGGAACACCTATGGCAACTGTATGTAAGCCGACAAAAGAAGACAAATCAAATGAGGTAAATAAGACCTTGCATGGATCAATGATTGGAAAACTAACGTATGTTGTTCATACCAGACCAGATATAGCACATGCAGTTGAAATAGTTGCAAGATTCTCTGCTAATCCCAAAGAATCACACATGACTACTGTCAAGAGAATTCTTTGATATCTAAAGAACACCGAGGACTATGGCTTATGGTATAAAAGAGAAGGAAAAATTGAGCTTCAAGTCTATACAGATGATGATTGTGCTGGAAACTTAGATGACCGAAAGAGTACAAATCAAGGAGCATTTTTCATGGGTGATAGACTTGTCACATGGATCAGCAAGAAGTAAGGATGCATCTCACAATCTATTGCTGAAGCAGAATATGTGGCTGCTACTACAAACTGCTCAAATATTGCATGCATCAAACAGTTATTGGAAGGTATGAATATGAAGAATCTTGAACCAGTGATTATCTACTGTGATAATATCAGTGCAATAAAAATCTATAAGAATCAAGTCATACATGCTAAGACTAAGCATATTGCAATCAAGTATCATTACTTAAGAGAACAAGTGCAAGCAAAAGAAGTGACACTGAAATATGTTCAATCAAATGAACAATTAGCTGACATATTCACAAATCCATTTCTTAAAGATAAATTTGAGTACCTAAGAAATAGACTAGGGGTACGATCCTTGTCTATTGGTCCATAAGATGACTAGGTGGTTGCATCAGTCTACACTGAATCAAAAGATCATTCTTGTTGATGCAAGCACAGAGATGGAATGCAAAGGTACATTAGTACACAACAAGGTACATGTCTACACTGAAAACAAGAGTCATTGTATTGCTGATGGATGGGGAAATTCAAGGAGTATATTATAAAAAGGGAAAAGGATATGACTTTGGAATAATAAAAGTTTACTTTGGAATTATTGTCAAAGGGAGAGAAGTTCCTAAGAATTCAAAGGAAGAGAATATCCAGAATATCCAAAGGGAGAGAAGATATCATAAGGGAGAGATGTAACCTGTAAGGGAGAGAAGTATCATGAAGGAAAAATTGATTATATTGCTGTCAAAATAAAAATAGATGATCAAGGAGAGGAACAGTCAAAGGGAGAGACAACATTAAAGAAAGATTAGAAGTTGCTACATCTATCCAGTGAAGGGATTAAATATTGAAGAAATCACTCTACAAGAAACAAATCTAAGCTATATGAGCTTATCGAGAGCTAGACATTTGTATTGGTTATAGAATAATGAAATTGGTAAATTGATGAACTACAACTGTTATATTTCATATTGTATTAGTAATAATATAGTGCGATAATGTAGTGTGTTGTCATTAATGCCAAAGGGAGAGATTGATGAACTATAATAGATTAAATGTTTGAAGATGTTAAGTTGATGATTACCAAGCTACTGAAAGTTAATTCAAGACATTAAATCAGTTAATGTATTATATTGTCATTGATGTCAAATTAACATAATCTGATTGGTTATATAGAAAGTATCAAAGACTTCAGAGAACCAGATTGATAAAGGTTATGCTTTTAGTAATGCATAAAAGATCAGTATTCACTAAGTAACAATAAACACCGACGGGCAATGCACTTTGACAGATAGAGAAACCTAAGAGTAAAATCACAGTGCTGTGAAAGTAAGAAACCTGACAAGCATTACCGATGAGAAGAATCAAAAGCATTACCGACAAGAAAAAACTTCATAGTGATGCCTGAGGGACAGACAACCCTGACGAATAGATAACCCCGACGAAGATGTCCAAGGAGAATTGAAGTGTTGACTGAAGGTAACAAAGAGTTAAACACCGAAAAGAACCGAAGCTAGAAAGAGCTAAAGAAGGAGTTAACTAGTTGTTAATATTATTTTTATCAAGTTAAATCCAGAGATAAGAGAAAGATTTAAAGTTGTTTTATTCCAGTTGTCAATGAGAAATATACGGGATAAAATTGAAGTAAATATTTAAAGCAAGATTGGCTAGGATTGTGGATCACACCAAGAAAAAGAGTGTCAAGAACTCAGAAATGGTGAAATCATGTCTATAAAGAGACAAGATAATTCATTGTGAATTAGAGGTGAATAGAGAAAGAAGATGCTGAGGAGAAACTAGTGAAGGAAGACTTCAATCAGACCTGATTAATCAAGTTGAGAGTAGAGCTAATTCCACAGACACCGAGCAACAAAGAAGCACAGCATCACTCAATAGTATGAAGTGGAGCAAAAGTATTGAAAAGATACATTGATCATAAAGGTATTATGAGCTTACAATAGATTTGAAAATCTGCAAAGTATAGTTGTATATGTGAATAGATCATTTACTTTTTCAATTTAACCATTGGATCATAAAGTCTCTTAATCGAGAAGGACTTAACAATCCTTTCTATATTGAGATACATCCCAAGGAGTATCAAAAAGTTTGGTCATGAAGATAACATGAGATGCCAGATACAATTTGACAAACTACACTGGGTTTGGTCATAAAAGGTAGCATAGAGATGCCTGATATCAAGTGAAAAACTATTCTATTTAAATCTTCTAACAAGGTCACACCTAACAGTGTGTTTGTAACCTTTAACAGGGTTGGCTCTTCAGCGAGCTCACTTCAGAGGAGTGAATATTTTCAGTTACTGATCCCAAGCGGTATTTCCCTTAATAGGGTTTCCACATTAAAAAACCATGTGTCAACATGTTTATGAGTCATTACTTTAGTGGTTTGCATTACACATATCTAATATGGATTGATCGATATACACTAAGTTATTTACTACATTTCGGTAAATGAAAAACTGCTAATTGGTAAACAGTAAGAATAAGATTTAACAGTGAACTCTAAGCAGTAGTTATTTGTTGAGATTATTTCAAGGCATTCATCTTGTAAGACTGAAAATAACTAGAGTCTTAATATTGTGGTACTAATTTTTTGGGTTAAATTAGTGGAATATTTTTTAGGCCAATGATTCACAACCCCGCTCCCCCCCCCCCACCCTCTCAGTTATTCTAACATTGCACTCTTTTGAAAAGATAGTGATTGAAATTTTAGAAATTTAAAACTTCTTTTAAAAAGTTGAATTTTTTGGGTAGACAACCTTCTACTTGAGGTTATATGTAGTCTTGTTATGTTTTGTTTCTCTTTACAATGCAACATTTATCTTATCTAAATTCTGAAAATCATTTAAATCTAGAATTTTTGAAGACTTTTAATATCATAAATTACTATTTCAAAACTTCTTAAGCTCATTTTAAGTTGGAGCAAGAAATGAGTGTATGGAAAAGAGAAGGCATGGTTGTCTAATCAGCTAGAATAGATATAAGAGGAAAATATGGAGTAGAATTTTAAAAAAAATTATCTATAAAATCTAGATTATTAATTCTTGATTTAACGAGTCTTTTAAAAAATAGTAGCATCTACATGATGATGTTTAATATAGTATGGTCATGTTCTCTTCTATGTATGATTATATTTTTTTTGGTGTATTGGTGTCCTTGACAACTATTCAAAATTAGCATGCAACTTAGAATCAAATAAGAGAATGGATGCCTAGTCCAATTTCTTATCTAAGTTAATAGTCGATAATTAATATTTGGAGTATGCAAAATTATATACTTAAAAACAAAGTTGATATGTAGACATTAGTGCGTACCAAGAAAGCTCTAGATCCTAATTAGCATAAAAGTATTGTTAATACATGTATGATTGATTGTATTCCACCTTATACCCATTAAGTAATTCTTGTTTGATTTACTTACAATAGATTAAAACCTAAGTACATTTCTTTAAGAGACACGAGGAAGATAACAAAACAAGGAAAACATGCATCTATGACTAGGTCTAGTTTAGTGTGGTCAATATCTATTCTAATGCATTGACACCCTTTCTTTAATCGTGTCCTTTACAACTATCATAGACCAACAAGAAACATAGAATTTTAAGGGATAATCTAAGCCAAGTCAAATTTCTTAATCAAATTAATAGTCAATAATTAATATATTTGAAGAATGCAAATAATATGTGCTAAAAAAGAAGTCTGATGTGGAGAAATCGGAATCAAGAAAGATCTAATAGATCCTAATTTCCATAAAAATTCTTGTTGAGTGGAGAAATCAGTATCAATAAATCTCTAATAGATCCTAATTTCCACAAAAAGTCTTGTTGATATATGCATGATTGATTGTACTCCACCTTACCTATAATGTAGTTCTTGTTTGATTAATTTACACTAAGTAGCATCTATGACTATGTCTAGTTTAGTGTGGTCATGTCCTCTTTCACATCCTTTTATTTTCTTTGGTGCATTGACATATTTTGTTCAACCATGTCCTTTATAACTATTAGAGATCAACACACAACACATAATGAAAGGAGATAATAGATGCTTTGTCAAATTTCTTAACCGAGTTAACAGTTTATAATCAATAAATTCAAAATATACAAATATGTACTTAAAAGGAAGTCTAGTACAAAGCTCCAATAGATTTTAATTTGCTCTTGATATATAGATGATTGTAATCCAGCTCACCCTCCCCATTAAGTAATTCTTTTTGAGTTATTTACAGTAAGGGAAGATAAAAACCTTACCTTGAGAGCAAACAAGAAGGGAAAAAGTGCAAAGCATTAAGCATGAAACATTCCTTGTGATGTTGAACAGAAGAGGGAAAAAAATCATAACGTTGACAGGACCATGGACCTCCATAGTGATAGGACACGTGTCGGCCTTTATGTTTGAAAAATGCAAGACAGACAGGTCAATAGGGGAAGTGGGAATTTGGAAGCCGTGTAAAGCACGCTCAAGATGTTGTCTCGTTGAAAAACTAGCCGAGTAGAGCCCACAACTCCACGTCTATGTTAGGGTTTGATTGCGAAGTACATGGCTGACGGGTCTGAAAGTAACGGCTACATTGATTTTCTCATCCCAAAGAAGTCTTGGCGAGAAAGATAAAGAATGCTTTGGCCCTACAAACGACTAAGGATTGCGTAAGCTCAAGAGTTTGAAAGAAGAAAAACTTGTTTGAAATGCTCTAGTTTTGACATTTCCATAGATGGTGAGTGTGGGACTCTCAGAGAGTTACAGAGGCACAAAAGTATACGCATTTCACCTACTCTGTCTGCCAGAAAAGAACAAGCTGCCCACCGCCTACAAAGCAGTCAAAGTTTACGTACTACATAATTGTTTTTTTATGCTTAGTAGGCTAGAAAATGGGCTTCCTGGCATGCGAAAATCCCATGCAAGATCTTTGCATGCCAAAATGTTTAACGACTTGTGGAAAAGCCTACGGCTTCAAGATGTGAGAGCTTTCACATTAGCCAACAATTCTTGTAATAAGCTTTATAATGTAGAGGAAGAGCACCAGTACGGGTACATCTTAATTTTATGTATCTGTAGAATCTAAATTATGTGATGGATTCTGAGATTTTTTTGGTTGTCTTTGTATGCGAGTTAACTGCTTACAATTAAGATTTCAGTTTTTGGATATTTACGGATATGTCAATAGAGATCATGGAATGCTGAAGGATCAGAAAGTGGAAATTTCAGAGTGGCGCCCTATACCCATCCAATGATGCACCAATTGTGGTTCATTAAAAAATAATAGATGTTCACTCAAAAATGCCAGTACTTGTGGTCAAATGTCCCTACACAAATGTCCCAATAGTGATGCACAAATAAATCAATTAAGAACCAAAAAAAACTAAAAAATGATCATCTATCACTACAAATGTAATTGACTATTTATACATAAATGGTCATTTTTAAGGATCTTCATATATTAATAATTGCAGTCATCCTAACAAAAACATAAGAATTAATGAAACCCTATCAATTAGTGGTGGTCTTCCCCTAGAGGAAGGGTGCCATTTTGTGAGGGGTGGGGAATTTGAATTAATTTTGGTTAATAAGATGGGACGGCACGTGAAGGCTGGGACATGGCTATCATTGGGCGTTAATCAGAGGCATTGATTGATTGATTGACTGATTGATTGTGGCAGAGCGCTATTCACTACCCAGATTATGGCTGTCACACTCGTAACGCCCTGACAAGCCCATTTTCAATTATGATGAGAATTTCCTAGTTGGACGAATTTATTGCATTCCCGCATTTGGATAATCCGTGGGGATTTTCCAGGCCCTGCGTTTGTAGTTGTATTGCTACTTTGTAGTCTACTGGGCTCGACAGAAAATACACTAGTAGCTCAGAAAAAGATCTCCACGCCATGGAGAAAACTTATGAACAAACCAAGGAGGAATCCCAGAGATTGAAGCCTGAAAAAGTGCTTCGCTTATTCGGAGTTGAGCTTAAACAGAAGGCCGAAGATGAAGATGAAAATGAGGAGAAAGAGAAATCCAGCGTGGCGACGGAGGAGAAAGAGAGGTCCAGCGTGGCAGAGAATAGATGCCGCAAATTCGAATGCCAGTTCTGCAGCCGCAAGTTCGGCAACTCGCAGGCTTTGGGCGGCCACCAAAACGCCCACAAGAAAGAAAGGCAGAGAGCAAAGCGAGCGCATGCAAGGGCGGTTCACAGTCTGTACGGAAATCCCATGCAAAACCGCTTCTCTGGTACGGCTCTTCTCAGTCCATACTATGGCGGCATGACTGCAATGATTGCTCCTGGACCTTCTCTTTTCGGACCGCATGCAGAAACAATTCGGCCATCGTGGTTTTACGTGCCGCCAACGCAGACTGGTCGTTACGGTTTCTCTTCTTTTGCTTCGGTTTATGGTGACCGTGGCGGCGCCGGCTCTTTTTCGCCGGTTTGTTTTCCACAGCCCAAATATTTGCAGCCTCGGGCGGTGCCTCGAACTGAGGAATTACAGATGGATTTCGAATCCGGCATAGAAAGCTCAATCCATTGTTCTGCTTCCACGAATGGATTGAATCTGCACTTGGGTATCGGTCCGGCGGAATCGAAGATTCTGTAAATTGTTTGCCGTTATTCCGGTTTTCTCAGCAGTGTTCCATTTATTAAATTTGAAGGAACCGGAAATGGAGGATTTTCGGCGACAAATTAAACAGTTTTCTCGTGGACGTCGTGCTGTCACATCGCAGGCGGGAAAATGTAAGGATATTTTGGGAGCATTTTGGATTTCTAGTAGTTTGAACTTTGTCAAATCATTTTGCTTAATGTTATAAACTGTTCGGGTTCATTGAAATGATCGAATACTGTAAATACGAGCATTCTGTATCGTGCAGCTTGTACAGCCCACATAAAGTAGTGTTGCGATTGTCATATTCAAACATGTTACAAGGGATTGCATGTTTAAGTAATAATTACAAAGTTTACCGTTCTGAACTTTTTATGAATAATTTTGTTATCTAAAGTCGTCAATGGCATCCAATGAAGAGGGTATGAGGCTTCTTTTCTAATGTTTCATAGTAGTGAATTCTCGACGCAGCTTTTCCATCTGTCCAAATAACAATTTCAACAGTGTAAGATGCTTAGGAAAACAATTCATATTTTAGAAAGTTTAGAAAGCTAAAATTAGAAAGTAGGATAATGAATTTTACATAAAATGTTAAGGTCAGGTACTATGTGAAGTTACATGCATGCTCATTAGGTGCTACTCCAATACAATTTATGCTGGTATTGTAAGATAAATATCTTGAGGAAAGGATTAAAGTGACATATTAAAAGGATGTTAGTAATCTAGTACATCTTAAATTTGCATCATCTTATAGAAATTACGGTGGCACAGAAAGTTTAGTGTTTTGAGGAAACAGTTAAAATGGGATATTAAAGATGCTGAGGTGAGTTAAAGACGAAGAAAAAAATGTGTAAGGAAGAAGGAAAAAAGTGTAAAAAGGATAGTACTCATATTAGTGGTAGATATATATTATTGTAACTGGTGATGTACGAAGTTACAATCATAATCAAGATTATACAGAGATATTAGAGAAACTGAGGAAAGTGTATACGGTAGATCTTAATATTGTATGACGTCTTATACAATTTTTTGTGGTACTATAAGTTAATTTTTGTTGAGGACAGCATTAAATTGAGATATTAAATAACCTGAGGGTTGTTAGGATTTATATACGTTTATAATTTTTTTTTTATTAAATTAGATTTAAGAGTAAGTCAACAGATTCAATTTAGTTTTATATGTATAATTGTTCGTCTTAGTAGGGTTATAGTTTAATCTTATTTTTGTAATCAGTTTGAAAATTTTAAAATTAAAAATTAGACTTAAAATATCTTGTGTCTTTAATGTTCTCTAACATTTCAATAGATGTTTCCTTACACTTAAATAGTTTTGATATATGTAAAAATATTTCAAATATAGATAATAAGTTAAATCTTATTAATGTAATCGATTTGTAAGTGGAAATTAGAAATTTTAGTTTGATATAGAAGGGGGATTTAAATCACAAGTAACTTCTAGGTTAAATGTGTATAATTTTGCACCATAATTCCCTCACATAAAGGGTATGAATAAGAGATAGTAGATTTTCACAGCCCATAATTTATCATTTGCTTTTCTTCTTGATTCTGCTATCTAGGATTTTGATTGCATCAACATTTTGGATCACTTTCTGCAATCCATCATCAAGATGTGTATAATGTTAGCACCTTCAAATTCTAAAGAAATTTGAAGTGCTTATGATGAAAATTTGACTATGGCACATAGAAACACCCCTACAAAAATGGAAAGTTTGAATCCCTACGGCTTGGCCCATTTATCATAATTGATCTTCATGGTGGATTCATATTTTTTTTATAAAATATTAATACAAAAAATCAAGAAATGTCAGTGCATGGACAATTCCATAAACTATTTTTCTCATAAAACATATTCATGCATAGTAGGGTTTGTATATATATAAATAGCCTTATGATTTGTTTTCTTTATTTTTATAGTGTGTTAAGGTTTAGGGTCTACTCTCCTAGAGATAACATTGATTCTAGTGTTGAATTTACTTTCAACCATCCCTTGATAGAGACACTATTGGGATTGTTAAATAAATAAGTATTTCCAATTTGATTTGCACCATTGGTCTATGCATTTTCACAGTAGGATTTTCAAAATTTTCCAAGTATTATATCTCTTTTTTTTCGTAACAATCAAATAGGTATTGATGGGACCCAAGACCCATTACAAATATATTTTAGAAGGATCTGGAATGCACAAATAAAAGGATGCAAAAGAAAAAGGGATCACTCCACAACAACCCTACCAACCGAAAAACAACAACAATTTAAAAGAAACTAACAAGAAAATGCTCTCATTGAACCAATCAAAGGTCGAAGCCCCCAAAATTTACATATGATTTTGAAAGGCTCCCCTAGCCTAAAACTTTGGACTTACATGGATTCCATAATTAGGAATAAAGACACCCACCATAAGGCAACCAAGGGGCAAAAACCCAGGAACTACAAATAGAAAC
>MU225402.1:2509673-2522891 GCA_018584345.1 Thuja plicata | reverse complement strand
CAGAGCCTCTAAGGTCTTGAAAATTGAGCTCAAAGGTTTTGCACCCTAAAATCTCAACAGTAAATCCTTAATAACTTCGCCAATACAGATGATCTGGCAATGAAATTCAACTGGCATTCTTATATGATTAAGATGAACCTTCACTTGGAAAATTAGAACATTCTGAGTTCAAACGACCAACTTACTAAAAATAGTAAGTTTCCAAAAATAGCAGCTTTGTACAAAATAACCCTTATTGAATAGAAAAAACACATATTTTTGGGTGATGCAAGATTGTCCTTACACCCAGGATGCTCCTGCATCAGGGGGGGTGGGGGTGAATCAGTTATCAACCAATTTTAATTATTTACTCTTATCAACTTGAGTATAAAATAAAGTAAATACACATTCAGATAACACAATAGACAACACTACAATTTTGGTTACGGGGAAACCAAATGGTAAAAATCCCGGTGGGAATAAGCACCCACAATGAACTATACTTGTTTATAGTAATCCCTGTTAGAAGATATTTCAACCCTGTTAGGAGTTATAATTTACAATGTAATAAGTATAGTGACCTGGTTAAGGGTCTGACCCTGTTAGGAGTCTTTTACAAATAACCCTGTTAGGGGTGAGGACTCACTGTCCAAAAGCTCACTGCTTCAATGGTGAAGGTTACAACCTTCTGTAGAAAAAATATACACTATATTTGATGATGAAATATAGAGTAGACATGCTACCCTGATCATTTCTAATGTATTGTAATCTTCAACTGCTTCTTCACATAGACCCTTGATGAATGAACCACAACTGATATTCTGCTCTGTACATTTTCTGTCTCTTTTCGTATCATTCACACTTAGCGTATCACAAATGACTTGCTATAAGTATCTTCCTCAAAGTATGAGATGATGGGACTTGTAAGATGACTCTTCATAACATCCTTGTTAGCTTAACTAATCACGCAAGCATAATTACAACCGTGCACATATAAACTGAGTAGACACGATGCTTCACTAAGTTGGCTTCACCAAATCAACTCTAACTTTGCAATCTTCTTGAAAAACATTAGGTGCCTTTAGATAACTATCATAAACTCATAACTAATGATGAATATATACACACATATCTTGAAGATAGGTGCAACTCAAGAAACATGTTAAATACGTCGGCTCTAAATAGATACTCTTCCAAAACTGTAACTGCCAATAACAAAATTACACAACTTGATTGAAACATCATATCTGAGTCTGCGTGTATGAAAATAACATACTAAACATGTCTACAACCTAAATATATCCACGCAAGGCTTGATATAATCATTCTGATAAGTACATACATAATCACTACTGTATATTATATGTTGTCATCAATGACAAACATACAATCAATCAACTGCACCAAAAAAAATCTCCAACATTCTCCCCCTTTGAAATTGATGGCAACATATGATATTAAAAACATCCTCTGTTCATGGTGTCCTCTTTCTTTTACAATCTTCTCAATATCCTCATCAAAGAATCCTCTACATTGCTTCAGTTCTTCTGACTATTTTTATACTCCCCCAGAGTATATGCTCCCCCTTAGTACATACTTCCCCTTTGACATCAATGGAAAAGGGCACCATAAACCATTAGGGACAGGTACTACTCTAGAAGTAGAGTAGTCAACCATTCATTAGTCACTAAGGACTAATATTCTTGCTGCTTTATCTAATCAGACTCAGGAGAGGGAATTAATCCCAACTTCTCCCTGAGATACTCAATAGTATCTTTTGCTAAAGGTTTTGTGAAAATATCTACCAACTGTTCTTTGGTGCTCACATAGTCCAATTTCACTTCTTTGTCTACAACCTTTTCTCTTAGAAAATGGTACTTGATCTCTATGTGTTTTGTCTTTGCATGCATCACAGGTTTCTTAGACATGTTAATAGTGCTAGTGTTATCATAGTGAATAACAATAGGATAATCAGCCTGAATACCAAAGCCTTTAACCATCTACTTAATCCAAACCATGGTTGAACAATTCAGTGCTGCTACAACATATTCAGCTTCTGCTATTGACTGAGAAATACAGTTCTGCTTCTTGCTTCTCCAAGAAACTAACCTATCTCCAAGAAATACTGCTCCTCCTGAAGTACTTTTCCTATCATCAATACAACCTGCCCAATCTTCATCTGTATACACATGAAGTTGTACATTCTCTGATTTAGGATACCATAAACCATAGTCTACAGTTCCCTTTAGATATCTAAATATTCTCTTGATTTCCATTAGGTGATTCTTCTTGGGTTCAACTGCAAATCTTCCAACAATGCCAACTGTATTAGATATGTCAGGTCTAGATTGAGTTAAATAAATGAGTTTTCCAATCATAGATTTGTACAATGTCTTATCAACTGCTGTGGAATCATCATCTTTTGAAAGCTTGCTTCCTATTATCATAGGAGTGCATACTGGCTTACAATCTTCCATCTTGAAGGTCTTCAATATTTACTTTACATATTTTGACTGATTAATGAATATACCTTTATCTGTCTGCTTTACATTTAGTCCCAAAAAGTATTTTATAGGACCAATCATGCTCATTTCAAATTCATTCTGCATTTCTTTTGCAAATGCTGCACTAAGCTTGTCATTACCTCCAAAGATAATGTCATCAACAAATATGACAACTAGTAGTAATCCATCAGGTGTTTCTCTTGTGAATAAGTTACAATCTGCTGCTCCCTTCTTGAATCCAATCTTGGTAAGATAACCATCAAGTCTCTCATACCAAGCTCTTGGGGCCTATTTAAGACCACATAGTGCTTTCTTTAATCTGTATACCATGTCTGGTTTATCTGAAAGATTAAATCCTTCAGGTTGTTCAATGTAGACTTCTTCCTTCAAGTCACCATTCATAAAGGCTGACTTTACAACCATTTGATAAAATTTAAAGTCTTTGAATGTTGCATAGGCCAAGAATATTTTTATGGCGTCCAGTCTGCTCACAGGGGAAAATGTATCAGTGTAGTCTATTCCTTCTCTATGTGCATATCATTTACATACCAATCTTGCTTTGTTTCTTACTACTGTACCTTCTTCATTCATCTTGTTTTTGAAGATCCACTTTGTTCCAATTACATTTTTGTCACTGGGTCTAGGAACCAATTCCCATGTCTCATTCTTAATTTTTTGATCTAGTTCTTCTTTCATTGCATTCTTCCAATCAAAATCATTACAAGCATCTTCAACACTTAAAGGTTCAATCTGTGAAAGTAAACATACATGTTCATCCATTGTTAGACTTTTTACTTTTGATCTGGTCAAAACTCTGCTGCTCTGATATCCAATAATGTCATCCTTTGAATGGTATCTAAATGTGAATTTAGGAACCTTAGGTGTTACTTCTTCTTCAGTAATCTATGATTCTTCTCTTCTTGATTCAGGGTCATTACATGAGACATCAATGCAATCAAACATTTCTTCAATAATAGTATCTTTACTGCTAGGCTTGGGTTCATCTTCAATCATAGGTTCATATTCATAGTACCTTTCTTGGACCATAAAATTTTCATCAATCTTTACATGAGTACTTTCAATTATCTTTTTCAATCTCAAATTGAAACATCTGTATGCTTTTCTTTTAGTAGAGTAACCAAGGAAAATACCTTCATCACTTCTAGCATCAAACTTACCAACACCATCATCTCTCTTGATGTAGCACTTGCTACCAAAGATTCTGAAATATTTCATTGTAGGTACATTACCAAACCAAAGTTTATAAGGTGTTTTGTCCACGCCTAGCCTTAGTTTTGTTTTGTTGATAGTATAGACTGCTGTATTGACAACATCTCTCCAATAGGTGTGCACAACTTTTACTTCTATCATCATAGTGTGCGCTGTATCAAGTATGATCCCATTCCTTCTCTCTGCAATCCCATTCTATTGCGGGGTTCTGGGAGCACTCAAATATCTTTTTATTCCATGGTCTTCACAGTAGTCATAAAACTGATCAGAGGTGAACTCTCCTCCTCTATCTGATCTCAGACATTTCAGTTTTAGTTTAGATTCATTCTCAACCTTAGCTTTGAATATTTTGAACTTCTCAAAGGCTTATGACTTCTCTTTTAAGAATGCAACCCACATCATTCTTGAAAAATCATCAACAAACAAAATGAAATACCTTTCTCCATAGTATGATCTTGTTTGAGTAGGACCACATAAATCTGTATGTACTAGGTCCAATTTATTTTCAGCTGATTTCTACTTGCTTCTGAAAGAACTCCTTACATGCTTTCCCATAACACATTCCCTGCATATTGTGTCAACTGGTCTTGCAATACTGGGAAGATCTCTAACTGCTTTGACATTGCTTATTTTTACTATGTTATCAAAATTGATATGACAGAGTCTCTTATGCCATAACCAACTGTCATCCACTTTTGCAACAAAACAACTTACATCTGAATTGAGCTGAAAAACATTACCTTTTGTTTTTGATCTTGATGCAATCATTTCTCCATCTTTGTTGCTAATGATGCACTTGTTGTCTTTGAACTCCAAATGATAACCTTTGTCAAGTAGCTGTCCAACACTTAATAGATCATGATGTAGTCCATCAACATGCAAAACATCATCTGTCTTATTCTTTCCATCTAGGGTGATGGATCCTCTGCCTATGATAGGTTTAGGAGTATTATATCCAAATCTAACCATACCACCTTTGTATTTTTCTAGACGAACAAATCTATCTTTATTACCTGTCATGTGGTGAGAACAACCGCTGTCAATGATCCAATCAGTTCTGATGTCTGCTTTGGAAATTAGGGCTAACTCCTGTGCTTTCTTTTCATCTGCAATGTCCATTTCCTCAAGCAACTTATCCATATCTTTAAGGGCAACGAATCCAATTTCATCTTCTCCTGAATCTTCATCAGTTACACCTTCAACATGATAACATTCCTTTTTGTATTTAGGTTTATAATCAGATTTGAACTTCTTGACTCTTGTAGGACACTTGGATGCAAAGTGGCCAATCTTGTTGCATGAAAAACATTTGAATGAAATTTTTCCTTCATATTTCCCTTTGCCTTTCTTCTCTCTTTTAGAAATCATAGCAATGATATTTTCTAGTTCTTCATCAACATCTTCTTTCTCATTAATGCTAGAGATGTGAGATTTCTTACCATGGACTGATGCTTTGAAAGCTGTTTCAATTTTAGGTTCAGTCTTCAATCTTGATATCTCAAATGCAGAGATTTTGTTGATCATAGTCTCTCTCTTAAAGTCTTGTGAGAATTGCATGGTTTCCTCTAGAATACTTATGTTGTTTTCATAGTCTGATGTTAGTGTAGTCAACAGTTTGTCCATTATACGTTCTTCTGATATTTCTCCACCATTGTTTCTGATTCCAGAAACTGCTTCATTTATCCTTTGATTGTAGGCTCTAATGTTCTCTTTAGGTAACATATCAAGACTGTTGTATTTCTTTTTCCATGTCTTCCTTTGCGCATTCTTAGCTTGAATATCTCCTTCAAACATATCTTCTAAATACTTCCATATGGTGTATGTGCTGTCAATTTTCTTGATCTCAGAAAATTCACTGTCGGATAGGGCGCTAATTAAGGCTTCTTTAGCAATTGCATTATTGGTAAATGTCTCCTTTTGTCTATTAGTAGCATCATCCTTTGCAAGGTCTTTCAGAGATGGAATAACAACTTCTTGTGTAGCTATCTCAAAGATCTTAAAGCCAACACACTATAGATGTGTAATCATTTTGTTTTTCCAATCCAGATAATTTTCTCCATTGAACTTAGGGCTATCTTTTATGAAGTATGCCATATGATCTACCTTAAGCTGTTAGGCTTCTTCTCTAAGGCACTTGGCTCTGATACCAATTGTTAGAATAGTCCCAAAGGATAAGTGAGGGGGGGGGGGGGGAANAGTGAGGGGGGGGGGGGTGAATCAGTTATCAACCAATTTTAATTCTTTACTCTTATCAACTTCAGTATACAATAAAGTAAATACACATTCAGATAACACAATAGACAACACTACAATTTTGGTTATGGGGAAACCAAATGGTAAAAACCCCGGTGGGAATTAGCACCCACAATGAACTATACTTGTTTATAGTAATCCTTGTTACAAGATATTTCAACCCTGTTAGGAGTTGTAATTTACAATGCAATAAGTATAGTGACCTGTTTAAGGGTCTAACCTTGTTAGGAGTCTTTTACAAATAACCCTGTTAGGGGTGAGGATTCACTATCCAAAAGCTCACTATTTCAATGGTGAAGGCTACAACCTTCTATAGAACAGATATACACTATATCTGATGATGAACTATAGAGTAGACCTGCTATCTTGATCAGTTCCAATGTATTGTAATCTTCAACTACTTCTTCACATAGACCCTTGATGAATGAAGCACAACTAATATTCTTCTCTTTACATTTTCTGTCTCTTTTCGTATCATTCACACTTAGCGTATCACAAATGACTTGCTATAAGTATATTCCTCAAAGTATGAGATCATGGGACCTGTAAGATGAATCTTCATAACATCCTTGTCGGCTTAATTAATCACGCAAGCATAATTACAACCATGCACATATAAACTGAGTAGACGCGACGCTTCACTAAGTCGGCTTCACCAAATCAACTCTAACTTTGCAATCTTCTTGAAACATATTAGGTGCCTTTAGATAACTATCATCAACTCATAACTAATCATGAATATACACTTGCATATCCTAAAGATAGGCACAACTTAAGAAACACGTTAAATATGTCAGCTCTGAATAGATACTCTTCCAGAACTATAAGTGCCAATAACATAATTACACAAATTGACTGAAACATCATATCTGAGTCTATGTGTATGAACATAACATACTAAACATGTCCACAACCTAAAAATATCCACGCAAGGCTTGATATCATCATTCTGATAAGTATATACATAATCACTACTGTATATTATATGTTGTCATCAATGACAAACATACACTCAATCAACTGCACATAAAAAAATCTCCAACACAATATTATTACTTTGGAAAACACGCTTTTGTTTGTCCAAACTGTGGAAATCATTGGCAAAGGCAGGTCATTTTTTGAATTCTGGAAAGAGGAAATTGAGAAGGCAAGTGTCAGTTGGGATGAGATTAACAATAGAAAAGATGAACTCATTGGTTTCTCTTGGCCAAGTGATGACATGTATGCCTCCTGGAAGGACAGATACAATGCAATTGATAAGGGAGAAGATGATAATGTGTAAAATACAATGAACGACGATGCTTCTCAACAGTTTGAATGAGACAGGAAAAGGCAAAATATTCTACATCAACAAGATCAAGTACAACAAATTCCAGATGGTTATTTCCAAACAAGTTTAAAGCAAGTACAATAACCAGGCGGTCAGAGGACAAACTACTTTGAATATCTTGTAACAAAAGTGGTTATCATTCCACTTTTTATTTTGTCCTATATATGGGTCGTAGGTTTTGTCTTTTTGCTTAGTCATCCAAAGCTTTTTGCATCCTTGATTTTTACAGATTCCAAGATGACTAAGACAAACTATATATTGAAAGTTAAAATACTTTGTAAAGGATGGTGAATTTACAACTGCAAAGAAGACTTAATATTTTGTTTATTTTTTTAAGCTTTGTTCTATCTGAATATATTGAAGCAGAATGATATTAATAAAATATAGTGGAACCTCTTGTTTCAGATGTATGGTGTCTTTTTGTACTTTTGTTCATGCTCTTGTATGTTTAGTTTGTAAGGCATTTTAAACATACTAGTTATAAGGTAACTGTGCAATTACTTGTGAGTTTCCTTCAAGGAGGGAGTTAGTCTTGTGAGCAATTCTAGAGGGCTAGGTATTAGTATGAAAATTTGATACATGAATGTGAGAATGAGAGGATAGTTTGTAAGGAACTCTATCTGGGATTTTATTTGTGTTGTTATTAATTGATTTTCTATAGATTTACATCTCATTGGACTATTTTCCTGGGATTAGACACTGGTCTAAGGTATGATAAGTAGTCCTCATTATCAGTCATAACTCAAATTAATCTTTACATTTCTATTACTGAGAATATTCATGTTTGATTGTATTCAAAAGGTACAATTCATTTTACTAATTTTTGAAGAGTGAATCATAAGGTTAACCTTCCTAAGTCCAAGAAATTTAAAAAGAAGAAGGATGAAAATCCTTGTTTCATTGTTGTTTGTTATTATCATGATTATATTTTGGCTTGTTAAGTCCTGTATCAATTTGATTACAACTGTCTGTAATGTGTTTCATCAGTTGATGCAATAAATTATAATTGGAGAATAAGTGTAAACCCCAATCCATTGATAAGTTACTGTTAGATAGTAACTTGTATAAGGTGCACCCGCCTGGTTTTGTGGAGCCCGAAGTGTAGAAGGATTATATCCTTGTTAATTAGCCTTTTCCCTATATGAATCTAGAATTGGGAATCTGAGAGCCAAGATTGAATAGCTATATTGTGATTCTACAAGAAAAAGTGCTAACAAATTGGTGACTCTAGTAGGGAGTAAAGAGTTTTATATCCTAGATTCTCTGGTGCAGTATTTTTCAAATCTTTCAATCCAGATTGAGTTTTCCCATCTGAATCACACTAAAAAATTGGCAACTCTGCTGGGGACACATTGATTTTATGCGCTAGAGTCATGTTCATCAAAGAATTAGACCTTGTGATATTAAGAATAAGTCTATTTTTCCTCATAATTTTCAGGGTGAGTTTATTTTTGTTTATTTGTCATTGCACATTGCTTGAAGGTTTTGATCCCAAAGATGATACTAATTTTGTCTCAAATAGATTGAGAGGTGACCCCAGATTCTCTAATTTAATCTAGTGTGTTCTTTTGAGGAAAATTTACAAGGAGAAGTGGATCCGCAGTGATATAGATGTCAAAGGATAGTATTATTGAGAGCAAAAACTTAGTCAAGGTGAGGAGTTATAAAGAAAATTTGCATTCAGGTTTCATTCAGACTTATTGTTGTATGAGAAAGTCTAAGTTGGGACAAGTTTCTTAGCTATTATATATATATATATATATATATATATATATATATATATTTGTCCTCTACAAAGAGGTGGTGACTCTAATCTCTGTGCACTCCAGTTTTGCACAAGTGAACATATTAAATATACTTGTCTACTTTAAAAATGAGTTAGAAAAGAAATACTAGATCCTATTTCAAAGCTAATCCTGAGAAGGATATTGGAGAAGAGCTCCATACCCCTAGAAGGAGACAATGGTCCAAGAGAGGTGGATCTAAACATGATTCCCCAAGTACCTCTAAAGGGAGAATGGAAACCCCTATTCTAGAAAGAAGGTCATCTTCATCTCAAAGTGTAGAAACCATAGGGCCAATTGATTCTCATAGAGCTGATGAAAAATTTGATCCTTTCAAAGATGGGGAAACTACTAATATAGGTTTCTTCCCTGCAGAAGAAAATGTAGCTCCACCAGAAGAAAATTTTGCTACTGAGACAACCTCTTATGATTCTGATAAGTTAAGAGATGAGGTTCTGGATTTAAGAAAAAAGAAAAAGGAGTAAGAAATAGAGATATCAAATGAAAGGAAAAGGCGTGAGCAAGATCTATATGACTTACTGGTAGAGAGAGAAGAAATCTTGCTTGAAACAAGAAGAAATGACCTCAAGGCTAAGAGCCTAAATGAAGAGGTTAAAGGCCTAGATACAAAATTGTTTGGTGATCTTGATGATTTGAGGAAGAAAGCTGCAAATAAGACATCAAATTCTGGAAAAGATGAATTTGAAGGAAGTCGACCTGTCATTAGACAATTGCACCCACATGAGGTTGAGCAGAGTGCAAAAATGAAGACAAGCACTAAGGATGTCCTTAATAAGGGTAAGCAAATGGAAGTTGGAATTACTATAGAAGAGCCTAAGAAACATATGAATATCCTTGCAGGAATACCTCAAGTTGATCTTGAGCTTGAACAAGCCAGAAAATCCAAGGAGGACCTAGCCAAACAACTGGAAAAGTTAGAATTATAGGATGCTGTAACTGATATGAGGATGAAAATATCTCTCTTACATGCTACTACCAACACTACTACAAGTAGCTCTATGCCATTTAATCATGGGATACAACAAAAAAATCAATCTGCTGGTCCTACTCCAAACAATCAAGGTGCTGGTCCTAAAACTCAAACTTCTAGCCCAAGTGTGGTTTCTCAACTTGCTGGCCCTAATCCAAGCACTCAAGTATCTAACCAAAATAAAAGTGTCCCCACACCTATTCAAAATCAAGGAGGAATAGCTGGACTAAATAATAACAATGTGTTAGGAAATTTCCAAAGGAGACCTGTTCACATGAACATATATAGATCTCTTTTCTTTGATGGTATTCCTGGTCACCCAAATGTGATCACCAATGAGGTAAAAGACAAAATCCCTAAATTTATAGGAAATAATTGTAACACCCCAAAATTGGCATCTTGCAACCCTAACCAGTTTTGATGCATTTGTCATTCTTCTGAATCATCAAAGTCCTATTGTACTAGGCAATTCTGAGTTTTGACTGACTCTACTCGACTTGAGTGTCAAATACAGAAAACCCTAAATCTGCATTAATCATACATTATATTTAATTCCTAAATATCAATTAGCTAAATAAACCCTATGATTGAATTAATTTAATTATAAAGTCGTAGCACTTTAATTAAATTAAATTCACCCCTTTTAGCTAAAACACATAAAAAGGAATTAAATAATATTTAATTATTAAATAAATATCCTCATTTCAATAATTGAATTTAATTACTTAGAAAATTGAGAAAAACACATTTATGAGGTCATACTCTATTTATTTAATTAAATATTCTCTCAAAAATCTTCTCTTCAGTTCAGAAATAGAAGTTTTGAATCAACTGTGCTTTAAAGAGAAAGAAAAACAGTTAAAATCAAAAGAAAACAGTTTAAAGAAAAGGGAAAATAATTTATTGTTTTCTTTTAAAGAAAGCTTGCTAATTTGAACTGGCTTTTCTATCTGTTTTATTTCAAAAAGGAAACTTTCTATTATGAGTAGGCTCTCAATCTATAAAAGAGCTCCCATTCCTCATTCAAAACCCCTGGAGAAAATATGCATTGTGAGAATATTGAATTGGTGCTACATTTTATCATCTCATTTCTAGTTAAAAGCTTTCATTTGCAATATAAGAATTTCAATTTCTTAGAATAATTGCATTGAAATCATGTCTTATGTTAATCTTGCATCTTTCAATTCTTAGAATAATCTTGCATTTGCATGACATTCATGGAGAAATATCCTTCATTCTTAGATTGGTCTATGGTTGTGAGACTCTCGTTCTGAGAGCTATTTCAAAACCCCATCTAGATAGAAGGCAACAGGTTGAATCATACAGACATTTAGGATGAATAACTCATATTCAATTCTATATGTGGCTGATGAACAAGGACCATGTTGAAGTGTATGGTTGAATAACAAGGGCAATTTTACCACACATTTTTGGCACTCACCGTGGGGCGTGCGAGGAACAGTATTTCAAAACGTGTAAAACCAATAAAAATTTGACCGAAAGCAATAAAATTTGAAATGTTGGAGAGGTTACTCGATCACTTACCGGGGGTCCGTACGTTGCTGACCGGTTATGATGCCTGGATCACTCAAAACAATGAGTGCTCACGGTGACCACCATTTTCACTCAAAACTCAATTCTCAAAAGTCAACAGAGGCAAATGATTTGAAAATTACATTTTGGACTCATATATAGGTTTTGACCTAATTTTCAAAAGTGCTCCAATTTGCGTGAAAATTTCACCACTAACTAATTTGGCCGCTTTGAATCCATTTTTGTGTTTGAAATCGAAATCAAAATCTGACACTACTAAATAGCTCAAAATCGCATTTTAAAATTTTTGGGACCGACGCGATCGGATGCTTGTGCAGTCAACTTTCTAATGTTGCTTTCTTGTCAGAATCTTATCTACTCAACATTTCCTCAAATCTTTGAATTATTTCCTCAAAATTCAACTTTGGTCAACCCTAGTCAAACTTGGTCAACTGGACCTCGACATCGCTCAAAATTAATTCTGAATCTTCCAAATTCTTTTGTAATCTGTTCTGAGTTCTTGATCTCTGATTCAACATCTACCTACAATTTCTCACTCTTAATCATCATATGACATGTCATCTTTCCATTTCGCTCCCAAGGGGCAACATGATTACATCATTTTAATCTATTCCAATCAATCTGATCTAAATTCAAAATTCCTCATTGCTAGGGGCATCTCATCACTTGGGGCATGTTTAGTTTTTTGTACTTCATAGTCAAAACTAGATACTCCACAATCAGTAAGGGCATCTTTGTTCCTTATATCTTGTCATCTATTAGGTATCAGGGTATTCTAACCCGGATCCCTGAGAATCAAGCTTCATTCTAGAGATGATTCTTAAAATCTCATCATTTAGGTATCTGAGCAATCTAACTCAGGTCCCTTAGAATCAAGCTCCATTCTGGAGATGATTCTGAAACTCAATCTAACCAGTGTTTGGGTAATCTAACCTAGATATTGGGGGACTAAGCTTCGTTCTGGAGATAGTCCTAAACATCTCTATTGACTATATTTTTGGATAGGTATTAGGTCAATCTAACCCTGAATCCTTAATGTTGAGCCTCATTATGGGGACAATCTTGTGAAAGATATCGATCTGACCAGTGTCTAGGTAATCTAACCTAGATATTGGGGGACTAAGCTTCATTCTAAAGATAGTCCTAAAATATTCATTTGACTATCTTTTTGTGGACAGGTATCGGGGCATTCTAACCCTGACTCCTGAAGGTTGAGCCTCATTCTGGGGACAATCTTTGAAATATGTTGATCTATTAGGTATTGGGGTGATCTAACCCGGATCCTTGACGATCAAGCTTCATTCTGGAGATGACCCTTAAACTCTACTTGACCGGCATTTTGGAAACCTAGCCTAGACTTCGAAGAGTCAAGCTCTGTCCTAGAGATGGCTCTGAAATATTCATCAATCAATCTTTGCATCACCAATGTTCAAATCTATTCTTCTGTGCTTCATGCATCAAACTATTCTGTTAGAAGTTGTAATCTTTCCTTGGTGTACTTATAAACCAAGGTTAGATCTTTTCTTCTTTTCTTGTTCTAATATATTAGGATATAAGTCAAGGTATCCTAATATATTTCTTTTTGTCCTCTAA
>MU225402.1:2467108-2501423 GCA_018584345.1 Thuja plicata | reverse complement strand
CAAAAACTTCTTGTCTCCCTTGTTGTTTCTTTTGGTGTTTGCTCTAAGGATTAGTTTAATTCATGATAATCTTCCTTTTTCCTACTCATTTGGATTAATATGTTCCTAGCTCAATTTGATTATCCATCTTATCATATTCTTTGAATCAATGTGCTGCTCGCACATCAATTCAAAGAGGGGAAAAATGTAACACCCCAAAATTGGCATCTTGCAACCCTAACCAATTTTGTTGCATTTGTCATTCTTCTGAATCATCAAAGTCATATTATACTAGGCAATTCTAAGTTTTGACTGACTCTACTAGACCTGAGTGTCAAATGTAGAAAACCCAAAATCTGCACTAATCATACATTATATTTAATTCCTAAAACATCAATTAGCTAAATAAACCCTATGATTGAATTAATTTAATTATAAAGTCCTAGCACTTTAATTAAATTAAATTCACCCCTTTTAGCTAAAACACATAAAAAGGAATTAAATAATATTTAATTATTAAATAAATATCTTGATTTCAATAATTGAATTTAATTATTCAGATAATTGAGAAAAACACATTTATGAGGTCATACTCTATTTATTTAATTAAATATTCTCTCAAAAATCTTCTCTTCAGTTCAAAAATAGAAGTTTTGAATTAACTGTGCTTTAAAGAGAAAGAAAAATAGTTAAAATCAAAAGAAAACAGTTTAAAGCAAAGGGAAAACAATTTATTGTTTTTTTTTAAAGAAAGCTTGCTAATTTGAACTGGATTTTCTATCTATTTTATTTCAAAAAGGAAACTTTCTATTCTTAGCAGGCTCTCAATCTATAAAAGAGCTCCCATTCCTTATTCAAAACCCCTAGAGAAAATATGCATTGTGAGAATACTGAATTGGTGCTACATTTTATCATCTCATTTCTAGTTAAAAGCTTTCATTTGCAATAGAATAATTTCAATTTATTAGAATAATTGCATTGAAATCATGTCTTAGATTAATCTTGCATCTTTCAATTCTTACAATAATGTTTCATTTGCATGACATCCATGGAGAAAAATCCTTCATTCTTAGATCGGTCTATGGTTGTGAGACTCTCGTTCTGAGAGCTATTTTGAAACCCCATCTAGATAGAAGACAACATGTCAAATCATACATGAATGCATGATGAATAACTCATATTCACTTATGTATGTGGCTGATGAACAAGGACCATGTTGAAGTGTATGGTTGAATAATAAGGCCAATTTTACCACATACAATAATGTCATAACTTGTGAAGAACACTTGAAAGCTTTCAGTGATAAGATAAATGACTTTGAAATTGAAAATGAAGATGTCATCATGAATCTTTTTGTTTAGTATTTGACAAAAGATGCTAGGGATTGGTTTAGAAATCTACCTAGTGATAGCATTGCATCTTGGGATGAGTTTGTAAAATATTTTAGGTAACAATACAGAGAACATGTGAACTCTGGTTATATGCTGAATGAATTCAATAATATCAAGAAATTCCCAAATGAGAGTATGACAGAATTTAATAATAGATTCCAAAAAGCCATGAATAAATTATTCCAAGTCCTGAGGTTAGATGAGGAAGTGTGTCTGGCAACCTATTTCAATGCTACTAATGGTAAAATGTCTTACTTTCTCAGAGACAAAAAACTCAACAACTTTAAGAGATGCATACAAAATACCTGTTGATATTGAAAGCAATAGGAGAGCATCAGGAAAAATGGGAAAAAGGGATGATAATAAACTTTGGAGAGAAAAGGGACCAGCTAGCAAACCTGTCAAAGAAGATGACACAGTTGATAAATTAGTGAGTGGAGTAAAAATCTTGCTGCAAAAATGGACAAAAATGACAGGGGAGGTTATCATGATAAAAAATATGCAAACCAAAGATTTGATAAGCAACCTAAGTTGAGGGATTACCCATACAAAAAAAATTGGAATAATGGTAAGCCCGTCTTTGAAGATCAAGAAAACCAAAAAGCCAAGGAAATCCCCGATCCCCTAAAAATAAATAGTACAAATTATGTTGAAAAAACTCCTTGGTTTTCTGCTTGTAACATGCCACATTCCTCATATCAATGTGTGGTAGCCCAGGCTTTATCTGAACAAATAGATGAAAGGGATGAAAAAACAAATGCAGGGAAAGAAGGCACTTCCATTAACATGTATACAGTGAAAATACCTTATCCATGGTCTTCAAATGAAGATAATCCTTTTGAGAATATGCCTGATACAAGGGGGAAATATTTAGAGTATCGACAATCTTTAGTTCCTAATTCAAATGATGAGGCTGATATTATGTCACTAGCAATTGTAAATGTAGTAGGAAATGACAAGTTACATTATCATTTTAAAGTTCCTACTGATGAAGAAAAAAGATCCTTGACTGCTGTAGCTATCAATCAAGCCATGGAGGCATACAATTTTATAAATAGGAGAGTGGAGCCTAATCAAGGTAAAATTACCCCTACATGCACCAGAAAAAACTCCCCTCAAGATGATGTAGATTCTCCTATCAAGGAAAGCAAATTTAAGAAATTTGTAAGACAAGAAGAACCTTTTCCTGATTAGAAGGAAAAAGAAAGAAAAATAGAGGAGAAAGTGGCCAATTATAAAGCTAAAAAAAGTAAGAATATAGGTGATGCATCCTCTGAATTTCCCATGTTTTATATGAAACATGCTTTGACTCAGATGATATTTTCAGTACCATTAATGGAGATGCTGAAAATAAAAGAGCATAAAGAAGTTGCATTAGCACTTTTGAGAAGGATAGATGACGTCTCCATGTCAAACCAAGAGAAAACATCCTTGAATTCAAATAATGGTAAGAAGGAAAGTCCATTTGTCAAGGAAAAAGAAGAACAATTGAATGGAAAATAAAAAAGCAAAGAAATTTCCAATATCTGGATTGGCAATGTAATTACTCAGGAACCATTGTCTATTGACCCATTTTATGTCACTTTGATGGTAAATAATTTCTTAGTAAAAAAAAGCATGATAGATTTTGGTGTTGCAACAACTATAATGTCATATCATGTCATGAAATAATTGGGCCTTCAAGTCATCACCCCTGCTGGAAGTTGTTATGCAATGGATAATAGGGAGGTTCCTGTGATAGGAACATTGAAAGACATTGAAGTGAAAATTTCTGCTTTCCCAGAAGCTACTTACAGGATGGACATAGTTGTTGTAGATACCAAGCCCCATTATGGTATGCTTCTGTCAAGATAATGAGAAACAATAGTGGGTGGAAGATTGAAATTAGATTTATCCCATGCAACAATTCCTATAAAGGGTACAGTGAGGTCAAGTTTTACAGAGAATCTCGTTCACCTATCATGGTGGAGATGGTTATGCCTGACCAATTGAATTATTGTGTAGACATTGACATGGAAAACTTTGTTGTGAAAGAGATCAAGCCACAACTAAGAAATACTGATCCAATTTTTGATGAGTTGTTATTACAACAAGATGGACTATGGAAAATGTACTTTGATGGAGGATGCTCCAAAGAAGGATTAGGAGCAGGAGTTATATTCATATCCCCATTAGGTATTACTTTTAAATACTCTTTCCTATTAGCCTTTCATTGTACAAATAACACAACTGAGTATGAAGCTTTAATATTGGGAATGGATATTGCCATTAAACATGATATCAACTGTTTGAAAATTCATGGAGATTCCCAATTGATCATAGCCCAGATAAGGGAACAATATGCTGCCAAAGATGATAGAATGAAATTGTAAAAATATGCAGTATGGGATAGGTTATAATTCTTTGATGCTTTTAACATCCTTTGGGTGGAAAGATCAAATAACATAATGGAAAACTTTCTTGCTAATGTTTCCCTAAAAAACAATGATGTTACCCTTACTGGCATATCTTTGGTAGAAGTGAAAAATAGACCAGAAGTCCTTGATAATATCCATAACTAGAAAGTGTTTGAGGATGATGATGACATCCTTAGATTTTTCCAATGTGTAGATCAATATGATGGACAGAAAATTGACTGTGAATCCCTAGTAGTAGTTGTGGATGGTAGGGAATATTTTTTTGATCAAGAAGTTATTCAACTAGCTACTAATCATATTCCCAAAGGATTAGTTTAATTTGAGGGCATGTTTAGTATAAATGATAATTATATGTCCTAGAAATCCAATGCAAAGGTAGGAGATTTAGAAGAAATAAATCTAGGATCTGAGACATCTCCTCAGTTGGTCTATATTGGTAAAAATTTGGATAGGAATGTGAGATTGAATCTGATAAGGCTACTGAAAAAGTATAAACATATTTTTTCCCGGTCTTATGAGGATTTGAAAGCCTATAGGAAAGACCTGTTCCAGCATGACATCCTACTCAAATAAAATGTGAAACCATTTAGGCAAAAATAAAGACCTATCAATCTACTGTTGGCTACTAAAATGCAGATGGAATTGATGAAATTGAGGGATGCAGGCATAATTCAGCCTATCAAACATTCATCATGGGTTTCCAATTTAGTCCCTATGAGAAAGAAGAATGGGGACATAAGATTATGTGTTGACTTTAGAAACTTGAATGTAGCCTCACTGAAAGACAACTATGGATTACCTAATATGGAGGCTATGTTACACAAGGTCACTGGATGTGATCTATTGTCTATGATGGATGGGTTCTTAGGGTACAATTAGGTGCTGGTCAAAGAGTCTAAACAATTGAAGACAATATTTACCACTCCTTGGGGTACTTATGTGTATGCTTGCATGCCTTTTGGTTTAAAAAATGTTGGTGCAACTTTTCAGAGGGCCATGGATGTAGCCTTTAAGGATCTCATATATGTTCTTATGGTAGTTTAACAGGATGATCTAATGACCTTTTCAAAAAAGGAAGAAGATCATTGTAACCATTTGGAGAAGGTTATGATCAAAGCATTGGAATATGGGGTATCATTAAACCCAAAGAAATGCCACTTCGCTGTCACTGAAGGAAATTTTTTAGGTCACATAGTGTCAAAGGAAGGAGTAAGAATAGATCAAGAAAGAGTTGAGGCTATTCAAAAAGTACTTGCTCCTAAAAAATTGGAAGGCATACAATTATTTTTGGGATAAATAAATTTTGTCAGTAGATTTATTGCAAAGTTTGCAGAACTAGTCAAGCCCATAGTCAAGTTACTGAAAAAAGGATGTGAAATTTGAATGGGATCAAGAGGCACAATCAAATTTTGAGAAGATAAAACAAGCCATCCAAGAAGCCCCTATCTTAGTATCTTCTAATTATGCCAAACCTTTCTCTTTATTCACATTTGCTTCTTTTCATACTATTTCTGCAATCCTATTGCAGAAAGATGATGAGGGATTTGAACATCCCATAGCATTTTTTAGCAAATCTTTACAATCAGCTAAGTTGAATTATTAGTTGATGGAAAATCAGGCTTATGCCTTGGTAAAAGTAGTGAAGGATTTCATGCCTTATCTTGTATGTGCAAAAGTAAATGCATATGTTCCTCATGCTACTATAAAATACATTTTTGTCCAAAAAGAGGTAACAGGAAAGAGGTGTAAGTGGATAAACAAAGTTCAAGAGTTTGATTTGGAAATTCATATCACAAAGCTAGTGAGAGGACTAGGGTTGGAAAAATTAATGACAGAAGAGAATTTGGACCTATTTCAAGTAAGAAGTGTTTCTACCTGTGAAAATTCTGTTACAAGTATTGAAATGCAGCCATGGTATATTGACATTGTTTGTTTTCTTAAAAATGCTAGTTGCCCAGAAAATTTAAATGTTAACCAAAGGAGAAGCCTAAGGTTACAGGCTCAGAAATATGTTCTTTTGCATGGTGATTTATATTAGAAAAATAGGGATGGGGTATTTTTGTTATGTCTTGATAAAGGACAATCTAAAAAAATCTTGAAAGAAATGCATACAGTGATGTGTGGAGGAAATTACTTTGCTAGATCAACATCTCACAAAATTTTAAGGCCAGGCTATTATTGGCCTTGTTTATTTAAGGATACTCATGCCTTTGTCATAAATTGAGAACCCTGCCATAGATTCTCCACCAAGATGAAGTTTTCAGGAGCCTTATTATTGAATCCCATAGTTGCAGAATCCCCTTTTGCCATGTGGGGAATGGATTTTATTGGAGAATTTGCTGAGAAATCAAGTGGGGTCATAGTTGGATTTTGTTAGTGACTGATTATTTTACCAAATGGGTGGAGGAAATTCCAACTAAAAGCCTACAAGTGTAGTTGTCATTGAATTTTTGATGAACAATGTGATCATTAGGTTTGGTGTTCCAATCAAGCTAGTAATGGACAATGTCATGTGCTTTAGATCTGAGGAGTTTTTTGATTTGTGATATGATATGGGAATTTTCATTTATTACTCATCCCCTTACCATCCATAGGCTAATGGGAAAGCAAAATCAAGTAACAAAAGTATTCTACAAATTTTGAAAAAGACCCTAGAGAGTAACAAGAGATCATGGCATGCAAAGTTAAAACTTGCCCTATGGGCAGACATAATCACTATAAAGAAAGCCACAAGTAAATCTCCCTTTGAACTGGTATATGGTGTTCATTGAAGAATGCCTGTTAATAATTTACTTCCAATTTATATGTTCATCCAGGATGAAGAGATTGAGGTTTCTGAACCTATGCAAGAGAGAATGGTGCACCTAGTAGAATTGGATGAGGTAAGGAGAGATAGTCAGAGGGAGAATATAAAAATACAATTGAGGATGAAATACCTTTTTGACAAAAGGGCTAATGAAAAGAAATTCCAGTATGTTGACTTTGTATTGCAATGGAATGCCAGAGCTGAAGACAAAGGCAAACATAATAACTTTGAATCACTGTGGGTAGGAACTTTGGTTGTCTATCAGATTTATGGTAATGATTCATATCTCCTAAAGAGTATGAATGATGAAGAATAGGAGTTTCCAGTGCATAGAAAATTCCTAAAAAAATTCTTCAATTGAATAAATTTTTCCATGCATAGTAGTTGTATCTTATGTACAGGTGTGTTCCCTTCTATTGTGTGTTTGTTTGAAGAAATAGGTTAGTGCAGTTGTGGTCTGATTTCCCAAAGATCTATTGTTCTTTCTATAAAATTGCATTTAAGAATCCTCAGAGAGAGCTACTGTTAGTTATATTTTTGGTTTTGAATCTTTCTAGCAAATTTTTGGTTCCCAGTAGTTATTTTTGCCTGAAAATGATAAAATCTTGTCCAAAGTTATCAAAATTCCCTGTAAATTGTCATGTTCAAGCTTTGAAATGGTGAAAATTGCAAAAAACCTGTCTTAGGTTAGTCTTCATGTTCTTGGCTCATTCTAATTTCAAGTTACTTTATCAAGTAACTTAAGTGACCATAAGATCACGTGTCTCTTGTAAACGGGGCCACATTCAATTTATCCTAAGCCTTTAGCACTTTAATAATCCCTAAGTTTCAAAGCCCACAAGTCTTTTATTTAAGATCATGTGTCGTGCAACTTTTTTTTGATCCAACGGTTCACGTAATTGCTTATGACCAAGATGCACAAGATCTAACATATAAGTCATTAAGTGCTAACACCACGTGTCTTGGCGGGCCTGAGATTTGTAAAAAGTTGTTTGATAAACTATAGTTAGATTCCATTTTGATCCAATGGCTGACTTAGTAGCTTAATCCAAAGATGCATAAGATCTATCATTCAAGCCATTAAGCTGTGCTATTGCATGTCCTGAAGATGACGTGGGTTCCACTAACATCAAGGTGACCGAAGATTAAAGGGCTGACAGTTCTTAAAAGATCTAATGACTGATTTGATAACTTAATGATAAAGTGATCGTAATCTAACATGTAAGACATTAAGTTGTGATGCCATGTGCCCTAGTAGGTCTGGCTAAGGTTGTAAGAAAGGAGTTAAAGGTTTAGCATCTAAAGGTTGATCCGACGGTTGATTTAATCACTGGGTGATAAAGTGATCGAGATCTAAAGTATAAGCGATTAAGTCATGTTGACGTGTGACAATTTCGGGCCCAGTACAACACAAGGTTAAGATAAAGAGGATGCAATTTGAAAAGGATCCAATAGATCACTTAATAAATTAAGGTAAAGATGAGGAAGATTTAGAGTATAAGACATTAAGTGGTGTTGATGCGTGTCTAAGATGATAAAGTTACATCTGCAGTTAGTAAAGTCTGGTGTAAAATAACTGGTGGTCAGGTTAGAAAAAATTAGACGGCTAACTTAAAGGCTTATGGTGGAGATGCACAAGATCTAATTCTTAAGTGATCAAGTCATGCTGACACATGTCCCAGGTGAATAGTGGATTCTGTAAAGTGATGAGAGCCACATGGTAGATGAGATGCTGATAAGATATATGGTTCAGATTTAAAATTTTAAGAATGGTTTCAATGAATTATTGAGCCATGAATGTTCAAACAAGATGAATTGATTACAGATCATGTGGCCACCTCAGATAAATTTCAATGCAAGAGATTGATTTGATTGAGCATATAATTCATTACTTTAGTTCAAAGTTTCCATAATCATTGAAGTGATTGAAGCGAAACTAAAAGTTGTAGTAATCTCGCGCTCTTTGTTACAAATTGTAGAATGGGTAAGTTTTCTATTGAAACAATAAAATTCATACTTGCAGTAGGGTTTCAAGTTCTGAAAAGATAAATAGAGTGTTGACAAAGTCTGATATTGTTACTATAAGAAACCATAAATATAGAAATGGCCCCTAGAATTGAGTTCACTGGTAAAATTGATTACAAAGATAGGAATGTGCATGATGATCTTTTACAACAGCTGAATGGATTCAACAATGACTCTACTAAAATCAAACAATTAGTGCCTATAAGTCCTCATTTTAGAGTTGGGGAGGGTTTATATGATTTGGGAAGATGGGCTATAGATTCCAAGGTTAGTATAAGTGGTCTTAGTTTGTTCAGAATTGTTTTCAGCCAAAGGAATGCTCTTATCCCAGATTGTAACATATGGGATTTGGATGTTGGAAAATTGATAGTTCCTGGAGTGTTTATGGATACAGATTTGTTGATCATAGATGCAAAAACTTATGATAAGGTGTCTAGGGTTTTGAGAGATACAGATGGGAACATATTATTAAATGTCATAGCTGGTGAGATAAGAAAAGTTTTCAAGTTGAGTGACCTTTCTATTCAAATGGATAACATAGATTTTGAGTATTTCAAAGAAGTGTACAAGAATCAAAGGGAGTACTTCAGAACTGGGCCTTTGAAAGAATGCTTTAATAAGATAGGGGGTTTAATTGTAGTAGGCCCTAACACACCAGAACCCTTCAAATTAGATTATTTTAGTGGCAAGGCTAGAGGGATGTATAGTGCCCTGTGTCATGTTCTGGGAGAAGATGAGGAGACAACAATGCCCATTCACTTTATGCTTATGATGGTTCAGATTTTTCATCCACATTTGTCTGTTGTCTTTGAATTTTCTAATTACATTAATGATCTAATCCATCAAGGTCTAGTAGGAATAAAATATTCTAAGATAGTTAAGCCATTTGGATGGTATTCTATGATGATGCACACGATCTTGTATAAATAATTCTGACTATTTTGAGAAAGAAATGGATCTTATAAGATTTCAAGATGATGAAGAGCTGCCAGTTTAGTTATGGAGTACATATTTGTCTTGGGATAGGAAAGAGGCCAATTTTATCAATTATGATAGATGTTTTACCTCTAGGCTTAGAGCGCTGTTAAGCACAGACAACCCAAGAATTCACATAGATGTGTTAAGATTTTTGAGAGCAATGGAGTATGTTAAAGAGTTTCAGATTGTTCACAATTGGGGAGACTTCATTCTATACCCTATTTCAATAGTTTATTAGGGTCTATGGTTTCAGAGGAACTCCAAATGTCCTCCCTTATATGGTTCCACTCAAGATAGGCATGGAATGAATCCTTAGACAACTGGGTGGATTACAAGAAGAAGCATTGACTAGAAAAATTAAAGGCATCATCTTCCCAAACATTACAAAAGAACACCAGTTCATTATCACTAAAGGAAGATGGACCTAGTTTCATAAATACTTGGAGCCTTTTCATTTGGAAACATCAGTGGAAAGATGTGCAAATAATGAGGGATTCATTAGTGACATGTTCAAAAAGAGAAATAAGTGTTTAGCTCTAAAACATCAGTTCAATTTTCTTGAGGATATAATTAGAAATGAATTTGAATTGATGGAGCAAGAGATAAAGATGGAAAAGTGGTTAGTTTATAAGAAATCATTAGATTTTGTCCATAATTTTGATAAAGCATATGATCCCTTGAAAGAATTTATGCCCTGGGCAAAGAAGGTGGAATCCTTGATGAGTATGTTTGAAGACATTATGCAAGCCTTAGACCAGAACAAGAAGAAGGTAATGGAAACAAAGCCATAAAAGGCCAAGGCTATTTTGAGCAGAGCTATACAGGGAAGGGTTGTTCCACTAGGGATGAATTCTTTTCAGATGACCAATTTGTTAAATAAAGGGCTTTTATTCAATTCCTTTGGAGAATTCACATTAATGAATTCAGAGAGAAATGTCAGATTTGCAAGATGATCAACCTAATAGAGATAAAGATGACATTGAAAAGGAAGTAAAGTAGGAGATGGTAGCTAAATTTGACCAAATCACTACTGACGAAGGCAAAGAATTGGTAAAGAAAGAAGGAGTTCTCATTCTGCCAAGTTGGGATCTTGCTAATGCTATTGTATTTGATGCTATTAGAAAAGAGACCAAACCACTGCACACTAGTGGAGTGTCTACTGGTGTCAAATTTAGTGAGGAACATGCAACACTGGTAATGTGGTCTATAATGAAGAAAGACAATAAGAGAACTGGTGAAGAGGACCATGCTGAACAGTCTTGCAACGTGTTATTAAAGAGAGTGGCACACTTCAGGAGTAGAGGAAGCTGGCCGTACATTAGAATCTGCTAAATTTAGTATGAAAGTAGCCCAGAGGAAAGATGAAGAGAATAAAAGTTTAAGGACACAGGTTGAAGAGATCATGAAAGCATATAATGATGAAAGGGTAAAGTCCATTGAAAAAGACAAGAAAATTGCTATCCTAGAGGGAAAAAAAATATCTCAATTTTCTCCTCAAAGGATGATAACACAAGACCCACATCAGTCTACTTCATCCAGCCCAATTTTAACTTTCCCTCCTTCCCCTATACCATCAAGTCCTGTTACACAAGTAGACTTGTAATTAGAAAAAGAAAAATTGATTGCTGAAAGGACCAAGTTAAAAGAATCAAGGAAGAAATGGGTTAATGAGTCTGCAACATTTAAAGAAGTAGAGGCATGGGTACAACAAAGGTATTCTAATAAAATACTTGCCACTCTCATGCAGTGTACTAAGGAATTAAGTCCTCCTGCCATTTATTCACTAGGAAAGAAAGTTATTAGCATAATAAATGAGTATGATATAGACAAGGATAAGTGGGGCTTGATCATGGATATATGGAAAGGAAAGAAGGATGAATTGAAATTTTTCTATTCCACGTCCAAGCAAGAAAATAATATTGATATTAGTTTAACCAACACTTATAAATTCTTTAAATTACTAATGGACATGGACATAAAGAGAAGCAACATCATTAGGAAGGTAGAAAATTTGAGGAAATAATATTCAAAGGATAGATATGAGATGTTTCCTTACCTTTTCAAGAAGAGTAGTGAAATAAAGAGTGAAGAATTGTGGCTGAGACAAATGAATGAGGCATTGGCAACTAGGACCAACAGTATTATTACTTTGGAAAGCACACTTTTTTTTGTCCAACTGTGGAAATCATTGGCAAAGCCAGGTCATTTTTTGAATTCTGGAAAGAGGAAATTGAGAAGGAAAGTGTCAGTTGGGATGAGATTAACAACATAAAAGATGAAGTCATTGGTTTCTCTTGGCCAAGTGATGAGGTGTATGCATCATGGAAGGACAGATACAATGCATTTGATCAGGGAGAAGATGATAATGTGTAAAAGGAAACAAATGACAATGCTTCTCAATAGTTTGAATGAGACAGGCAAAGGAAAAATATTCTACATCAACACGATCAAGTACAACAAATTCTAGATGGTTATTTCTGAACAAGTTTAAAGAAAGTACAATAACTAGGTGGTTAGAGGACAAACTACTTTGAATATCTTGTAACAAAAGTGGTTATCATTCCACTTGTTATTTTTTCCTATATATGGGTCGTAGGTTTTGTCTTTTTGCTTAGTCATCCAAAGCTTGTTGCATCCTTGATATTTAGGGATTCCAAGATGACTAAGGAAAGCTATATATATAAAGTTAAAAGACTTTGTAAAGGATGGTGAATTTACAACTGCAAAGAAATATTAATATTTTGTTTAGTTTTTCAAGTTTTGGTCTATCTGAATGTATTGAAGCGGAATGATATTAATAAAATATAGTGGAATCTCCTATTTAAAATCTATGGTGTCTTTTTGTACTTTTGTTCACGCTCTTGTATGTTTAGTTTGTAATGCATTTTAAACATACTGGTTGTAAGGTAACTGTACAATTACTTGTGAGTTTCCTTCAAGGAGGGAGTCAGTCTTGTGAGCAATTCCAGAGGGCTAGGTATTAGTATGAAAATTTGATACATGCATGTGAGAATGAGAAGATAGTTTGTAAGGCACTCTATCTGGAATTTTATTTGTGTTCTTATTAATTGATTTTTTATGGATTTACATCTCATTGGACTCTTTGCCCGAGATTAGGCACTGGTCTAAGTTTTGATAAGTACTTCTGATGATCATTCATAAATCAAATTAATCTTTACATTTATGTTACTGAGAATATTCATGTTTGATTGTATTCCAAAGGTACAATTCATTTTACTGATTCCTTAAAGAGTGAATCATAAGGTTAACCTTCCTAAGTCCAAGAACTTTAAAAAGAAGGATGAAAATCCTTGTTTCACAGTTGTTTTCTATTATCATGATTATATTTTGGCTTGTTAAGTTCCTGTATCAAGTTGATTACAACCATCTGTAATGTGTTTCATCAGTTGATTCAA
Source organism: Thuja plicata (assembly GCA_018584345.1). Taxonomy (NCBI): domain Eukaryota; kingdom Viridiplantae; phylum Streptophyta; class Pinopsida; order Cupressales; family Cupressaceae; genus Thuja; species Thuja plicata. Next base: position 2,488,411 of record MU225402.1, on the reverse strand, counting down.
TAAATGATAATTAGAGAATCAGTGTAAACCCCAATCCATTGATAAGTTATTGTTAGATAGTAACTTGTATAGGGTGCACCCGCCTGGGTTTGTGGAGCCCGAAGTGTAGAAGGATTATATCCTTTTTGATTAGCCTTTTCCCTGTATGAATCTGGAATTGGGAATTTGAGAGTCAAGCTTGAATATCTATATTGTGATTCTAAAAGAAAAGGTGCTAACAGGGGGTATTGATGGCTGTCCATCTCAGGTTTCTCCCGTTACTAATACTTCTAATGTCACTATTTCAGATGTTGTCCTGAATACTGTCTCAGATGTTTTCCTGGGTCAGACTGATGTTGTTGGTATGTCAGGTGATGTGGCTGCTGTCCCTACCTAGATGGCTGATGTTGTCTCTGTCTCAGCTGTCATCACTGCTGGTGCTATTGTTTTTGGTGCCCAGGTCTCTTCGAGGGTGTTGCTATCCCTGTCCCTTCCAGGATTGCTGGGGTGGACAACCTTGCCTCTTAGGTTGTGGGTTTCTCTGCTAAATCTTTGTCTTGGTAGAACGATGCATTGATGATGGAGGAAGGATGGAAAAATGTCAAAGGAAAGAAATTAAAGTCTCCCAAGCCTCCTTTTGATATGAGTTTAAGGTCACATAAGGGTGGGACCAAATGATTATCCTGTTGCCTCTTTTTTTGTTGATTGTTGTTCTGGTCTTGGTTTCTTTCTTGTGGGAGTGTCTGCTTGTTCCTTTTGGTGTGTCCGGTGTTGTTTCTATGCAATATCATGGTTCTCTTAAAGCTCTACCTTTCGGTCTTTTGTTGAGAAAGGTTTCAGGTCCTTTTAAAACCCATTTTTACTTAATCAAAACAATAGAAAAATACATATTTATATACCCCCACTTATGTTTTTTAGTTTCATATTATAAAAAAAATGGTATTTAAAAAAAAAAAGTTAAATTGAATAAGGGCGGGGAGGGATGAAGCCCTACCTCAACCCCTCTCTCCACTACAGATGTGGGAGCGGTGACACCACTCACAGTGTAAACATAGTGGGGAGGTGACGGCTTGACCACACAACTCACTATGCTTACACAGTGGAGTGGGTGCCACCCCTGACCTCCACTGGTCTTCCTCCCTCCTTTTGCACTTATACCGCCATGCCGTGATCGACCACCCTCCAAGCTGCCTCCTCTTCCCTCCATTTCGCCTCCATCCCTCCACCCTAAGATGAATAGAGCCTCCTTTATCCAGAGGAAAGATAATGCTGCCCATCCTCCATAGATTCATCACCACACACATAAGCATGGCTAGGGTTTCAAAACCCTAGCCCTTTGCACAAAATAAAAAAAATATATTAAGAAATAAACATAAACATAGAGGCCTCAATTTAAAAAAAGGGGTATAATAGTTTGTGTATTTATAAACTAATTTTTAAATTTGAGATTTTATTTTGCGTATATTAGATTTCAAAGGTTTTCAAATTAAAATCCAATAGCTTTCATAGTTGAAAAGTTTAACTTTAGGGTTAGAATATTCTAGAAGTTTTTAATTAATTAACCAAATTAATATTTAATTCATTTTTAAGTAGAGATTAACATTAGAATTTAAATAAAGATTAATTTCTTATTATATTTTAAGTTAGAATTTGGCTTTCACATTAATTAAATAGAATTTTGAATTAAGGTATATTTTATTGAAGAAGTTTTTGAGACGACCAATTTTATTGAGATAATTTAATTAGGGGATTAAGCACATTTTATTAGATTAAATTATTGAGTTACCCTTTAAGATTAAATAGGTTCGATTTATTAAATGGAATATTATAATAACTTTTTGGTTACTATATTTTCTGATTTGTATAGATAAAGATTGTAATGTTAATACATCATTTAAGGTAATCATTTAAATACAATTAAATAAGTAATAACGATATTATTTAAATTTTCATTCTTTCTATAACTCTAACATTGAATCTTATTTAAGGATAACAATTTTAGGGTTAATTACGAAATGATTCACTTAGGGGTTTTAACATAGCCAAACTGGAACCTACTAGAACCACGACTGTTAGCTAAACATAAGAGACCTTAATCATTCTTGAGGGAGGTTGACCGAGTCTTTTTGGTCTTGATGCCCCTCAAACCTGATTAGGGTTCTTAACATGTATCTGTAAACCTAAACTAGTAGACAACTATAGACATGTGCAAGTACAAACATAGATAACATTATCTTTTTAGAAAATTTTTGTTGGTGTGTTTTTGCCAAACTTTTGGGCATGACATGTTTTCATTAGTTCTACACCGTGTTCTTCATGTCGAAGAAATTAGGGATTATATACATACAAATCTTGAAGATTTTGGAGTTTCCCAGTTGTTAAACTTTTATATGAACACACTTTTGATTGATTCTAAGTTGAAGGATGAATTCAAGGTGCTAGAGGAGAAGAAATTCACATAGGTTATCGAATTTCCATATTTTAATGAAAATGAATAGGTTAAGTATGTCTTGAGTCAGATTCATGCTGGATTCATGTGGTTGGACAAACATTAAAAGATCACTAAGGAAGTAATTAGAGAGGTAACTAGTTTGTGGTCATCTCGTGGCTTGCCTATTCTTAAATCTGTAAAGAATCAAATAGTCACATATGTTACCAGTGCAAAATTTGATAAGAGGGAAATGATTATAAATGAAATCATTGAACCAGATGTGAAGTTTTCTTTGATGGTGATTTTATATAAGGTTTACGATTCAAGAAGGGAGAATTCAATCTAAGGTACGACCATCTATGATTCTTATTAGATGGTTAAGGAGAATGCAGAATATGATTTGTGTAAATTGTTGTGGAGTCAATTGATGGACAATTTGGTAAAAATAAAGAAGGAAAAGAAGCACTCTTTTAAGTATGCCACTTTAATCATGTGCTTATTCTTCTACTTCATGACTGAGGTTCCAAGTGTTGGAAATGTGCAATGGGAAAATGAAAGACCAAAAACTATGCAGATTAGATATTTTATCTACATGGTTGACATCATGTCTCAGATGAGCACTCTTTGGGGTTTCTTTAAGGATTTTCAGAATAAGATACAATCTAGGGAAAGGATCCCTAAGTCTATTGTGGAGAAATATGAGGACACAATTTTCTTCATGGTCAAAATTGATCAATGCCTAAGGGAATCAGTGGAGCCAAGGTGATGCAGGAGCATCCTGGGGTAGTTGGAAATCCCACTAAACCAAAAAAAATGTTTTCTTTTGTTCTTTATCTTGTTTGGAGACTGCTCGGTGAAGTGCTTTGTTACTATGTTTCTTGGGTATGCTTGTTCCGAGTTGGTTTCTGTTGCTTAGGTATGCTTGTTTCGTGTTGGTTTTCTGTTGCTCAAGTATGCTTGTTTTGAGTTAGTTTTGGTTGCTCAAGTATGCTTGTCTCAAGTTGGTTTTCTATTTCTCGGTGATCTCTGTTCCTGAGTTGTTGCTCGGTTTTTCTCATCCTGATTTTTTTTTATCTTGATCTGACCAACTTCTGCATTTAATTTCCATGTCGCAATTAATTTGGAGTCCCTCATTGGGATATTATGTGGACCTAAATCTATGTTGGTACATTCTCATATGTATTTTTTTATTAATTGCAGCCGACTGGTGCATTTAATATCTGTTCATTGTAGAGTGTATGGCTGACTTGGTTATTTAATTGTTATTTACATGTTAACTTGTGGCAAGTGTGTATAAAATAGGGTCTGGGTTGATGTGTAGAGAGGACGGAAGAGAGACAGAGGCATTGGAATATAGATAGAGGATGGAAGAGTAAGTTGATAAGATGAATGATTGTAAGTTGCTGTAGATAGTTGTAAGTGGGTAGACACAGATTGCATATTGCTTGGTGGCTTACGAGCACAAGTTTAGATCTAGTTTCTTCCACTTAGCTATAGGGTAGATGGATAAAGTTGTATCTTGTGAGATCTTGTTGAATCAGTTGATTTAATTGGCCCTAACTGTGAAGGCCTTACAACCCAGAATTTTCATTATGAGATAATATAAAGTTGATATTGATATATCTTGTGTTGTGTTTTTTCCACTGTGTGTTCTTGCTGTTAGCTGCAAGTTTGGATAGTCCTTCATTGGAAGATTTGAGCTTGGACTTCATAAAGTGGTATCAGAGCTGCTAGTTTGTTTCTTGTGGAGCTTAGGGTTTTTGAATATTTGGAGAGATTCCTCTGAGACGATTGGACCCTAGGGTGTTTGCAGATCTTTATGAGGAGGTGGAAGTGAGGATAATAGAAAGATTCAGATCTAAGATGATGGCGATGAAAAATGAAATCGTAGAAGGTATAAAAAATATTGGATTGCATAGAGGTCCTAGAATGAATGATGGTTATGAAGAAGCTGCTAAAGATTTTAAAGTTGCTGGATCTAGTGGAGATGACAGAGCTGATCAGATAGAGAGATCTGGAGGAGACAGATATGATCGGTTGCAGAGATCTAGAGCTCAGTGGAGTACAAACTATCAAATGGAGGTTTCTAATTTTTTAGGTACATTGAGACCCGAGGACCTGATTGATTGGATCAGTGAGTTAGAAGGCTACTTTGAGTTAGAAGACATTGAAGATCCACTTAGAGTAAGGCTAGCACAGACTAAGTTGAAGGGACATGCTGCTTTATGGTGGAAAGAGTTTCAGAGGGACCGAGAAGAAGAAGGTGAGATGGAGATGAATCAGTGGAGGATGACGGTGATGAAGCTAAAAGCTAAGTTCATTCTTGCCGACTATGAACTTGAGTTGTTTAAGAAATTGCAGAATCTAAAAAAGAAGGAGATGACTGTGGAAGATTATACCGAGGAGTTCTACGATTTGACTATTCAGTTTGGGCATAGAGAACTTTCTACAGAAAATGTGGTGAGGTATGTTAATGGTCTAAAATTTAATATCTAAGATGAGATTGATATGTTGAAGATTGAATCGGTAGAAGATGCTTATCAGTATGCATTGAAGCTAGAAGATAAGTTGAAGAGAAGACATTCTGGTAATTCCCGAGGGAAAGAGAAGCAAGAACAATCAGTGAAGGATAAACCAAAAGTGGAAGATGAACCAAAACCTATTGAGCTGGGGAGAAGAATAGGTAGAGGTGTATTCAGAGGTACTTGTTATAACTATGGAGAAGAAGGACATTGGTCATTTGAATGTCCCCATGCAAATAACAAGGTTGTTAGTCACCAAAATGTTGTGGTGAATGAGGTTGCTGAGAATGAACCTGAGGTGGAGGGTATGCATCTTTTTCTCAGGAGAAATTTTTTTCCCTCTAAGTAAGCTGATTCTTGTCAGAGGAAGAATTTGTTCAGAACTTTGTGCAAGTCTGGTGGTAAACCTTGTAAGGTGATTGTTGATGGAGGAAGTAGTGACAACCTAGTTGTTGAGGAGATGGTTTAGAAAATTGGTTTGAAAAGTTTGAGGCATCCTTGTCCTTATTATAGGATAATTTGGTCACAATTTGGTCATGCAGTAGAGGTGAAAGAGAAGTGCATGGTGATTTTTTACATTGGTACCTATAGAGATGAAGTATTATGTGACATTGTGGAGATGATTTCTTGTCATGTTTTACTCAGTAGACCTTGGCAGTATGGTAGAGAGGCTATTCATGACTGTAAAAGAAATTCCTTTACTATACTGAAGGATGGGAAAAATTCTATTTTGTTTCCTTTGAAGGATGCAGAGATTGGTAACAGGATATTGAGCATTGGTAGAAAGTCTAAAATGGTTGCAGAGGTTGGTGTAGACATTAGTATACAGAGATACGAAGATAAATCAACAAGTGCTAGTGGTGAAAGGAAGTAGAAGAAGAACCAAGGGAAGAGTGTGTCAGTTGAGGACTTGGAAGACATGTATATCAAGAACTAGTTTGGGATCTATGTGTTGAATCTCAATAGATGTTCATCCAGCTTTTGAGAACATCTTTTTGCACTTGGGGTGTCTAATGCAGGAGCATCCTAGAGTAGTTGGAAATCCTTCTCACCAAAAAATATGTTTGATTGTGTTCTTTAGCTTGTTTGGAGACTGCTCGGTGAAGTTCTCTATTACATTGTTTCTCGGGTATGCTTGTTTCGAGCTGGTTTCTATTGCTCCGGTATGCTTGTTTCAAGTTGGTTTTCTGTTGCTTGGGTATGCTTGTTCCGAGTTGGTTTCTGTTGCTTGGGTATGCTTGTCTCGAGTTGGTTATCTGTTGATCGGTGATCTCTCTTCTCGAGTTATTGCTATTGCTCAGTTTTGCTCTTCCTGAGTTGTTTATCTTGATCTGGCTGACTTCTACATTTAATTTCCATGGTGTTATTAATGTGGAGTCCCTCATTGGGATATTGTATGGACCTAAATCTATTTTGGTACATTCTCCTATGTATTTTGTTATTAATTGCAGTCGATTGGTGCATTTAATATCTGTTCATTATAGAGTGTATGACTGACTTGGTCATTTAATTATTATTTACATGCTGAATTGTGATAAGTGTGTATAAAAGAGGGTTTGGGTTGATGTCTAGAGAGGATGGAAGAGAGATAGAGGCATTGTAATATAGATAGAGGATGACAGAGTAAGATGATAAGCTAAATGATTGTAATTTGCTGTAGATAGTTGTAAGTGGGTAGACATAGATTGCAGATTTCTTGGTGGCTTGCGAGCACAAGTTCAGATCTACTTTCTTCCACTTAGCTATATGGTAGATGGATAAAGTTGGATCCTATGAGATCTTTTTGAATCTATTGATGTAATTGGCTCTAACCAGGAAGGCTTACAACCCAAAATGTTGCATTATGAGATAATATAAAGTTGATATTGATATATCTTGTGTTGTGTCATTTCCACTGTGTGTTCTTGTTGTTGGCTGCAAGTTTGGATAGTCCTTCATTGGATCCTTTGAGCTTGGACTACATCACAAGGACATCATGGATCATGCCTATGGGGTATGAGGTAGATGAGCAGATTCTTGACATAGATGCTCAAAATATATTGAGTAAACCTATAGAGAATATAGAGGAAAGATTTTGTAATTATAAGGTAAAAGACTTGAAGTGGCATACTAAATTGAATAAGATTCATATGGTAAGGAAAGTCAGAAAATAAGTTGATAACTTGGCAGAGAGTATGGGAATTCCAGTGCAAGTAGTGAGGGAAGGTAGGAAGAAGAAAATGGAAGAGGAGAAGTCAATTGGGATTGATGAAGCTAGTCTAGATATTCCTTCATCTAGACTAAGGAAAACCATAAGTTATGCACCCTCCACAAGTCCTCCTAATCTTGTCAACACCAAGAAAAAAAAATTAGAACCACCCGGGAAGGAAGAAAAGAAAATGAAAGATAAGAGAACAAAGGATGATGATGAAGCCATAGAATCACATGATGCCCTGAAAGAGTTGAAGTCTAAGGGCACACATGCATCAATGGTCTTAAAGGAAAATCCATCTAAAGATGAGAAGGTAAGAAAGAAGATAAAATATGATAAAAATCATATGTCAGTTAGTGAAGTTGAAAAAGCTATAACAATACATTGTAATTTGAAACCTTTTTTGCAATTTTATAATAAGTTTGATAAACATGGGAAAAGAGTATTAGAAGATTTCATTAGTAAATACTTGAACACATTCAAGAGGGATCTTGCAAGAAATCATGTCTAATATTCCTAGAAGCTTGTTTAATCTAATGGAATTTAGAAGAGTCAATGTGAAAGTTGAAGATGATAGGTTGAAAGAACAAGTTTTGATAAGTTTATGTCCGGTTATAACTGTGGAAGAAATGGAAATGATAGTTAAGAAGGATAAAGATCATTTTAGAAGAAAATTAGGGATAAATAGGCTTATGATTGGTCAAACAAATCAAGTTATGAGAGAGACATGGAAGGCTTTGAAGAAAATCATAGAAAATAAATTTGATATTGCCAAAGATTCAAATCAAGATGTAAATGACACCTGTATTCCTGATAATGAGTCGGTTGATGACATTATTCCTACTTAAGTCAATATTCCTGAAGTTAATGTGTATATTGATCCATAAGGAGAATTTGGAGGAGAGATTAAAGCTGAAGAAAGGGTTGTGAAGGTGACCAAGGTAATGCATCAAGAGGTAAAGGCTAAGGCAAGAGACACTGCAGAGGCAGTGAAACAATTTCTTGAGAAGGACAATTTGGAGTTGGATGATCAAGAAATAAATCAAGGGCCTATCAAATTGGCCACATTATCTCCAATCTATAATTTTAATCTCACATCATTTTCTCAAGCCAAAGTAAGGGAAGATATTTTGAGATCTTATGTTGAAGATAATGAATTGTTGAGTCTTGCTTCAGGTGTCTGGAAAAGATTATGCCTAAATTTTCAAAGGATCTATTAGACACCCCTCTGGATAGTTAAAGAGATTAATACAATTTGTAAGTACTTCCTTTTAAACCTTATAAAAGTCCACTAAGATTAAGCTCCATATTGAATTTGATGCAAATAGATTCAAGAGATTGATTGAGATGATTACAAATGATAGAACATTGCTAGATATCAGTGTAAAGAGTATTCAAAATGCCCCATCTGAAGGAGGTAATATCTAAAATTAATGTCTATCATTTTCTACATTTGTTGATGAGATTGAAAAGAAGATAAAGGAGCTTGAGAAATAGTTGGCCAATATTTCCCAGTCCTTTGATCCACTAATTGTTTCCGCATCTAGTCAAGAAGGTAAAGTGATATCTTTGCTTGAAAAGATCAAAATTTTAATGCATGATAGAGAAAGGATGATTGGTAGAGTTGGTGATCTCTGGAGTTTAATTTCTCCCAAGTTGGAAATAATGATGAGTGCCTTGAATGATGCTAAATTTTCCATGAACTCAAGTGATCCCAGAGATCTCAAGACTACAGAAAAGAAAGCATATCTTCTCAGTGGTCTCATATCAGTTTTGGAGAGTCTCAAGAAAGATTGGGATAGTGATTTGAAGGTAATAAAGAATAAATTTTCAGATTTATTTAAGATTATATAAATATGTGGAGTCAGCTCATAAATAAGTGGCTTATTATAAGAATTTTGTATAAATTTTGGTATGTGGATCCCTATGTTTTCCATTGATGTCAAAGGGGGAGAAGTGGATAGTGAGAAATGTATCAAGATTAGTAATCATCTCAGGGGGAGTATTTGTTTTTTAGTCTTGCAGTGTATACATATGTGGTATTGGTTTTGACACTTAGTTATTTTTCACTAAGTGTTTAAATTTTTTCATTGATGGAAACTAATCTCAGTGCACCCTTCCACATGATAGGATTTAATTCAGCCAGAAGTATTTTTGGAGATTTGTCAAAGTCTGGTGAAGAATAGAATATTTAATAGTATTTAGTATTTGGTTCGGTACATACTCTTAGTTCAATATTTTGAGGTGTGAATCCAAGGGAAGATTAATGAATATCTATTCTACCATATTCCAGATTTTGGTGGTCTGGTCTTATTGGGTGTGCAAGTTAGAAGATTTTGTATATCAGTTTTTGGGTTATCAGTAAAGAACTATAGTGTGGTATGGTAAATCCTTATGTGGATCTGTCAAATTGATTTTGGTGATTATTTTTGTGATCAAGGATGATTAGAAATCTTGTGGGATAGTGTGTGTTGGATTATTTTGGTTTGCATTGGTGTTTACACCCAGATCTAGCTGATTGATTGTACATGTTTCATTATTTTATTAAGTATTCTTGAGGCCAACCTATAAGCGATATAATCTCTTGTTGTATATATATAAGATCAATATTTTTTGTCATTATGACATGGATGATGGTGTGTGAAAGGTGATTGTAGTGATTGTATGGTGTTTCACATGCATAAGATAATGATTTGAGGTCTAAATTAGAGTAGATAAATGAAGTGTATGAAGTCAATATTTTGTACTTAAATCAAACCGTATTTTGGCATTTGTAGATGTTTTTTCACAGTTAAATATTTTTTGTGACATTATAATTATCTTATAAGAAGTGAGATTCTTTTGTATTTGAGCAACGAGCTCTAGGTATTGTGCTTGAATGTACATGCATTCCATTTTGTAAACTCCTAATAGGGTATAATACTTCTGTAGAGTATTTTTCATTTTTGGGTTAGTCCCCACCATTGTTTTTCCCTTGATCTAGTTTCCATGATAAAAATATTAATGTTATGGTGTTGTGGATATTTTCATTATGCTTTAGCATTTTAATTTTCATAATATGTGTTAAGTGGATAAAGAATCAAAATAGTAAATTTAAAAGGTGCACAACATTAATTTATCCCCTCTTAGTGTTTCTTAATTCAACCATGTCAATTATCTAAGGAGCCTATAGGTAAAATTATAGTCTATTTGCAAATTCATATCTTAGCTAGAAAATAAGTGTCACTCATTTTAGCATTATTGTATATTTCAAGAACAACATCATCTTTAGGAGCTCTTCTATCCCAACATGATACAAAAGGATATGAATGAGCTATTTACTACATAAATTGAACACTTTTAGGATATGAGTTGAACTACACAACCCTAGAATGATCATATCTAACAATTTTATTTTCATCCCAACATATTAGACAATACATGCTCAATCACAAGACAATACACATAGCTAATATTGATCCCCTAAAATGCTTTTTCAACAAAGCAACACTAAAAGAGAGGTTATCCAAATTGGTAATGTGTTAATATATAGAAGAATTGAGAGGGGAGGTGAATTGGTCTAAGTAGAAAATGTACTAATGCAACCAATAAATTGAAAAAGATTTTTACCAACTTGTAAGTAATGAAGCATGCAATAGTAACTATGTAGTAGAAGTAAAACAATTCAAACATCAACAAATTATAACTCATAAAACCACTATTTTTATCATGGAAAAACTTGTAAGAGGGAGAAAACCATGGTGGGGATGACACCCACAAAACTCTTCACTACAGTAAAATATTTTCCCTATTAGGAGCTTACAATACCCTGTTAGGGGCTTACCTGGTTAAGAGTGACTAGTACCTTGTTAGAAGTAAAAAGACACCTGTAAAGATCTACCTCGCTAGAGGATTTAAAAATCATTCTTAGAAGTCACCTTGTTAGAGTATTTATTCAAAATGCCTGTTGAAGTCCACCTTGTTAAGGGATTTAACCTTGCTAACCTATTAGAGTTAGCCTTGAGCAATGAACTCAAATCACTAATCTGGAATGACACTACTTTCCTATAAGATCCAATTTAGTCTCTAAACTCTTGACATAATACTCTGCCTCTGTTTCTGATCACAACCACCAATAATACGATCAAAAAACCTAAATCTGTGATTTAGCTTTTCTTTATATAACTAATCTTAAGTCGGTTAAAACATTGAAAACAATCCAAAAGTCAACCCAAAACTTTGACCAACCACATAAAAATTTGTGCCAATAAAACTTAACATGTTGGACCAAAACATAATATAAATTTTTATTACAAAATAATGATAATAACTTAACCGCCTTGACCATCTGATCATCAGGAACCAATGGGTAAGTCAACCAGTTCATATAGAACAATCACCAAAATAATAACTTTCACAAAATGTTGAGTTAATTGTTGCAGTTGTACATCCAAACTCCTCTGACCAAATTAACACTCTAGTAGAGATCACACCTCCCAATGTGATAGCAAACTTGATCACTACAAGAGACACATTTTTTTACTGTCTTCTTGTTCACTAGTCAGAACACTTAGCAAAAATTGCTTCACCTATTCATCCTATCGATTATTAAAATTAAAATTTACCAATCAAAGCCTCTCAAAAACCTCTCAAAAATTTTCTTTTGTTGTATCCAAGGAACTTTCCCATGATTTTTGCAAGTGTATGATGGCTTGAATATGTTCATGTAGAATAAAAGATAACTCCTCCATAGCTTTAAGAGTACTCATATCAGGTAACCAAAGTGTTACCTCTACTTTTTTAACATTCTATTATGTAACATCAATTGTTGCAATTAGATAGGTCTACAAATCTAGTAATGTAGTGATCCTCTTGTGTTTTTCTCCTTGCAATGTTTCTAGCTTATGATTTATCACCTTCACTTGTGATCCATAGGATGTAGTTGAATGTGAAATATGACAGAAACTAGAAATTAAAGATTTAAGATCCTGCCGAGCTTCATTCCTCTTCAGCTCCAAATCTTGGGTAAACAATGAAAAATAATTTTCTTTGGCCAATAATCGACCAAATTCCTTCAAAGTTTCCTTTACCTGATTTACTTGAACTATAAGATGCCCTTTATTTTATGCAATGGTTTCCATCAACTTCTTAGTCCTCTTCTTCTCATAATCCAACTTAACTCTATTCATAGTTGCTTCCTCCCAGCTTGAGACCTGTTGAGTAATAGCATTGACCAAAGTATCCATTTGTTCAATTGTAGAAGAATTTGGATCATGTATAACTTTAGGTACATGATCTGACTAATTATTTTGAGCAATATCTAGTACTTGAGCTTGTCTTCTTTTACTTCTTAGTTTGTCCCTTTGTACTTTCAACTTTAGTATGTCTCATATTCTCATTAGTTCACTAGGAATCATCTTAGTAACATCAATAGGCCCTTTAATGACCTCAATATCATCTTCCTTAATATCATCTTCAGTCTCTTCCTCAAGAGCATAAATAGTCTTTCTCTTCATCATGTAACTAGAACTCTCACCAATATTCAATTTCCTTTTGACTAAATGTGTTGCTACGTCATCTTCATCTTTCCTTTCAATATCACTAGTCTATCCAACTGTAGTAGATGAAACATGTATCTCCACCTCTTCATCTTTATCCTTTTTTCCTTCTTCCTTACCTTGCACATATGCAATTTAAACATTAGGATCTTGTTGTGACATATCATAAGGTAAATTACCTATAATGTCTTTAATTACTTGTTCAGTAGAAAAAATTTCATCTGCTATAACCTCCTCTTGAGTATTTTTTACTGGTTCATGTTCTTTCAATTTATTCTTCATGATTTTTACTATCTCCTCATGAATTTCCTGAGACTCACCAATTAATATTCTGTATACTCTAGCCCTTGTTTTGAATCAAGGTCTTATTGGCTCAATTTTAAGCTTCACATCTTCAATATATAATTCAGGCTTTAGTAGAGTTAATGTTTTCTCCATCATTTCTCTATCTTACTTTAGAGTATGTCTCCAGCTAGCATCAATCTTCTTATATAGTGTTCTAGGTATCATCTTATGTAGTTCACTAGGTCCTCTATAAAACTTATGCAAACTAAATACAATAGCATCTTCAATATTTTGCTTGTCTGCATCATCAAATTTCTCATTGCATCGGTTTTCATCACTTACACTAACATATTCCTTAATACTCTCTGCTATGGTATCTGCAGTCAAAATTCTAAAATTATGAGGACTAATTGACTTCTTAGTTGTCATGCCAACTACTTTAGATTTATTGTCACTAGCCTTAAATTCTTCTTGCTCTTTATCTAAATCATTTTAAGGTTCTTCTTCTTCAGTAGTAGCCTACATTTTTTCTTTTTTCCTTAGACTCTTTGTAACCATGAGTCATTCCTTTCTTTCTCTTGTAAGTCCTTTGTTCTGTCACCAGTGTTTTAATTGCTTCCTTCTCCTTCTCCTTCTCCTTTAACACCGAGGAACTCCTAGTAGCTCTATCTCTTGCCTTACCATCTGTAGAAGATACAACCTCTACCTCTTCAATTTTTGCAGCAACAAAAAAAGTTTCTTCCTCTTGAGTCACAAATTTCTTTCTGGTCTTATCCATCATAGCTTTAGTAATGCCACTCTTCTTGGCTAAATCATCATTTTCTTTCTCACTCTTCTCTCTATCAAAAGTTCCTTCAACTACAAATGAATTTTCAAATAGGTTTCTTTATAGGTACCAATCCTAGGAGTACTAACATCAATTAGTTTGGAAAAGAACTCATCAACATGAAGTGATACAATATCACCATCTACATCATAACCCATCAGTAAATCCCAAGAATTTCTTGGTTGTATTGACTGCATCATGCATGTATCAGTATCCACAATAAAAACATATATCATATTTATAATTTTCTACAATACCGGTTGGGATACGTTCTCTCTCATGCATGCATTTCTGGAAATCTTTAAAATAACCCCATACACTATTGTTAAAATTATTTCATAGCCTTGATTTCTTAGTAATCTCAACCAACACATGGGTTTTCGTAATGATAACAATGTTTAACATGGAACAAAACCACCGCAACACAAAAAAAATGATACTGCTTCAGTTCGTCGCTAGAGTTCTTCAAACAGTGGTTCACTTCAAGTACAAAAAAACAATCTTCAATTCAAAACCACTTCAAAAATATTTGAAATCTCTTAGGATACGCTAACAAATGCACTTGTTATCTTGTATAATGTAAAGTGACAAATGATCTTCACTTTTTCCCTTATAATGTCTCATTACCAAGCAATAAATGTAAACGGTCAAATAGTAGCCATAACCAGTCACTGTGGTTAGAAACATAAAGAGTCACTATGTCATTAAACAAAAACATTATGCGGTCTCAAAGAATCATATGAAATTCAATATATGCCATCAGATTCTTACATAATATCATTAGAAATCTAAATAAGATGATAAATATCATTGTAAACACTATCTTAGGAGATAGGTTATAGATCTTAATTGATTTCCCCCCTAAGCCAATAGCTTTGACTTAGTCAGATTATGAAATCTCTACACTACCCAATGTAGTGGAGTTCTCTGTCATTTCATAAGACTTAAATTATCCTTTCTTTACCCATGTATCCTTCATCTACTTCTTTATTCCTTCAGCATCAACAACCTTCTTGCCTTTATCATTATCAGGTTTATTCATCCAGTGAACTGCATTATTATTTTTGTTCACTCTGCAAGACCTAGCAAGAGGTCCAATCTTATTGCAATTTAAACACACCATACCAGTTTGTCTGATGGACCAACATTGCCTCTACTGGTTCTAATCCTACAATTCATTACTGTGTGTCCAAAGTTAGGCAAAAAAAAAAGGTAACATTGAGTTTCCTCTCCCTTTGGTAAGGGTTGCCCCAATTCACAAGTGGCCTTTCATTGCTAATTCTCATCTTGCACTCATTAACCTTATAACCATACTTGTTACAGTGATAATTTAGTTACCTCGAAAAGTATTAATTCTAGCACTGTAAACAATAGATCTACCAAAATAATTTGCAAACCTAGGAACATATGGATTAGGTTTAGGCCAACAAACATTAGCAATATGTCCTTCCTTGTGACAATTGAAATATATTAGTCTATAATTCCTCTTACTAACTTTGTTGTTATTCAGCATAGGTGCAGAATTTTCTTCTACATGAGTCTCTTTTGTATCAGATGTCTCATCAACTTAAAATTTGGAAAAACCTATTCCTTGTTTTTCATTATTTTTCCTTTGTCTAGAGAGTTGTTCATCAACTTTAACAAAAATCTTGTTGAACTTGTCCAACGGGTCATTAGCACTCCTCAACTCTTCTTTCAACATTCCATCCTCATCTTTGAGATCTTCATTCTCTCTTATGAAATTAGCATTTTCTTCATTAGAATCATGTAGGTGTTCCCTCAATTTGGAAAATTCTTGCTCAGATCTGAAAATCTCATCCACCTTAGTTGTTGGGGTTTCATCTTTGGATTTTAGGGAATCTTCTACAACTTTCTTAGCTTCATCTACAAATTTCCTTAATTTTATCTCTTTACCCATTCTTATTGAGAAGTTTTCCAACTCCCTTTCCATGTTCTTCTTTTCTTGTTTCAGTTTGTCTAGCACCTTATGCTTGTCCTTATTATACTTAGAGTTGTTCATTTCCCAAGGTCACAACTTCTACCTTAGATTAATCTGATCTACTTTGCTCATAAAGATGCTCAATAAGATCTTCAATTTCATTCAACTATTTGAGAAACTCCTGTCTTTTATCCCTAGAGATATTCAACTATTCTTTAAATTTCTCAATCATATCCTCAGCCTCAGTAAGTTGTCTTCTACAAAACTCCATGTCTCCCTTAAGGATCTCACCCAAGTTGTTAGGCTTCTTCAAGGGCACTAGGCTCTAATACCAATTGTTAGTATATAGACGCACTAAGAGGGGAGGTGAATCATAATAAGTAGGAAATGTACTAATTCAACCAATAAACTAAAAAATATTTTAACCAACTTTTAAGTAATGAAGCATGCAAGAGTAACTATGTAGTAGAAGTAAAACAATTCAAACATCCACAAAGCATAAATCATAACACCACTATTTCTATCGTGCAAAAACTTGTAAGAGAGAGAAAACCATGGTGGGGATGACACCCACATATCTCTTCATTGTAGTAAAAGTGTTTCCCTATTAGGAGCTTACAATACCCTATTAGGGGCTCACCCAGTTAAGAGTGACTAGTACATTGTTAGAAGTACAAAGAGACCTGTTAAGATATACCTCACTATAGGATTTAGAAATCCTCACAAGTCACCTTGTTATAGTATTTATACAAAATACATGTTAAAGTCCACCCCGTTAAGAGATTTAACCTTGCTAACCTATTAGAGTTATCATTGAGCAATGAACTCAAACCACTGATCTCAAATAGCATTGATTGCCTATAAGATCCAATTAAGTCTCTAAAATATTAATGAAATACTCTTGCTCTATTTTTTATCACAACCACCATTAACACGATCAAAAACCCTAAATATTTAATTTAGCTTTTCTTTATATAGTTGTTCTTAAGTCGGTTAAAATATTAAAAACAATCCACAAGCTGACCCACAACTTTGACCAACCACATAAAAATCTGCGCCAATAAAACTTAACATGTCAGTCCATAACATAATACAAATGTTTATTACAAAAAAATTACTATAAATTAACCACCTTGACCATTTGATCATTAGGAACCAATCAATAACTCAACCGGTTCACATAGAACAATCACCAAAATACTAACTTTCACAAAATATTGAGTTAACTATTGTGGTCGTACATCTAAACTTCTATGACCAAAATAAGGATTTAGTAATGATCGCACCTCCCAATGTGATAGAAAAATTGATTGCTACACAAGACACATTCTATTATTGTCTTCCTGTTCATTGATAAGAACACTTGCAAAAACTGCTTCACCTATTCATCATGTCCATCGATAACATCAACCTATTCACCAAATCTAATAGAGTGAATAAGTTGCCATCAAGACAAACTCAAACTCATCATTTCACCTCCAAAATCCATCATAATTCCAAAATAATGATCTTGAGAAAATTTGATATCAAATATATTGACAAAAAGGCCATCAAAGGGCATATCATAGTAGATCAACTTTCCAAATCTCTAGTCCCAACATATCACTCCATTCTACTAGACTTTCTAGATGGATCCATATTTGCAATGGATACACAAACATAGTGGAATTTATACTTTGATGACTTATATACCCCAAAAGGAGAAGGTTTTAGAATCCAATTTATCACCCCAAAAGGTGATTCCATATGAGGTCCTATAGACAAAATTTTGTATGCACTGATATCATAGTAGGGTATGAAACGCTCCTACAATTCTCAAGATAGCAGTCCAATGGAACATCAAAGACCTACATGTGTAAGGAGAATTCAATCTAATAGTAAGCTAAGTTAATGATGACTACACGACCAAAGATAAAAATCTTGTGTCCTACAAGAGGATGGTTGATCACTTCAAGAAATACTTTGATAACATTGTCTTTGAGTGGATCCTAAGAGGGAAAAAAGGTAGATGATGCAATGGTAACCATTGTATATTTAGTTTATATTTTAAATGACATAAAAAAATACGAGTTCTTCATTGACAAGATAATGGTCCTCACATTTGAGGTCCTTCTATCTAAGTGTAATGCTCGCCATGGAACTCATGAGAAATTAACCTAACTTTACACTATGTTGATGCAATGATTTTTCTTCCTTAAAAGTTAAACATACATAAATAATGAAAATGAACATTCAACAACACAAATGCGGAGGCAAGTACAACATAAGTGCAAGTAACATCATTAACTTATGATAAGACATTATACCAATGTTCATAAAACCAGTTAGCTAACCCAAGGGTTACAAGATGTAGTTAATTTTAATTGCATTAACTAAACTACTAATAATGAACATAACATAATTCACATGACATATATTACATTCATTTTAAAACCCAAATGAAATATTTATAATTCTTTAATTAGCCATAATGAAATGAACACATATCAATAAGGAAACTAACATATATATTGAATAGAAGGAATCAACATACATTCACCATATTAATATAAACAAACATAAAATCAATATGATACAATTGATACTATGTGTGTTAATTAGTGCACCTTTTATTTGCAA
Organism: Thuja plicata; assembly: GCA_018584345.1. Classification (NCBI taxonomy): domain Eukaryota; kingdom Viridiplantae; phylum Streptophyta; class Pinopsida; order Cupressales; family Cupressaceae; genus Thuja; species Thuja plicata. The sequence goes on along the minus strand of MU225402.1, from coordinate 2,470,082 downwards.
CATTACACTTCAATAGATCATTATATTAGTAGAAAAGCACAAAAAAGCAAGGGTTTGAAGCTAAATACTAAAACTCACCTATTGCTTCCTATCTAGGAGGAGTTTGAAGAATGCCATAATCATTCCCTCAGATTATGCACAAATCAGTGACATATACAACCTAAGAATGGAAGATTTGAATAAAAAGTAATCTAAATGCTCACTAAACATGCATATTAGCTCTAAAAATGAAGATAATAACAATGCATAATATTAAATCTAAGATGCAATATGGATTTATAATTAATCTAAACAACATAACAATGCTTTCAATTCTAAAATTAAGGGCCATTTGAAATTAAAAAAATCATTCTATTTATAGAAGAAATGAGGAGAGAGAGGGGGACAAGGTTCATTAATGAAGGTGTAAAAACCATTAATGAGGTGGAAGAGACATTAATGCCAAAGGCATTAATGAGGCATGGTGGAAGGCATATGAATTAAATGCAAGCATTTAAGAGGCATGGTGAGGGTTTAAGAAGCATGGGTGAGGGTTTATAGTCAAGCTTGAGAAATTTGACTTTCTCAAGTGGGTTGGATTCCTAATCACAGGTTTAAGAATGTGACAACATTAGGAAGTGGGTTAGGATAGGATTAAGATTAGGATTAGGCTTAGGATGGGGGGAATAGGTTAGGATGGGTTTGAACCCAAGGTTAAGGTGGTTGAGATAGGTTAGGTTAGGGTTAAGGGGAATGTTAATGAAATGAATTATAATTAATATATTCATCCAAAAATAGGGAAATTAATTATTTAAGCCTTTGATTGCTTTAGATAATTAATTAGGACTATAGCCAATTAATTAGATTAATTTAGGCTAGAAGATAGGTTTTTGCATGTGATTAGATATAATAGTGATTTATTTAATTCATTTTAAATTAATTACCTTAGCCATGTTTTGATTTGAATTGATTCGATTTGATTGGCTTAGGTGATTAATAAAAATTTAGTGATTAGATCACTTAGGAGATTAAATTTGATTTGAATGAATTATGCCAGACGATTGAAGAGTTGTCTGGACATAACTGGGGGTATGATCATACCTAGGGAAAATAGGGTATATGGTCAAAGCAAACCTAATTAGGGTGGTTACATTTTCCCCTCTTTGAATAGATGTGCGAGCAGCGCATTTGATTCAAATTTTTTTTTTGATGTTTAACTTCAGAAAGATTGAGAATTTCGCTTACGATCAAATGAAATGCCTCATGAGATCAGTCTCGCACTTGATTGAACTAAACTAATAGAATTGAATTTGAACTTGGTTGTCGTACAAAGGTCAATAAGCAAAGATCTTAAAGATACCAATTTTGAACTTGGTTGTCGTCCAAAGATTGATAATACTGATTCCAAACTTGGTTATCATCCAAAAGTCAGTATGAAGCTGCTAGGAGCTTTAATAAGAATCTAACAAAAAATAGACATATGATATCTAGCTTGTGAGAACTGAAGCCTTTGATCCAACAGTTCTGACTTAGTCAAGGAGCTGTCAGTCTTTATTTTTTGATAACGAAGTCATTTTTAATGTTGTTTCAAGCAAGAATTTGATTGATGATAGTGTGATCATGTCCCCTCAGGAATGAAATCGAAGGAAAAAGAATAAAATCCCTCTATTGAAATGATGTATCACTTGCAAGAGAGGGTAGGGAAGGAAAGAATGGATTAGAAGAAGTGAAGGAAAAAAGGTGTGTTAAGAGAAAATACAAGAGTACCAAGTTAATCACGTTAAAAAGTGAGTTCGATTTTGTTCCCGATAGATCAAAGATTTTGGTAATCATTGATTAACTTGGATTTCGAATGAAATTAGAAATCATTTTGAGCTCAAATACCTTATATTGTTTCTATCTTTTTCCTTTGGTTTTAAAAATGAATCATGTAATCTCTAAATGCATCTACATGCAGACTCTTAGGACTGTCATTGATTTGTAGATATTGTAACATTTTTATCATCATTGGGCTCTTCTTGGAATATATATCACCTGATAGTACAACCATCACTAATACCCACTGATATTATGAAAGTATGAATATTATTTTTATTTGTAATGTCAGAAATAGACTTAGGCATCAAGACATAGAAGCCAGGATGACAAGCTAGTCACCTTCCTTTTACTATATCAGAATCTATGTAAGGTAAGATATTGGACCTGCAATAACCTTGAAAATTCATATCCTTGGGTACATTATGCTTCGTATGCCTTAGTGAAAATTTGAGTTTAGAAAACAGACAAGGAAATTGTTTCAACCTCAACATAGTTTACACATAACAAAGATTGAGATATATGCGACAATCCACTCATGTTGGCAGCTCTTATTATAAACATCCAAGTTAGGTAAATTTTATAGGATCATTTGGAACAATCACCATACACAAAAAATAAGAAAATATTATGCCCCCCTTCCCGGTGACTCTTTGTCTTTGCACAAACGTCATGGAGCAACTCGGAAGACATAACTGTATGTGGTAAATTTGGCCTTGTTAACTCACCATACACTTCAACATAGTCCTTCTTCACCAGATACATACAAGATTGAATATGAGATTATTCATCTTGCCTGCACTAGTAGAATTTGACAAATAAATGACTAAGTGACTAAAACTTTTGGTCACGTGACTAAAAGTTTTAGTCACATGACCAAAACTGATCATATTTGGAAAATAGATGACTAAATAAATGACCAGTTTGGTCATCGGGTAAAATCACAACTAAAATGACTAAATAAATGACTAAATAAATGACCAAAACTGATCATATTTGAAAAATAGATGACTAAATAAATGACCAGTTTGGTCATCGGGTAAAATCACAACTAAAATGACTAAATAAATGACCAATTTGGTCATCAGGTAAAATGACTAAAAAATAGTTTGAGGGGTTTTTCCTTTTTGGTTCCACAATTTCATTAATTTTATTGTGGGAGCATGTTTTCATCAAACAA
>MU225402.1:2397397-2455384 GCA_018584345.1 Thuja plicata | reverse complement strand
TAAGTCTCTTAACAGAGCAGGACTTAACCATCTTCTATAATTGAGGTATATCCTAACAGATTACCAAAAAGGTTGATTCATGATAGTAGCATCAGTCTTACCTAAAGCCTATTGACAGTCTAAGAAGAAGGTTGATTCAAGGATGGTAGTAAGATTAGCATAAAGCCTATTGACAGTCTAAAGGCTGATTCAAGGATGGTAGTAAGATTAGCATAAAGCCTATTGACAGTCTAAAGGCTGATTTAATGATGGTAGCATAGATGCCAGATACTAAGTGACAATATATGTATAAAAATCCTCTAACAAGGTCGCACTTAACCATTTGTTTGTAACCTTTAACAGGGTTGGCTCCTAATAGGGCTCACTTCAAAAGAGTGAAAATTTGGGGTACCGGTCCCAGTGGTTTTTTCTCTTAACAGGGTTTCCACATTAAAATCTATGTGTTATATGTGTATGGTTTATTACTTTATTGTTTTACATTTCACATATACATTTTTGGATTGATTGGTTTACTCTACATATTTACTGAGCTTTGGTAAATAAGTTTTACTGCTTATCGGTAATGAAGGAGAATAAGGATAGACAAGGTAAACTGATAGACAGTTAATTATTTCAAGTATTTCAAGGCATACATCTTGTAGGGACATAATAATCTAAGATGTATTGATTGGTGGATTAGTGTTTAAAGGATAAATTTTTGAGGCCATTGATTCACCCCCCCCCTCTTAGTTATTACTAAAAGGAATATATGATTTTTTTGGAGATACATCAAAGCACCTATTGCTAGGTTTTCACTAAGATGATCATTTTTAAGGACTTTTTTAGAGTTTTAGAAATTTTTTAGGACTTTACTATATACATGAGCACATTGAAGATGTCTTAGTTGTAGAACCACTTCAGATGAAGAGCATTGATGGGCTCTTTGAGTTGTTCTCCTTCAGTAGTAGAAAGATGATAGGTGCCAGACCCAAACACTATAGTGACAACATACAGACCAAGCCAATTTGGTTCAAACTTCCCTTTCTGGATTTGATGTTGTTTATTCTTAGGGTTCTCCCTCAGAACGAGGTCACCTACTTGGAAATCCCTTGGTCTGACCTTCTTGTTATAGCTCTTGGACATCCTTTTCTGGTATGCTCTAAGGTGATCAAACGCCACTTGTCAATGTTCGTCAAGTACTTCTAGCTCTTGTAGCTGAGATATTCTATTATCTTCATCAGTAATGAAGCCTTTTAGGGAGACTCGCAGAGAAGGAATCTCAACCTCAATTGGTAACACATCTTCTCCATAAACCAAAGCATAGGGCGTAGCCCCTGTTGGTGTTCTTATGCTTGTCCTATATGCCCAAAGAGCTGGATTGATCTAGAGATGCCAATGTCATCCAGATTTGTGCACTATGCGATGCAGTATTTTAAGGATTGTCTTGTTGGATGCTTCCACCTGTCCATTACCTTGAGGATAATAGATGGAAGACCAATGCTAAGTAATTGTTGTTTTTGAATTATCCCCCATTATCAGTGATTATGGATGAGGGTACACCATGCCTGCAGATGATATAGTTTAGAATGAACATAGCTACTGATTTTCCATTGGCAATGGTGAGAGGGACTGCCTACACCCACTTGGTAAAATAGTCTGTAGTTGTGATAATGGACTTATGTCCATTTGAGGATGAGGGGTAAATCTGACCCACCAAGTCAAAGGCCCATTGTTGAAATGGCTAGAAAGTAATGAAGGGAATAAGCTCCTTGGCTGGAGCATGAATTAGATTACCATGTAGTTGACATTGTTTGCAAGACTTAGAAAACTGTGTAGCTTCTTTTTCCATATCTGGCCAATAGCAACCAGCTCTAATAAGTTTACGGGCCAATGCTAGGCTGTTAGAGTGGGACCCACAGATGCCTTCATGCACCTCTACTAACACACATTTCGACTCATCAGGTTATAAACACCTAAGGAGGGTACCGTCTAGACCGCACCTATACAAGTCATTAGCTATGATGACAAACTGTGAAGCACTGCAAATTAAGCGACGTTTCTCATTCTGGGTGTAAGTTTCTAGAACAATTTGGTCACAAAGGTAAGAAAATATATGATGGTAGCGAGATGAGTCATGTCTAATGATAGAACAAATCATTCGAGAATCAGGGGAATCATAGGCTAGGTGGCGTAATGTCTCCACTAGGAATTTATGTCAAAAATTATTTTCTGGCATCTGTAGCATGGAGGTGAGAGTAGCCATGACATATGCTGCTTTATTTTCTACCCTTGGAACTTGTTGAAATGTGATGTAAACAAAATACTTTTTGAGGTCATCAACCAACCATTTATAAGGCACCAAATTGTCATCTTTTGTCTAATAGATATCATTTACTTGGTTGATGACTAACTGTGAATCTCCAAGGACATTGAGTTCATCAACTCGCAACTCAAGGGAAATCTTCATACCATTGATTAAGGCTTCATAGTCAACGATATTGTTTGTACAAGGAAACAACATCTTATATGCTTTTAGTAAAGAGTACCTTTGAGGTGTAATGAACAGTATCCCAGCACCTGACCCCTATTGGGTAAATGAACCAACAAAAAAAATAGTCCAGGATCGATGTGTGAGAATTAATATGGACTCATCTGGGAATTCAATGTGCAATGGTTGATGATCCACTAGAGGAGCTTCTGCCAACTGATCTGCAATCACTTGCCCTTTGATGGCTTTCCTTTCTACATACTCAATATCAAATTCATTGAGAAGCATGACCCATTTAGCTAGTCTACCTGTGAGGGTAGCTTTACTGAGTAAATATTTTAGAGGATCAATTTTAGCAATTAGGTGTGTAGTATGAGCCAGCATGTAGTGCTGCAGTTTTTGTGAGGCAAATACCACTGCAAGGCAAGCCTTCTCTATAGTAGAATATTTTTTTTCATATGAGACCAGAGTTCTATTAATGTAATAGATAGCCCTTTCTTTGTTGTGATGATCCTCTTGAGCCAATAGGATACCCAATGATGCATCTATAGTAGATATGTAAAGTATAAGCGGCTTCCCATAAATAGGAGGCATCAAGATTGGTGGATTTGAAAGATACTGTTTGATTTGCATGATCCCTTCATCACATTCTTTGTTCCATTGGTAAGTCACACCTTTGTGTAGAGTCTTGGTGAATGGTTGTGACTTGTTCGCCAGTTGTGAGATAAAATGCTGGATAGATTGTAGTCAGCCTTGAAGTCCTCTCATTTGTCTGATATTCTTTGGTGGCGACATTTCCATGATAGCTTGTACTTTCCCGAGATCCACTTCGATGCCCTTGGTAGATATGATATAGCCAAGCAATTTTCTTGATGTCACGCCAAATGCGCATTTCTTAGGATTGATCCTCAGACTGAACTGCTCCATGCGATCTAGTATAGGACATAGATCCGCAAGGTGTTTCCCTCAGTGCATGCTCTTAGCTAGAGTGTCATCCACATAATATTCCATTGTTTTATGCATAATGTCATGAAATATAGTAGTAAAAACTCTGTGATATGTAGAACCAACATTTTTGAGTCCAAAGGGCATGACATTCCAATAGAAAGTGCCCCAGGCACATGTGAAAGCAGTTTTCTCTTGGTCCTCTGGCGCGATTTTTATCTGGTTGTAGCCAAAGAAACCATCTATTAGTGAGTACATTTCATACCCTTCTATCATATCTACAATCATATCAATATTGGGCAATGGAAAATCGTCCTTAGGACATACCAAATTTAAGTCTCTGAAGTCTATACAGACTCATATATATTTTTCATGTTTATATAGTAGAACAATATTATAGATCCATTCTGCATAGTCAATTACTCTGATAAACACTGCCTTAAGCAGTTTCTCCAATTCAGCTTTGACAAGTAGAGCCACATGTGGATGCATTTTGCGAAGCTTTTGCTTAACAGGCTTGACACCTGGTGCAATGGACAAATGATGCATGATTAGATTAAGGTCTAATCCTGGCATATCTGAATATTTCCATGCAAAGTGTATCTTTTTGCTTCTGAAGAATGTAATGAATTCCTCTCTTTCTGCCTCTGATAGTGATTGTGCCAAGTGAATGATTTGAGGATCAGCTTCTGTACCCAAGTTGATAGGTTGAGTTGGTTCAACAAGCACAGATGACCTTTCCTAAAAATGACTCGGAAGCACATCAAGTATCTCATCCTCGGGCACCTTAGAGAGATTTTCACCCTTGGATACATCTTTTATTTTGACTATTTTAGGCTCTGATACTGCAAAAATGTGGTTTTCACCATCAGAGCACCTATTTTTTATTCTTTTGATTTTGTGACTAAGATACTTGATGTTAGCCTCAGTCATGTTGACACTTTCTTCACTAGTGGAGGACGTTACAGGTTTGATAGTGTGTAGGTAATAGGCAAGAGCGTAATCATTCTAGAATGGAAGGAATTCATTAGATGGAGAGGTAGAGTTCCAGTCTATAAGCTTGGGATGGCGAAGTGAAAGAGAAGTGACGGGTTCAAGTGCGTTCATGGTATAATCATCAAAAGAATGGACAAGCAAGTCGAGACCTAAATCGATCTCATCCAGAGGTATAGTCAAATTTCTTTAATTCCTAGTGACCGTAGTAGATGACACGTTAACATCTATGGAATCAGACTCGTGTGACCCTACACTAGACCCTTCACCTACTTTGAGAAGGTTTTCATATGTGTGAACTGTATCTATTTCTCTATCAGAAGTGGCATAGGACAAGCTGTCAAACTCATATTCATGAGAGTCTATTTCATCATTAGGTGTCATGTCAAGAATGTGAGTGAAATCAACCCTTTGTCCCCAGTTGGGATGAGTTCTACCTAGAACCTCTGCTATGGTCAGATGAGCACCTTTTGACCTAGGTACCTCATTAGTGTTTGTAACCATCAATTGCCTCTTGTGTAGTGAGAAGTGACTGTGATTCCTATTCAAACTGTTCTTGAAAGTGTGGTGGTATGTATAAATCACCCTGATGACCTGGATTTAGAGTATATATTTCTTTCCACTCCTCATAAGTTAATGAAGAAAAGGAAGTAGTGTCATCAGAATCGCTGTCATTTTATACTGTACTGACACACGGTATAAATTCATCTGGCTCAACAAAGAATGCCGCCAGGTCTGGAGGAATAGGATAAGGAAAACTATCCTCATCATAACTGTCTTTAGATTCTGTAGTTTTAGATGTTTCTTCAGGTGTTGGTTGTTTATCTTCTCGAGGTACGAAATTGTTTATCCCCAGTTGAAATGTGAGTTTCTTGAAGCCTATACCTATAGAGTCATGTGTTTTGCGACCAATAGCTTCAAGTGGTGCAATCAATCCCTTATGATTCCCACCTATGGGACCATTTCCTTTATAGCCAAAACATTGCATAATAGATAGACCTTTTCCATATTGCTCAGGTTTTATGTCATAAGGGGGAGTGGTTTGTTCATAATTGTCTTCTCCTTTATAGATCCAAGCTTTGATAGCTCTATTTTCAGCTTCCTCTTCTAATGGTGCTGTGGCTTGAACAAAGGTACCACCGTACTTTGTTGGAGGAGGAACTGTAGAAGGTTTAGTGCTCTCAGAAGGTCTCCCAAAAGAATGTGGAGACAAAGGAAAAGATGTAATAGATAGCACAGATTCAATCTGATATCCTCCCATGTCAGTTTCTTTGAGTGTCAAACTCTTTTCCATTTCTTTTAATTTAGTCTCAAGGAGTTCAATAGATTCTCTGTTAGTAGGCACAAAGATGTCAGTAGATTTTTTGAGGGCATTGTAATCATAGCATGTGTTAGCGGGTATAGTCACTTCAGATCCTTGGAATGAGAATTTAATGCATTGATGGTACATTGAAGGGACAACCTGCATTTCATAGATCCATGTCCTACCTAATAGAATATTGTATGCCAAAGGAATGTCAAGCACTTGAAAACTAACATCTTGTTCAATAGGGCCAACTCCGATTGGAAACACAACTAGCCCCTTGGATTTACATTCTTCCTCATCATAGGCCTTAATAGTAATCTTTTTGTGAGCATCAATGCAGTCTTCACCATAGCTTAAATTATTAAGGAAACTAGTAAAGAAAATATTGAGGCCAACGCCGTTATCTATGAGAACATGGTGAACACGCTTTGGACCTATCAAGACTTCAATGTGCAGATGATTATTATGTGGGTGACTTGAAGAATGGTCGTCTTCCTCAAAGAAAGACAAGTAATGTGAGGAGGTCAAGTGACCTACCATGGATTGAAACTGGTCAAGATCAAGATCTTTTGGTACATTTTCCTTAGTGAGGGCTTTGTCTAGGATTTCCCTGTGAGTAGGGGAGATTTTTAGTAGCTCAAAAATAGTGATCTGAGCATTAGTACGTTGCAATTGATTGAGAATGTTGTAATTGGCAGCATTAGATGAGGAACCCAATTTTGGATTCTTATTGGCAGAGTCAACCTTAGCTTTTTCTGAAGGTTGAGTTGATGTAGATATAGAAGGCTTAGGGCCTTTGAGGATGATCTTAGCGTGAGATCGAGTAACAACGTTAGCACTGACTTGAGATTGTTCTTGTTTAGAAGACTAAGGCATAGACCCTCACAAAATAAAAGGTGTTTTGGACTTGAGAGTATCTTCCCTTCCCTTAAGGATGATGAAATTACAGTATTCAGTATCAACAGGTTCAACCATATTAATGACATTGTCATTATTGGTGTATGTAAAGTTGACCTTAGCATCGGTATTTTTGCCTTTAGATGATTCACCTTTTCCATGAGGAGGAAATGGGTCTTTGAAAGCTTGGTGATCTAAATTTTTGTTGTGACCTCCCACTACAATAACCTCACTATCAATGAGATCTTGGATTTTATGCTGCAATTTAAGACAAGTAGTCATTTTATGACCTTTGTTTTGGTGAAAATCACAATAAGCGGATTCATTCCACCAAGAGGGTCTTGGTTGCAGATCATAAGGTCATGAATTATCTAGTGGAGTGAGTAAATGGTTGTCCAAGAGAGTCTTGTAAACCACCTCAAGAGGTTCTCCTAAAGGAGTGAACTCACGCTTGGGTCTAGGAGCCCAAGGTTTAGGTCCAAAAAATCATGAAGTACTCAATTTGGAATCTGCTGCATCCTGTTCAGTGGCTTTGGCTGCTTGCATTGTGGTAGTGAGGTTAAAGGCAGCCTTGGAAGGCTTGGGAGTCACATTGTCCACAACTCCATCATTCACAATATTTTGGTTCTTGTCAGGAAATTTGAGTTTATCTTTAATTGAGGAGGAAGACCTTTGTTTATTTTCCTTGTGTAAGGTCAATTCTCCTTTCTTGATCATGAATCTCTCAATTCTCACAGCTTTCTTAATCATGTCATCAAAGGTTAGAGGACCTTGCAATTGTACTTGATACCCAAAGTTGGGGAGAAGATTATTGAGAAAGATGTCCAACTTTTTAGATTTGGGTATCTTGCAAGAATATCGTGTATAAAGTTGTCTCCATCTTTGGATAAATGTCAAGAAGGATTCCCCATGATTTTTTTTCAAGTTGCAAAGATCTCAGATATGAAATGGATGTTGGATGTTGTTGGAATAGTGTTGTAGAAATAAATTGGCAATTTCATCAAAAGTTTTGATGCCAGTTGGTAGTCTAGAGAACCATTCCATAGCTGACCCTCCCAAACTACGTGGGAAAAGACACATGAGATAGGTTGTGTCATGTATGAACTCCATGGAGAGAGCACCAAACTCTCTCAAATGGTCTTGAGGGTCAGATGTACCCAAGTATTTATCATATTTAGGAAGTTCAACTCCTTTGGGGATAGGAGGCATGCAAAGATCTTTGTCAAATGGGAAAGGATAGATGATTTCCAGCGTGAATTGTGTAACAGGTTTGTCTTTCTCTTTCAAGAGTTGAGAGAGTTGCTCTTGCATAGTTTGCATTTCTTTTCACAAGCGGGAGTTTTCAGTTTCTTCCTCTTTCTCAACAAGTGTTTCTACATCATAGTTGGAGGGTAACTTAGCCCTTTGATTGGCTAGTTCTAGAATGTATTTCTCTTTCTCCTCAGCTAGGATAACTCCCATCATCCTACGAAAATCTTTATTAGCATGAGCTTGTGCAATCTCTTCTTGAGTTATTTCTATTTCCACATTGTTAGGGGGGTCTTGAGAATGGGACTTACCCCAAGTTTTAAAGAGGTCAGCTCTAATAGCCTCACCTGATTGGTTATGATCTACCATCTTGATAGAATGCAAGGGTTGAAGGTGTAAAGACTCGGTATGAAAAGATTGAGTGTTCTTAGAATTTGGGCCTTCTTGGAACAAAGGATTTCAAACCTAACTAAAATCCACTGGAAATGATCGTTTGATGAAAGGTCAAAGTACTAGGGAAGGAGATTGAGATGATTCCTCACTAGATGTAGCTGGAAATGGTGTGGAAAGAACAAATTCATCTTGATTGATTGAAGGAAATGTTTTTCCACTTTGAGTTGTGACAGTCATAGACAAAGATTGAACAAGGGATGTGAACTAGGACCAAACTTGAAATTGTCTCAAAGTAAATGCATAGAAAGTGCCAAAGGGTGAAGTATCCTTGGTGCAAATCATCGGAGATGAGGCTAGAACAACCAAGAGATGACTATTGCGACACAAGGCATGATGACACAAATGAAAGAGACCAAAAAGATATGAGACAAGACTTGTTTAAGAAAGAATCACATAATTCTCAACCCAAGAAACCAAGTTTCAGACAGTGTGAAGATAGAGGGCAGAAAAATAGACCCAAATCAGAGACCAAATTTGATAGAAGTACGTTTGACTGATAGGAATTAGCTCACTATTTTGGAAAAAAAGGCTTCAGACTCGCGCGAAGAAATGCACTTTTGTGCGAAGATTCTCACTGACGCACGCAAAACTTTGCAGTCTTGTGCAAATAATGACACCAGACTGGTGAAGAAAAAGTGAGAAAATAATAGCACTGTTGCCAAATGTTGTGCTATAGTTTCCAGTGTATCGTGCGAAGATTCTTAGGTAATGATGCGAAGATTGCAAAATGTCATACGAAACTATGCAAATTTTGACAAATGAACATCTACAAAATCAGATAGTTGAGACTAGATTGTGTTTCTCAAGATAAAATCAAGTTGTTTTCTGACAGATAGTTTGAGTTACAGATTGTTTTGGACATGTTCAAGATTGACAGTTTGTGTGTTTTGACGATAGTTTCAATTGTTCGAATGATACACCCACGCAAAACACATTAAACAGAATGTTTGTAGTACCAGAATAGAAACATCACAATCCTAGGATAGCCAGGACAATATCTATTGAATCCCCACTTGAACCGAACTTCAGCTACACCTACTCTTAGTGGACAACTTAGAAGCTTAGAGGCACGGGCTCCTCCTTACATGTGCACTCACTTCTCAGGCACACCAAGCTTCAAACCCCAAAGGAATTGCTTCCCAAAGGGCTGTTGTCTTTGCTAAGAGCCGTAAGAGTGTGGGGCATCTTACTCGGTCTCTAACCTTCTGCGCCAATAGATAGAGGGTTTTTGGAAACTAGAACAATAGTTTGTAGTAAGGAGATTTGTTCAGGTGGTTGTGATCAAGTCATTTTCCCAATAAAGGGGGCTCTCCCAATCCTTTCAAAGCAAGGCTTTCACCTTAACAATGTAGGGACTTTAACGCACCACTAGGGTATTGGAGGAGATTTTGGTTGCCACAATGAATTCACACCTGTCTATTGCGACATTAATCATAATAGCATTTTTTGTATACCAGTTCGGAAGTGCTTGGTTTTAGCCTGTTACTGGTTGGGCATCCACTCTCACCGGCTCTGCTAAAGCTCTCGGGAGGTAGCCACTCTAGAAGAATCACATGAATTTCTCTTACACCCAAGATCCATAAAGGTGAGGGGCGAGGATACATTCATGTAGTTCTTAGGATTACAATCTAACAAAAAATTCAATCACACAAGACAATGATTCATTTTAAGCACCAACCGAAGTGTGTTTTAACTACTAAAAACAAATATGAGAATTTGTGAAAACACGCAAGGTCTTTGACAAACGTCTTGCAATAAATCCATTAGCAGTTTGTAATGTCTTTCTTTATTTCAGCATCCTACAATAAACATGTTAGAAGTTTATGATTTCTTTTCTTTATCTCAGCGTCCTGTAAACCACTGTTAAGCTATTTCAAAAGATAAAATCAGAGAAACATCGATGTCAGAAAACAACAGATGGTTAGAATATCGAGATAAGAAAATATCAAATGAAAGCTCTGGTGTGTAATTTTGCACGATGATTCAGCCTAGATCATGCGAAGAAGTGTAGAGAGCCATGCAAAGAACTAGAAAGTTCACGCGAGACGCTCAGAAAGTTTGCGCGAGATTAAAACAGAGTAGTACGAAAGTACAGATAGAATGCAGAAAAATGAAAAAAAAGTGAAATGAAATGAGGCCAGAACATATTGTACCTACCCTACGGTGGGCACCAGAATTGTATGTGGTAAATTTGGCCTTGTTAACTCACCATACACTTCAACATAGTCCTTCTTCACCAGATACACACAAGATTGAATATGAGATTATTCATCCTACCTGTCTGCATGATTTGACCTGTTGCCTTCTATCCAGACAGGGTTTTCGAAACAGCTCTCAGAACGAGAGTCTCACAACCATAGACCAATCTAGGAATGAAGGACTTTTCTCCATGAATGCAATGCAATGCAGGATTATTCTAAGAATTGAAAGATGCAAGCTTAATCTAATACATGATTTCAATGCAATTATGCTATTGCAAATGAAAGCTTTTAACTAGAAATGAGATGATAAAAATGTAGGAACAATTTAGTATTTTAACAATGCATATTTTCTCCAGGGGTTTTGAATGAGGAATGAGAGTTCTTTTATAGACTCAGAGGTGATCAGAATAGAAAGTTTCCTCTTTGAAATAAAACAGATAGAAAAGACAGTTTAAATTAGAAAGCTTTATTTAAAAGAATACAATAAATTGTTTTCCTTTTGCTTTAACTATTTTCTTTCTTTGATTTAACTATTTTATTTGATTTTAATTGTTTTCTTTCTTTTTAAAGCATAATTAATTCAAAGTTTCCATTTTTGAACTGAAGATAAGATTTTGTTGACAATATTTAATTAATTAAATAAATATGACCTCATAAATAGGTTTTTCTTAATTATCTGAATAATTAAATTCAATTATTGAAATGAGGATATTTATTTAATAATGAAATATTATTTAATTCCTTTTCATGTGTTTAACTAAAGGGGGTGAATCTAATTTAATTAAAGTGCTAGGACTTTATAATTAAATTAATTCGATCATAAGGTTTGTTTAGCCAATAGATATTTAGGAATTAAACATAATGTATGATTAATGTAGATTTAGGATTTTCTAATTTTGACACTTAGGTCAAGTAGAGTCAGTCAAAACTCAGAATTGCCTAGTACAATAGGACTTTGATGATCCAGAAGAATGACAAATGCAACAAAATTGGTTAGGGTTGCAAGATGCCAATTTTGGGGTGTTACAATAACAACTATCAATTGAGAGTCAATCAAAGAAAACTCATAACTGCTTATATGCCCCTAGTTAAACATCATTAGTGCATAAAAGAGTCGTGATCAAACCAAGATCAAACTGTGTGTTTAAGTAGTATTGAGAAATACTATTGATTCATTTTTCAAGCGCAGTAGAGATTCATTAATCAAAATGTGGAATTTAAGAAATATGTTTTCTTGTCTGAGTGGATGTCCTTGTCTTTATTCGTAATCCAATGTAGTGCTTAGGAACACCATTTAGGTTAGTGCAATGTTTGTTCCAAATAGGTGGTTCATGAAAGATACACCCATGTTTTGTGAAAATGCCATTTTGGTGTAAGTATCAAGAAGCATTGGGTTGCAAGACAAACCATCCTAGGAAGACCTAGCCGACATAACCTAACATGCTAGAAGAGATTTCCCCAGTGAAAAATGGTTTGATCCTAAGACAGAAATGCAGACAAATCCGAAGCAAGGATAAGATTTTTGAAAGGAAACAAAGTCAACTCTTAGCACAAGTGTAATTGTGAAGACCTAGTATCAACAATGTATTTGATAGATAGAGCGAAAAATACAAGTGATGCCTGATTGCCAGGTTTTCACAACTTGGCAAAACGTTCTCATTCTTTTTGCTACCAGGATGCCTATTTTACTAGGTTTTCATCAAGGCACTTTTCTCTTTTTCAAATTTTTTGCTATTTTTGCTATTTTTGAATGTTTTTGTAGTATCAAGGTCCCTGTTTGCCAGGTTTTCACCAAGGATACCTTTCTTCAGGACTTTTTCCTTTGTTTTTGGATTTCTTCAGGATTAATTTTCTGATTTTCTTTTTTTGGTATTTTTTGAGATTTTCACTGTACAGGCTCTGGAGGGTCATCTCCCTCAAGTGTAGCTAGTTGATAGGATCCATTCCCAAATGTTGTAGTAATGACATAAGGTCCCAGCCTGTTTGGTTCAAACTTTCCTTTCTACTCTATGTTACGCTGGCTTTTAGGATTCTCCTTTAGGACAAGATCCCCCACTTGAAATTTTTGTGGTTTGACCTTTTTATTGTATCCTTTGGACATTTTTGCTTGGTACACCTTCAGATGATCAAACGCCTATTGCCTGTGCTCATCAAGTAATTCTAAAGAATTTACCCAATCAATGCAGTATTGCTCATTAGTAACAAGACCTTGTAAAGATATCCACAAAGAGGGGATCTCAACCTCAATAGGTAGTACTTCTTCAGTGCCATAGACTAGGGAAAATGGCGTGGCTCCACTTGGTGTTCTAATGCTTGTTCTATAGGCCCATAGTGCTGGATTTAGTTGTAAATGCCAGTCTCTGCCAGACTTATAGTTCTATGTAGGATCTTGAGAATATTTTTATTAGATGCCTCAGCCTGTCCATTACCTTGAGGATAATAGATTGAGGAGAAATGTTGAGTGATGTGGAACTGTGTACAAAGGTCATCAATGTCTTGGTTTTTAAATTGGCCCCCATCGTCTGTTACAATTGAAGAGGGTATCCCATATCTACAGATAATGTAGTTCAAGATGAACATAGCCACCTGTTTGCTAGTGGATTTGATTAGCGGCATAGCTTCGACCCACTTTGTGAAATACTCAGTGGCCTTAATGATGAACTTGTGTCTATTTGAAGAATTAGGATATATTTGTCCAACCAAGTCAAAGGCCCATTGCTGAAATGGCCAATGTGTTATAAAAGGTATGATTTCTCTGGTAGGAGCATGGATGAGATTTTCATGTGTTTGGCATTTATGACATGTATTTGAAAAGTGAATAGAATCCTTTTCCATTGTAGGCCAATAATAGCCTACTCTGAGAAGTTTCTTTGCTAGTAAAAAGTCGTTTGAATGTGATCCACATACACCTTTGTGGACTTATTTTAATACGTGATCTGAATCTTCATGTTCTAAACATCTAAGAAGTGTACCATTGAGACTTTGTCTATATAAGTTATTAGTTATGAGGACATAATGCAATGTTGTCCTAATCAAGGATCACTTTTCATTTCTGGATAGATTATTGGGAATAGTTTTGTCAGTTAGGTAAGCAATGATTTTAGCATACCGAGATTGGTCTTGGGCGTTCAGAGCACAAATTACTTAGTATTTTGGGGTATGAACGGCTGGATAGGATAATTCTTCCACCAAGATTTCATAGCGAAATTGATGTTCCTCTAGTTGTAACATGGATGCTAGTGTATCCATAGCATTTGTAGCTTTCTTCTCTATTCTGGGTATCTGCTGGAATGTGATGAAGACAAAGTATCTCTTTAGGTCATCAACCAGTTGCTTGTAGGGTATCATCTTTTCATCTTTCATCTGATAATCTCCATTGACTTGATTGATAATGAGTTGGGAGTCACCATACACGTGTAACTCTACAATCTTCTATTCCATGGAAAGTTTAAGACTGTTTACCAATGCTTCATATTTAGAAATGTTATTTGTGCATGGAAACATCAATTTGTAGGACTTGGGTATTTTTAAGCCTCGAGGAGTTATGAATAGAACCCCTGCTCCAGAGCCTTGTTGCATGAAAGAACCATCAAAGTACATCTTCCATGGATACTCAGTTAGATGCATAATTGTTTCATTAGGGAATTCAATTCTCAAAGGTTCATCATCTTGGAGTGGTGAATTAGCTAATTGATCTACGAGGAATTTTCCTTTAATAGCTCTCCTATCCACATATTCAATGCCAAATTTTCTCAGAATGAGGACCCACTTTTCCAGACGTCCTATTAATACTCTCTTGTTTAGGAGGTACTTCAAAGAATCTATCTTTGCAATGAGCCATATTGTATGTGATAGCATGTAATGTCTCAATCTTTGTGATGCAAAGACAATTGCTAAGCATGCTTTCTCAATAATGTTGTAATTGAGTTCATAGGAGACTAGTGTTCTACTCATGTAGTAGATTTCTTTTTCTTTCTTAGTTTCGTCCTCTTGTGCTAGTAATACTCCCAGTGATGTGGTTGTAGCTGAAATATATAGGAGTCATGGATTTCCATGAATGGGTGCCATAAGAGTAGGAGGAGTAGCAAGGTACTCTCTTAATTATCTAAAGTTGGCTTCACAGTGTTCATCCCATTTGAAGGTGACACCTTTGTGTAGTAATTTGGTAAAGGGTTGCGCTCTATCCGCAAGTTGTGACATGAACCTTCTGATTGATTGGAGTCTCCCTTGTAACACCCTCATTTGACTAATGTTGCATGGAGGAGTCATTTATAGTATAGCTTTTACTTTTCCAGGGTATACCTTAATTCCTTTTGCTAAGACAATAAATCCTAGGAGTTTTCCTGATTGGACCCCAAAGGCACATTTCTTGGGATTGAGCCTGAATTGAAATTTCTCCATACGATCCAATATCTTTCTTAAGTCATAAATATGTGTAGCCCATTCTTTTGATTTAGCTAAGGTTTCATCCACGTAATCCTCCATGTTTTTATGCATCATATCATGGAATATAGTGGTCATTTCTCTTTGATAGGTAGCACCTGCATTCTTTAACCCAAACAACATGACGTTCTAGCAAAAGGTTCCCCATGCACATGTAAATGTGGTCTTCTCTTGATCTTCAGGGGAATTTGATCTGATTGTAGCCTGAGAAACCATCCATTAATGAATACATTTGGTAGCCTGTTGTGAGGTCTATGACCATATCAATATTAGGCAGTGGAAAATAATCTTTAGGACATGCCTTGTTTAAGTCCCCGAATTCTTTGCATATCCTGATAGATTTATCTAATTTAGATATTGGGACCACATTAGAAATTCATCCTACCTAAGCGATGACTCGGATGAATCCAACTTTTAACCATTTCTCTAGCTCCGCTTTTACTAGCAATGCAACATGAGGATGCATTTTTTTGAGTTTTTGTTTCACGGGTTTAATCCCAGGAGCTATAGATAAATGGTGCATTATTAATTCATGATACAGTCCAGGAATATCTATGTAAGACCATCAAAAGTTGATGTTTTTCTCTTTTAGGAACTCAATAAATTGTGTCTTCTCTTCATCTGATAGAGATTGTGCTAGGTGAACTGTTTGAGGATCTTCAGATGTGCCCAGCTTAACTGGTTGTGTTGGTTCTATTAGAATTGAATATCTTTCTTGAAAGTGCTCGAGGAGGATATCAAGAATCTCATCTCTTGGCACCTTTGAGAGGTTTTCACCATCAGATACATCTTTTATTTTTACTATTTTAGAATCTGACACTGCCAAAACATGGTTTTCTCTGTCAGTTCTTTTCTTCTTTTTATTTTTCAATTTGTGACTGAGAAACTTGATATCCTCCTATGACATGTTCACGCTCCTTGCATTGGTGGAAGAAGGGTAAGGTTCACAAGCATTTAGATAGCAAGCCAAGGGGTAGTCATTGGGGAAGTTGAGGATAGGAGTAGGATCCATATTAGTCCAATCAATTAGATCTGGGTTTATCAAAGATAAGGAGTCAGATTTTGGGAAATACAACATCACGTTAGCATTAGGACTATTAACTAACATGACATGTTTGATTAGGTTAAGCTCTTTGATGTTTAGTTCAATAAGAGTTAGATCATCATTGTTGAAGTCATTGTAAGTGACATGTGGACCGAACTCTAGTGACTCATTAGTGGAATGTTCATCTTAATATCTCCATAAAATGAGGCTTCTAGCTTGTAGCCTTTGAATTTCCTCTAGGTCTAGGAGAATACTAGTTTCTTCATCAATGAGTGGGGGAAGGAATTCCTCATCCACTTCAGGAATATCAACACCATTAGGAGCAGTGTTAGAATTCTCTCTATGTGCTGATGGAGCTCCGAACATGTGAATTACATCTATTTAAATATCCTCTATGGAAATAGATACTTCATCCCACTCATAATCATGTGAGTCAGTTACTTTGTCATCAGACCTATTTAAGAATTCAACAATAGTTACCTAATGTACCCTATTAGCCACTTGTAGATCAAAGTGTGGCAAATCAAGGACATGTGAAACTGTGACTAGCTGCCCACAGTTAGGATGTGAATCCTATTGTCGGGGTGTGTCTTCAGTAGCTGTTGCTATCAATGGAACCTCTAGATGGTCTTTCATTGTCTCTTCTATCTCTTGAATAGGAGTTTGTGCTAACAAAGGCATGTGAAGGTTTTGTGGTACCTCAAATCTTGGCACATAGCGCTCTCCTTGATACTCAAGATTATCTGTACTGACATGTAATAATCTTTCATAGGACCATTGTTCTAGTTTTGTTTCTTCTATTTCATCACTCCCTTTGTCAGAAATTGGACTATCCCTTGAAGAAGGGTCTGCAGATTTATTATTGAAACCTAGCCTTGTTTTATCTTTGGTGTCCCTGAATTCCATGTGGACAGGTTTAATAAGTCTTTTTCCTTTGTCTTATAAAGGTCCTTTTCCTTTATATCCCATTTGTTTAAGGAGGTCATATCCTTTACCATACTTTTTCAGGGATATTTCTACATTTTTTATCTCAGCTTCCTTTGGTTCTCCCTTGTAAAGCCATGCCAAGACTACTTGTTCTTCTGTGTTATCTAAATGAGAGGTAGATGCTTTAACCATGCCAGTTGCTTTGTGAATTTCTGGCGTTCAAGATGCTAAATGAGGAGGAAGGTTTCCAATAGGATCTTGGTAATACTGGAAGTTCTATTAATGACAGGGTCATGTCCATCTTGAATTCTCCCATACCTGTTTCTTCAAGTTTTAAGGTCTTTCCAAAGATTTTCATAATCATGTCTTTGGTGGTCTCAGGAGAAACCTCACCCATAGCTTCCTTGTTATGCAGGACCATACTACCCACCTTAATATTGTTGCAAGTATAATTGGCATCTGCAGGAATTGTCACTTCCACCCCATTATGTGGGAACTTGATACATTGGTGGAAGGTAGATGGTACAACCTGCATTTCGTGAATCCAAGGTCTTCCTAACAGTATTTTGTAAGCCAAGGGTAGATCTAGAACTTGACATATGACATTCCTTTCAACCGGTCCGACTCTGATGGGGAGAACAATAAGACCTTTAGAGGATCTTTCTTCCTCATCATAAGGTTTGACAATGATTTTTCTTCTAGAATCAATGGTATGTTCTGAGAGACCCAGTTTCCTGATTAGATTAAGGGTACAAATATTCAATCTTGTGCCTCCATCTATCAATACACATCTAACATGGGATTTATGAATGAGGACTTCAATATGAAGGGGTTGATTATGCGGATGGGTCAATGATTTATCATCCTCTTTAAAAAAGGATAGGTAATGTGGCGCTGAGATGTGATTAACCATCACTTGGAATTTGTCTATATCAAGGTCCTTTGGCACATTTGCGGCATGTAGGGCTTGTTCAAGAATTTCCCTATGTACTGAAGAGATCTTAAGCAAGTCAAAAATGGAAATTTGAGCAGAGGTTCATTATAATTGATCCACCAAGTTATACTTTGCTGCAAGAATAGTAATTGTTTGGTTTGCTGCTGTTGGTTTGGGGATAGTGATAATGGGTACTTTAGAAGTTGTTGTTGGTTTCGATGAGGAATTGGGTCCTTTGATCGTGACTTGTGCTTGAATTCGAGTCACATAATTAGTTTGGGAAGATGTGTCTTGAACACCTTTGATAGTGACCACATTAATTGTTTCAATTTTAATGTCTAGCATGTTGATCACATTATCATTTTTATAGTAGGCGTAGTTCACTTCATTTCCTTTTCCTTTAGATGCTTCCCCTTTCTCATAATTAGGGAATGAATTTTTAAATGACGTGTGGTCTTCATTAGTGGTGTGTCTTCCACTTTGATCTTACCTCCTTCAATAAGGTCCTGGATAACATGTTTGAGTTTAAGACAACTATTATTCTTGTGTCCTTTGTTCTTGTGAAAGACACAGTAAGAATTGTCATCCCACCACCTTGGTTTGACTTCTGGTTCCCATGGTTTTGAATCTGGGATCATGAGTACTTTGTTATCTAATAGTGTCTTCAAAACAATCTCAAGAGGTTCTCCCAAAGGATTGAATGTTCATTGAGGTTTGGAAGTCCATGGCCGACCCTTGTTATTCTCATTGTTTTCTTTAGGTATGGAGGTTGTTACCTTGGCATCTTTGCTTGCTTGCATGCTATTTGTTAGATTGAACACCTCAGGTTTAGGATTAATGTTAGATGCATCTACTACTCCATCGTTGACAACATTTTTGTTTTTCTTCCACCATTTAGGATTGTTGTTGGAGTTGGTAGATTTGTTTTCACTTTGGAGAGTGATTTCTCCCTTTTTAACCATGACTTCTTCGATACGGATGGCATTCTTGATCATACTGTTAAAGTTGGGGGAATATTGCATTTGCAATGTGTAGCTCAACTCAAGTATCAAGTTATTAACAAAGATTTCCATTTTCTCAGATTTGGGAATAGCTCTTGAATACCGTGCAAAGATTTTCCTCCACCTTTGTAGAAAGTGTGTACAGGATTCGCCAGTTTTTTGTTTAGTGTTGCACAGATCCATCATAGTTACAACATGCTATATATTGTAGGAGTAATGTTGGATAAATCATTGAATTAACTCCTCAATTTTTTTTTATCTTAGGTGTAATTTTTGAGAACCACTCCATGGCGTTGCCACCTAGGCTTCCGGGAAAGAGCCTCACGAGGTAAATATGTTCATGCATGTACTCTATACTTAGAGCACAAAACTCTCTTACATGGTCATGTGGGTCGGTTTCTCCCATATATTTGTCATATTTTGGCCTTGCCATGTTGGAAGGAAATGAAACCATATTAATACTCTTGTCGAAAGGAAATGGACAAATGGAGTCCAAAGGGTATTTCGTCTTGGATTTTGCCTTCTCCTGTTTGAGAGTTGTAAGCTCTGTTTGCATCAAGGCTAGTTGTTTGGCGAGAATAGATATAGGAGTTGACACCTACTTTTATTTTAGTTGTTCAACATCATAATCCTTAGGTAATTTTATGCCAGTGGATGCTAGATGGAGAAAGTATTTCTCTTTATCATCACCAATTATCTTTTCCAATGTCTTTTGGAATTTCTTGCTCTACTTAAGTTTATTGTATTCTTCTTTAGTGATGTCTTCTTCACCATCTAAATCAAATAAAGAATGGTCAAAGTATGGTTCTTCTTCACCATCGCTGTCTTCGTTCTTTTGGTTTTTATCATTATTGTATTCCTCAAAAGCTGCACTCCATTCGTGAGTGGGTTTTTCCATTTTTGGAGAGTCTAAATTATATAGGGAACTATGAGATGTTTCTCCTTGCTGAAAGTGTAGTGATCTTGGAGGCACTTCCGATTTTTTAAAAGTGTACTTGTTGCGTCTTGTGCTAACCATGGAGTTGTATCTCAACTTTATCAAAGTTTCCCGATAGTATCAGGTAGAGTCTCAAATCATTCAAGTGAGTGTGTCCAGGTAGAGGTGTCGTTTGTGTTTTGGTGGAAGTAAATGATTCCATTGTCAAAGGGTTAGAATGCCCTGATAGTGAGTTGGGAATCAAGTTGTTTTGAAAAGTGAATAGACCACACATATTGAGACTAATTGCGAGAAACCGACAAGACATGGAAGGTAGACATTTGAAAAAGTGTTTTGACACAACAGTAGGGAGACCAAAAAAGACAACAAAGACAAACTAAAGAGCCAAAAGGGTACCCAAATCCACTGAGGTTTTCTGAGAAACTAATCTGCAAGTGCCCACTGTCCTAGATGCGAGCTAGGAAATATAGGATACGAGCCTCTGATGACCCAAATGTGAGCTAAGAAATGCAGGATGCAATATTTATTCCTAAATGTGACATAATGCTGACCAAATGCAATTCAGTATACCAGATATGAGCCAGAAAATACAGGATATAATTTTCTGATGTTTCTGTCAGACTTTGTCAATTTTGTAAAATGCGTTTTGGAAGTTTGTGAAGTTTGTTTGATTGCAGATTGTGTTATGAGGTGTTCCCGTGCATGTAAAACACATGTACTCCAAGGATTGAATTTTGTTTCTTTTTTTGAATGATTTATCTTGTTAGTGATTTTTCATACACATCAAGCAGATTTGCATTGTTAGGGAAACAAACACATCCTTATGCCCTATTTTCTAGGTAGAGGATGAAAATCCTTGCTCGTTGACTTAGGTACACACTCAAATGCTAATCAGAATATGGCCATCACCAAGCACACAATAGCTCTAGTCATGATGCCATATTAGCCGACTCCAAATGCAAGTGAGGGCATGATATGATGAGTGTCTTGGGGAAATTACTTTTTGCATTGCACAAGTATTATCACCCTTTCAGAGATGAATCGGGTAATTTTGTCTATGAAATTCATTGTTTATGATGGGGCAAACCGTTCGAAACCGTCTCCCATAGAATTGCACAAGGAAAGATTGAGGTGTATAGCCCTATGAGTACTCAAATATGTGTAGTCTCGCAAGCAAGATTCAAGCGGCTCCGCTCTACACATACCCAAGCATGTTCAAGGAATGATGTCAAAATTCCAAGAACAAAATTGATTCTGTCTTCTAAGGCTTTGGCCTACGAGAAAAAAACTATTTATAGTGAGTTGGAAGGATTGGCGTAAAACCTCTCCTCACTTGGGTCATTCCCAAGAGATTTTTTCCTCAACCGACAGGCCCTCTACTGTTAAATAAGCATACAAAGGATTGGTGAGCGTAGGATTTCTAGATTTTTGATTCTTCGAAGGAAGAAGAGCATACTTTTCTAGTCCATGTCATTTTCTCCCAAAACACTTCAATCAAATATTTATTCCCTCAAGCTATTTGAGCTTGATTTAGATATTCCTAATTTATGAAAACATAGTACATGAAAGCAAAGTTTGATTGTTCAGTTTCCCCAAAATTAGGTGATTTGCTTGTTCAATTACTATTTTCCAAAATTTAGACAATGAATTTGTTCAATTGTCCCACAAAATTTAATGCTTTGTGTTGTTCAATTACTTTCCCAAAATGAAGTTAAACAGTGAGTTTGTTTGCCTTGTTTAGTTACTCCAAATTACTTTCAAATCATAAATTGACTTGTGAGTTTCTGATTTTTCTTATAAGGGAAAGACCATATTCCTCTAGTCAATTTAGTATGAGATTGGAAAATGTCTTTAGTTTTGAAAGAATAACAAAAATAGAAGTCAAGATAGGGGATTGACAGCCTGTAAAACCACAAGTTAGTATTCTTTTTCCAACTTTTTTTTTGAACAAGAGAGTCTCCGACAGAAATCCACAAACACAAGTTAGGTTGTTCGAAAGATCAAAACCACAACTAATCAAAATGTTAGAAGTTAGGCAATGGAGTATGCAAAGTTTTTAACCAGCTACGATCCTAGAAATCTAGGATGCAATGCAATATACCAGATACGAGCTTCTGTTACCCAATACGACAGAGTGATGACCAGATGTGAGCCTGTACCGAAAATGAGCCAGGAATTCCAATAGGTGATTTTTGAAATATGGGATGCGGGCCTAGATTCTACGATGATTCCTCCCAGATGCGATCCTTTATGACCAAAAATGACTCTGTTCCAGAAAAATGGGAAGACAAATTAGTGAAAAAAAACTTGAAATGAGGCAAAATCTGAAATCGGGCCCCATGGTGGGTGCCAGAAATGTGTGTGGGAATTAGTGCACTTGTTATCTGCAACACGACACTTCAATAGATCATTATATTAGTGAAAACTTATAAAAAGTGAGGGTTTCAAGCTAAACACTAAATCTGATCTATTGCTTCCTATCTAGGAGGAGTTTGAAGAATGTCATAATCATGCCCTCAGATTATGCACAAATCAGTGACATATGCAACCTAAGAATGAAAGATTTGAATAAACAGTAATCTAAATGCTCACTAAACATGCATATTAGCTCTAAAAATGAAGATAATAACAATGTATAATATTAAATCTAAGATGCAATATGGATTTATAATTAATCTAAATAGCATAACAATGCTTTCAATTCTAAAATTAAGGGCCATTTGAACTCAAAAACTTATTCTATTTATAGAAGAAACGAGGAGAGAGAGGGGGACAAGGTTCATTAATGGAGGTATAAAAACCATTAATGAGGTGTTAGAGACATTAATGCCAAAGGCATTAATGAGGCATGGTGGAAGGCATATGCATTAAATGCAAGCATTTAAGAGGCATGGTGAGGGTTTAAGAAGCATGGGCGAGGGTTTAGAGTCAAGCTTGAGAAAGTTGAATTTCTCAAGTGGGTTGGATTCCTAATCACAGGTTTAGGAATGTGATAACATTAGGAAGTGGGTTAGGATAGGATTAAGACTAGGATTAGGCTTAGCATGGGGGAATAGGTTGGGATGGGTTTGAACCCAGGGTTAAGGTGGTTGAGATAGGTTAGGTTAGCGTTAAGGGGAATATTAATGAAATAAATTATAATTAATATATTCATCCAAAAATAGGGAAATTAATTATTTAAGCCTTTGATTGCTTTAGATAATTAATTAGGATAGTAGCCAATTAATTAGATTAATTTAGGCTTGAAGATAGGTTTTTGCAAGTGATTAGATATAATAGTGATTTATTTAATTCCTTTTAAATTAATTACCTTATCCATGTTTTTATTTGAATTGAATTGAATTGAATTGATTTGATTGGCTTAGGTGATTAATAAAAATTTAGTGATTAGATCACTTAGGAGATTAAATTTGATTTGAATGAATTATGCCAGCCAATTGAAGAGTTGTCTGGACATAATTAGGGGTATGATCACACTTAGGGAAAATAGGGTCTATGGTCAGAGAAGACCAAATTAGGGTGGTTATAGATACATCATGGAACACATGTAGTACATATTCTACTGCACATGTCATAGTGATGCAGGAGCATCTTGGGATCTTGGCAATCTTGCATCAACCAAAAATATTTGTTTTCTTGTTTTCCTCTTTGATCAGTTCTATTGTTTCTTTTTGCAATCATTCTATGCATATTCTTGGAGGTGTGATCCTTCCAACATGTTTGTGGCTTCATTCTTGTCACCCTCCTACAATCGCACATCATTTGGTTACTTCACGTTTGAGATCTTTCATATTCTTGGTGAGACTGTCTTTGTCTTCATGTTTTTGGCTAGTCTTCGTGTTTTTCGATCTTGCAAAGGTTTTTCCCGATAAGATAATCTTAACGACTAATTTATCAATGATGTTATGTTTGTGGCCTACCTACTGGAGGGATTGTGTTTTGTATTCCACTCGTTGGATGAAGATCCTTATGATTTTGGGTCCTAACCTATTTGTGTAATACATTTTCTTTTTATTGGGAAATTTAATCTTTCTTGGTCGACCTGGTATTTGTGAAGGCCTTATATTCTCTTGTAATTGTTTCCATAGGATATAGGAGAGAGACAGATCAGACTAGTAGCTTAGCACTTTTAGGATTCTAATCAATAGATCAGACGAAAGAAAATACCTAATGAAATGTTCATGTAGTCAATATTGATTATAGATGGTATAAAAAGATAACCTATTGAAGGTTCTAATCAGCCCTGTATACATGGAAAGTATCACAACATGCAAGTGTTCTTGTAACTAATCATTCAATAATGAGAAAGATGATCTTGCATTCATTTCCTCTTATTTTCTATTGCTTTTGTTGTGCGACTCTTGCTGGAAGGATTGGTTGGACTCAGTGAGTTCCCAATGTCCTTGGCTACGTCAGTTGGTATCAGAGCAAGGTTTTTCAACCTAGGGTTTTCTTGTGGGGTGGAGGAAGTAAAAATCTGACTTAAATCTATTAAGTATTGTGAAGATGGCTAGGAGGAATGATAGAGGTGGAGCAAGGAATGAAGATCCAGCTGTATTAGATTTTTTGAGACAAAATTCTGCTAGATTGGAAGTGGTGGAAACTCCTTAAAGAAGAGGACAATATATAAAAGATTCAATTGATGAAGAAGGAGATGAACAAAATCAGGACTAGGAAAGGGAAGGCAAGAACAATGAGGCACAAATAAAGTTGAATCAAGTTGAAGAGAGGTTCATTAGAGCCTTTCCCAATGTGAATAAGAGATCTCATTTCAATCTACTTGATTATCATGGTAACCTGGATTCACATGAATTGATTGATTGGATCATATAGATGGACAAGTACTTTGCAATTTAAGGAACAAGTGAGGAGAAGAAGGTTAAATATACTTGTACCAAGTTGAAAGGACATGCATCCTTATGGTGGGGAAATTTACAAATAGATTGACGGGGAAGAGGTAAAGATAAGATCAAATCTTGGGATAGAATGGTGAATAAATTAAAGGCTAAGTTTTTGACTGGAGATTTCCAAGTAATTCTATTTTGGAAGTTGCAAAACTTGAAGAAGAAGGAATTAAGTGTTAAGAGTTACACTTAGGAGTTTTATAAGTTGAATATCAGATTTGGTCATGTAGATGATGAAGTTGAACAAGTTGCTTGCTACCTTAATGGATTAAGGGTGCCAATACAAGATGAAATCAGTCTGATATAGATTAGGAGTGTGGAAGAATCTTACAAGTGGGCTTTGAATACTGAAGAAAAGTTGAACTAAAGGCACGAGAAAAGGAAAAGAGGTAGAGGAGGCATATTTCATAGAGGTTGATCTAGTACTAATGATGGAGGTGGTAGATCTTCTATAGGTCAAGGCAAGAATGAGTCAGAAACCAAGGATAATGATCATTATAGGAGGAATGATAGGAGTTTCTATTGCAGTGAAGGGAAAGGTAATGGAAAATAAGGAAGTTTAGTGGCACTTGTTTCAAATGTGGTGAGGAAGAGTACCAAGCCTTTGAGTGAAAGCAAGGCAAATCTAAGAAAATGGAAGAAGGTAGTAGTTGAACAACATTTATAGATTAGGAGTCTACAGGATCAGTAAACAACAACCAAGTAGAGGAAGGAGAACACTTGATGACTCAGAGAATCCTATATCACAGAGAACAAGACAAGGAGTCTTTATAGAGAAATAATTTGATCAAAACTAGATGTAAGGTATAAGACAAAGTGTGCAATATTATCATAGATAGTGGTAGTTCTGATAATCTTGCTTTGGAGGAGTTGGTGGACAAGCTAAAGTTGTAGAGGTTGAAGCATCCTAAAACCTATCAGATTGTGCGGATACAAGATGAACACAAGGTACTGGTAAGTAAACAATGCCTAGTTAAATTCAAGATTGGGAAGTATTATGATGAGGTTTTGTGTGATATTATGCCTATGGATGTGTGTCGTATATTATTGGGTAGATCATGACAGTATGATAGGAAAGTTATACACGATGGGAGGAAGAATGTATATACCATTGTTTCCAATGGGATGAACCAAAATTGTTACCCTTAGAGGACCCCTTTAAGAGTGAAGTGTGTACTAGTACAAGGATTTGTTTAATGGATGGCAAAAAGTTCTTGGATGGAATGAGGTATATAATGTGTATTTTTCTTTACTAGCCAAGAAGTCTAAGGAGATTGTATCAGGAGAAGAATACCCAAAATAAGTCACTAGATTATTGAATGAGTATGAAGACATCATATTAGATAATTTCCCTGATGGGTTACCACCTATGAGGAGAATTAGCCATTGTATGGATCTGATATCATGGGCTAGTTTTCCTAACAAAGCAACTTATAGGATGACACCAACATAGAATGAAGAACTCAATAGATAAGTATAATATTTTTTGCATTGGGGATTAATCATGAAAAGTATGAGTATGTGTGTAGTTCCTGTAGTATTAGCACCTAAGAAAGATGGAAAAAGGAGGAAGTATACCGATTCTAGAGCCATCAACTAGATCATTATCAAGTATCAATTTCCTTTCCCAAGGATGGATGATTTAATGGATTATTTGAGTGGAGCCATATATTTCACCAAGATAGATTTGAAGAGTGGGTATCATTAGATTAGAATCAAATAAGGTGATGAGTGGAAGACCACATTCATGATAAATGAAGGATTGTATGAGTGGTTGGTAATGCCCTTTGGATTGTCTAATACACTTAGTACTTTCATGAGGATAATGAATGAAGTTTTGAATAAATTATTAGGAAAGTTTGTCATTGTGTATTTGGATGATATCTTGATTTTCAGTAAGAGAAAAGAGGAGCATTTGATGCATGTTAGGGAATTATTGCAAAGGTTAAAATTATAGAAGTTATTAATCAACATCAAGAAGTGCACTTTCATAAAACAAGTGTTAGTATACTTGGGATTTTTAATATTTGTTGAAGGGTTGAAGATGGATCTTGAGAAAGTGAAAGCCATTTTTGAGTGGCCTACACCAAACAATGTTGGAGAAGTAAGATTATTCAATCTATTGGCTATTTTTTACCGAAAGTTCATTAGAAACTTTAGTTCAATCTATGGATCGATGACTAAAACTATGAAAGGACATAGGAAATAATTTAATTGGACACATGGAGAACAAAGGAGTTTTGAATTGCTGAAGAAAAAGGTGACTGAGCAACTCGTGTTATCTTCACTTGAATTTAATAAGGTATTTCAAGTATATTGTGATGGTAGTGGAAATAATATTGGCGCTATCTTGAATCAAGAAGGGAGGCCTATTGCATACTTTAGTGAGAAGTTCTATGATGCTAAAGAAGGTATTTAGTGTATGATCAAGAATTTTATGCCATAATCCAAGCATTGAATAAATGGAGACATTATTTTTTACCCAGGGAGTTTGTACTATATACTGATAATCAAGCATTGAAGTACTTGAACAGTCAAGGTAAGTTAAATTAAAGACATTTGAGATGGGTTGAGTTCATACAAAGCTACACATTTGTGTTGAAACATAAGAGTGGTGTGACAAATAGATTTGTTGATGCCTTGAGTAGGAGAAGAGATTTGTTGACTAAAATGAAGATAACAATATTGGGTTTTTATGAGTTAAAAACCTTGTATGAGGATGTTCCAGATTTAATTGAACCTTGGAAAGCTTGTAGAGAACTTTTTACCCAAATTTTTTACATGCGGGATAGTAATCAGAAACAGTAAAAAAATTGCATAAAGATACATCTCTTTAACGTTACTGTTCAGCTAATAAAGATGCATACATTTCTATTACATTCATATTATCATATTTCATTGTACTCTAAGTATTGATCAGATTAACACTTTTAAATTTATAATCGATCATTACATTGTGCATTCAAACTGAATGTAGTAAACAAGTGTTTATTCAAGGTTACATCTTTCATACTAAAATTTAGAGGACATATGCATAAAAGAAAGTAGGATAGAAGCATGATGAGGTTTAGGGATCTATGTATTGCCTTTAAGAGGTCTTCTACATCCTGGAGTTGTTCATCTGCATCATCTAAGTCTTCCTATCCTAGGTCTTGTCTTTGTTTGTCCTACATCCTAGGTCTTCTTTTAGTCCTATCCTGCATCATGGAAAAGATGTTAGATCCAAATTTGTTCTAAGAAATACATGGAAAACCTAAAAGCACCACACATCAGTCAAACTCCCTGAACTGCATATTTACTGATGACATCAATGCAATGGAAAGATATGCATCTTCATTAATGGGATAATAGCATTAAAAAGACATATCTTTATGAAACCCTTTGTTGTATTTAAAGGATGTAGTGAGTGTCACGAGCTCGTGCTCGAGCCTCATGAACATGTGCAAGCAATAAGAGCAATGAAAACTACAGTGTATGACAACATTTGTGCATTAATATAATAGATTCTTCACAAGTATGCAGATTTCAGATGGTGGCATGATTAAAATAGTACAAGCCATTAAAAGAATGTTGTTATTTTATGAAAACAGGGGTATAAAGGCAAAGAAATAGAAGTGCCTTCAATGGTTATCAAACAAAGCAAAAAGTGTTATCAAATGTAAATCATCAGATTGCAATATGAATGTGCTGTTTGGAGATAAAAGTTGCATATAATGGTGAGCCTCCTTCTATTCAAATGAAATATGCATATATAGAATAAAGGGGGTAATCAGCGTTGCTGGTTTAAGTTATCAAACAAAGAAAAGAATGATCACATGCAGGGGATGGAGCTGGACAAATACAATGAAAGGATATGTGCATATTTGGATGAACTTCATAAAGGTTTCCCATGGGAGTCACAAGCCCAAGCTCGAACCCTATGGGTGATGTTTTGCATAAAAATTTGAATGTTAATATTTAAGTGTTGTTAAATATATGTTCAGTAACAAGGTATGTGCAAGAGTGATCATATGCAAAAGGAGGATTGATGCTAGATTTTAACACTTATTATCAAATGAGATAATATGCCTAAGGTGATAAGAGGAATTTCAGCTTGATTGGTGCAAATATTTGCAAATATGATAAGTAATTCAGTCAAATTTATTTCATCAGGACATGTTATATTACAAGGATGTTGTGAATGTTGAAACAATAAACAAGAAAAGAGAGGGAGAATCTGAAAATGAAATAGATTCCTGGTTTTCCCAAAAGCTAAATTTTGGGTAATCTGGGGAAAGAGCATCCCAAAGCCAAGAAAAAGAAACACTGTGGTTTGAATTTGATGATACAAGGTGTGGAATTGATCCTAAAAAAGTGGGAAATTAGTTTGTGAGAGCTTTGTGCAAGCTAATCTATCAACAAATTGCACGTATGTATGAAGGAGCAGGACTTGGCCTTTGCATAGTACAATCATTGGTTAACAAGATGGGAGGCCGAATTAGTTACAAATAAAAAGAAGGTCCATGAACTATTATGCAATTGACTTTAGTGTTTGGTGCACCTTCTGGAGAAACTTGGGACAAATCTCTAGGAAGATTTGGCAAGGCATTAGTAAAGACCACACAATGGTTCTCCTAGCCCTCAATGATGTCATTGGCCATTCAACAATATCCCAATGGTTATAAGAAAATGACTTCCAAGTACATCAAGCAACTAACCAGAATAAAATGATAGACATTTTTTCTAAAATAGATTGTATAAGATGCTCTAATTTACATAAAACTATTAGAGTCCAGTCAAAATTTAACAGAGAGAAAAGAAGAAATTACTTATCCGTGAGTTTCAAAGTCAAGATATGATGAAGCTGAGTTCATGAGGATGCAGGAAAAGCACCATGTAATATGGCATGCAGAGTCTACAGAGTAGAACTCGTGGTGGAGAGCTCGAGTTCCAACTGTTGAAGTCCAAGCTTCTTACCATGAAAATGTAGGAAAAACACCATGTAATATGGCATTTAACACTCAAGTTAAAATGCAGATGGCATGAAAAGAACCCGTGGTGGAGAGCTTGAGTTCCAATTGTTGAAACCCAAGCCCTCTATTTTAAAACTATTAAACTCAAGTGCTACCTGCAGTTCGAGTCCTTACATAAAGAAAAGCTTCCAGTTAAGATCCCACGTCAGTAATGAGAGCCCGAATCTCTTCATTAACATTGAGTAACTGTAAGTTAAGTAAGAAGGAGCTTCTAGTTAAAGCCCAAATCATGACAAGTTGGGCTCCATCGACAAGTAGAGTTCAACAATGAATGCACCTTCATTACCCAAAGATGCCAAAGAAAGGATACATTATGGCCTAATAACTCCAGTTTATAAACCGCTGCCAAGTCTCAGGATAACTATGGTGAACTCTAGCTAGAGCATTAAACACAAAGAGCACAAGAAGAAGCAGCATGGATGCACAATCACAAGCTAGGGTTTCAAAACCCTTATTTTCCTCCCAAAACAACAAGATGCAAAAAATGAAATGGAAAACTATACCTATTTCAAGTTGGATAGGGATTTGGAGTCCATCAAAGTACAAATGAAGAGTTAATGCTTGGGTGACTGCAGTGCCACGAAAGACTAGAGATAATTTTTTTTATTTGTATTAGTCATGTCGCCCATTAACTGTGATCAAGTTAGGCTTGGTTAGCTTAGCTAGGGATCGACTTTGCATATGGAGTTAGGATTTTTATGCCATGGTATCGGGTTTATGTTGTGAGTTTAGGTTTTTTATGTTATGGCATTGACTTTTCTTTTGGGTTAAATTTTAAGGGGTTTTGTGATGTATTTTATAATAAGTTGGTGAACTATGTAAAAGATGTAAATTTTTAGACATCAACTTTGGAGGGGCTAGATTTAGGGCATTATTTATGCTTTAGATTTAGGGATTCAACTGATTTAGGGAAGTTATCTAGATGATTAGGAGGGATTTTTGGAGGCTACATTGTGGGCATCATTTGGGCCTTAAAATCAGGATGATCTATCTATTGAGGACTTTTTGGAGGGGTATTTCATTTTTGAGACTAGCCTTGGGGGCTATATATTTGAATCTCTTATTTAGTATTAGGCATTCAGAATTTGGGGATTACAAGGTATTAGTGAACATATTGTTCCTTTGCATCTTTTCCTTGTATTTTGTAACCATTTTTGCAGATTTTGAAGATAATAGAGCTGGCCTTATTATTCGTATATCTTTTCTGAGTTTTGCTATCTATCCTTCCAAGTTTTCTGCATTTAAGTGTATTGTACCTTTAAAGCATAGATTAGTGAATTGTTCCAAATTCCTATTCTAAGTTATAAAGAATAAACCTTTTGTAGAAAGTACCAGTTTGTTGGTTAAACTTTTGCCATTAGTGGCACCAAACCCTAATAGTAAATTCTTGGTCATCCTAGGTGTTGTGAAGTGAAAATTATTGCAGAGTTCAGCAATGTATGTCCTATAGGTACAGATTCACAATTCTAACAAATTTGAATTCATTTTGGTGTATCACCTTCTTAATTAGTATTCATTTTCAGTTATCTTTCTCCCTTTTCCTAAAAAATCATAAAGATATTAGGTGATATTCCAAATTCAATAGGAACCGACCTAGAATCTGAAGATTCATTCTCTCATCCACCAAGGAGAATGTTTCCATGTTTCAACAGGATAGCTAGATTCCACATCCAGCTATAGGTGCAATCCTGATTGACAACAGAACCTATTTTTGTAGACACAAGTAAGTGGTTAGATTATTTTATTCAGGATGGGATGTTATTCAAAGGTATTCAGTTGTATATACCTAGAAGTTCTATGAGAGATAATATCATTAAGGAGAAACATAGTGAAGGATTGGTATGACATTTTGGCATTAATAAGACAGTAGCTTTGGTGTGTGAGAACTACTTATGGGCGCAAGTTCAGAAGGATGTGCAAAATTTTTTTTAGGGTTGTAAGGTGTGTCAATTAGTTGCAAAGGGTAGTAGTCAAAATGTGGCATTATATATGCCTTTGATGATACCGGTCAGACCATGGGAAGATATTAGCATGAATTTTGTGTTTGGTTTTCCAAAGACACAAAGAGGCTATGATTCAATTTTTGTGGTTGTAGAGAGATTTTCTAAAATGACACATTTCATTCCTTGTAAGAAGACTACAGATGCAATGCATGTAGCTGATTTATTTTTTGGGGAGGTTAAGAGATTACATGGATTACCTAAAAGTATTATTTCAGACATGGATAGTAGGTTTGTTGGCTATTTTTGGAGAACACTTTGGAGGAAGATGGATGTTGATTTGAAGTACAGTTATACTTTTGATCCATAGACCGATGGACAGACAGAGGTTGTGAACAAAAATTTAGGGATTTTTTTGAGATGTTTAGTTGGAGATAAGCCAAGAAATTGGGATTTAGTTTTTCCTCGAGAAGAGCTTTCTTATAATAATTCAGTAAATAGGAGCACAGGGAAGACACCATTTGAAATAGTTACTAGTTTTAATCCTAAGGGAGTGGGAGAATTGAGGTATGCCAATCATGTTTTTAAGAGGAGTGTTGAAGGAGAAGAATTTTTTGAAGTTATGAATTCATTACATGAAGAATTTAGATAGCATTTTGAGAAAATGAATTAGGCTTACAAAAGGAGAGAAGACATGAAAGGAAGACATAAGGAATTTCAGGTAGGAGATGAAGTTATGGTGTATTTTTTGGAGGGTATATTTCCTGTTGGTACTTACAACAAGTTAAAAATGAATAAATTTGGTCATTGTAAGATCTTGCAGAGATTTGATTTAGGGAATGCTTATGAAGTAGTGTTACCAGAAGACATGGATATATCACCTATATTTATTGTTGTAGATTTGTATGAGTATTATGAATCAGATTCCATTAGAAGTGATGGATCAGATGTGGAACAACTCTAACCTAAGAATTAGATGGAGCGGATAGATAATATTTTGGATAGCTAAGTGGGTTGTAGTACAAGAAGCAAGCAATATATGGAGTATCTTGTTAAATGGAAGGACAAACCAATCAAAGATTCTTCATGGATTTCTTAGGCTGAGGTTGACCATTTTGGTTTTCCTTTGGCCCCAACAAAGTGAGAGGCTCACTTTTAAAATAACCCCAGGTGTTTGATGTAGGAGCATCTTGGGATCTTGGCAATCTTGCATCAATCAAAAATATTTGTTTTCCTATTTTATTGTTTGATCAGTTCTGGTGTTTCTTTCTGTGATTGTTCTGTGCATATTTTCGGAGACTGCAATCCTTCCAGCATGTTTGTGGATTCATTCTTGTCACCCTCCTAGGATCACGTATCATTTAGTTACTTCATATTCAAGATCTTTTAGATTCTTGGATAGACTTTCTTGATCTTCATGTTTCCAGCCAGTCTTCGTGTTTTCCAAACTCGCGAAGGTTTGGCCCGATCAACGAAGTTTAATTGCCCATTTCTCAATTATGTTACATTTTTGGCCGACCTACTTGAGGGACCGTGTTTCATATTCCGCTCATTGGATGAAGATTCTTATGATTTTGGGCCCTGACCTATTTGTGTAATACATTTTATTTTCATTGGGAAATGTAATCCTTCTTGGTCGACTTGATGTTTGTGAAGGCCTTATATTCTCTTGTAATTATTTCCATAGGATAGAGGAGAGAGACATATCAGAGTAGTATCTTAGCACTTGTAGGATTCTGATCAATAGATCAGACGGAAGAAAATACCTACTGAATGTTCATGTAGTCAATGCTCATTATAGATGGTATAAAAAGATAGCCTATTGAAGGTTCTAATCCACCCCATATGTTTGGAAAGTATCACACCTTGCAGTTATTCTTGTAATTGATCATTCAATAATGCAAAAGATGATCTTGCATTCATTTCCCCTTGTTTTCTATTACTTTCTTTGTGTGACTCTTGTTTCAAGGATTGGTTGGACTCAGTAAGTTCCCACTGTCCTTGGTTGTGTTACACAATGATCACAATAATGAATCACAAGTCATAATATAATACATAACAACTCCTAAATGGATCTCTCAAGTCAATACATAATGGAATACATGATAAACATCTCATGATGACAATAATAATCTCCAAACAATGAACATAGCACACAAACATAATGTGAAATCTCAATGGTAAAAAGAATCACTACCACCTAACCATGTGGAACCCAGAGGTCCACCTCACTGTGCTAAGGAGATAAACACCAGGCCTCACTCAAAGAAACAATAAAACAAGAAAGACTAATGCCAAAGTACACATATAAAATGGTAATAAATGATTAAAAGGTTAACATGTATAAATGGTCAGAACACAAATTAGGTGTACCAAATGCTCATGTAGGAACATAGAACACATATAGGAAAGTGTCATCACATAAGTCAACTCTTAAGTTACCTTGGTAGTCTCTCTGGACCCCAGCCCCCAAGTGACTCTATGCAGTATCGGTAATCCTTTCTTACAAACAAGGAAAAACAACTATGCAAGACCTCAATCAAGTATCTTCTCCCACTACCATCCTAGTCTGTACTAGCACTCAAGGCATGGACGAGGCACACATATTATCTTATTAATGTTTCTCTCCTAATGAATTTATAAAGTTATCACTTATTAAGTCAACTTACAATGAGTTACCTTGGAAGCCTCTCTAGGGCCTTGACCCCATTGCAAGAAACTTCCCCTCTATGCTCCTAGATAACCTACCCTAATGCTCCAACCAAAAGAAACCAAGAGAAGGAAAAACCAAAACGATAAAAGGATTCTCAAAAATCATCAAGTCATGAAAATCACCAAAATAAAGTGATGGAGCATAATAAAGAATATCACATCCTGTACCAGGATCCAAACTGTCCACCCCATAATAGACATCTCAATAGATCATCCATCCCATAATGGGCATCTCAATAAAACAATAACCAAAATTCTCATAGTTTCATATCACAAGATCTTTAAGCATCAATTACACCAATACAATCTCTCTCCTAATATGGAGTAAAACATAGTCCACAAGGGCCATCATCCATAACATAAAACAATCATAACAGAAGAAACAAGGTGATTAAGTTAACAAATTAAAACTCAACAATGATTTGTCACCTCTTGTCGT
This sequence comes from Thuja plicata, assembly GCA_018584345.1. Taxonomy (NCBI): domain Eukaryota; kingdom Viridiplantae; phylum Streptophyta; class Pinopsida; order Cupressales; family Cupressaceae; genus Thuja; species Thuja plicata. The sequence goes on along the minus strand of MU225402.1, from coordinate 2,420,580 downwards.
CAAATAACATAATTATCGAGACTCAATAGAACACATACATAACTCGCAGTTGCACCCAAAACCACACATGAATCGATTGTGACATCAAATGGTTATGAAATTTCCACAATATAAACCCAAAGAGTAAAAAGTATAAAACCATAAATAATCCAAGTCTGAAAGACAAAATCCACCTAAACCAACACTCTACCCGAATGGACAATATGCACCCACACATGACACAACGACATAGAGCACAAATATGAAATATATTTTACGAATCTAGTTATATCATGTTATGATTTAGTTTACAAATGACTCAATATAAAGTATCTCATTGAGTATAAATATTACTTAACATTCGTTTTAAAAATTATATTAACACTTAATTTTAGTCTTGAATCCCTATAAATTAATTAATTATAATTTAAAATTAAATTATAAATTGATTAGATCAGTTATACTAATCATTTAATATTTGTCAAATTAATTAAATTTTAAATTAGTAAGATTTAATAAAATAAAAAGTTAAAACTTTATATTAATAAAAAATTATAAAATAATGTATTATGGGGAATAAGTTGTAAAAGGCGTAGATATCCTAGATCCATCATTGTAATGGAGGGTTTTAGTTTTGGGAAGATTGAACTTAATAACAGTGAGCTTTTTTTGTATTTCCTCTATGTAAATAAGTCTTTAATTTGAATGGTATAATCTCATATGGAATGATACAGGTCTGAAACTTATATTGATGGAAAGATAATTTTATTCCACATATTTTTCATTATAACCAGTCCTTAAAAAAGGTCATTTGAATGGTGTAAAAATCAAATCTCTCTTATACCGTTGTTTAGGAATGAAGGTTACCAGTTTTGGTAAAAAGATCATAACATTTTTTTAAACCGTTGGATCTTCATAACAATTTGGTAAAACATCCATAATAGTCTCATATACAATCTCACCGAAGTTTTCAAAAGTTATGGATGACTACTTGCCTTTTTCAGATTGAAGAATCAAGCCCAAATAGGCCTAGTCTCACTATAACAGTCCATATTTGACCATGTCTTATCTGATTTTGGTATATGTTAAATAAAACCCAAATAGGTGTTTGAAAGTGTCTTTATATTTTGAAGGTGACATCTGCGATGAAAGTTATGCCTAGTTAAATGAATTAGGAAAGCTACAAGGAAGATACCTAATTGTAAGAGAAAGTTTAGGTAAATCCCTACCGCTACATCATTTACATAAATCATATCTAATAGGTTTTGCAATCTATAAATCTGTACAAATCTCAAGGAATTTCCTACCATGATTTATCAACATCTTAATTGCATAAAACCATATGTTTCCATAAACCTGTTGCGTGTAATTTCTCACAAAGAATTTTATGGTTTTTCAGACTCAATATCAACATAAATTTCCACACAAGAAAAACTCTAATACACGATCATTTCCAATTTATCAAATCAAGAAAGAAAATTTTAATCCAAACACTCTAAATCTCATCAAACAATCTAGCAAACACAAAGAAGACAACCTTTAAAAAAGGAAGAATTGCAAAAAAAGGGTTTCAAACCCTGCCTCAGTCTACAAATGATATGCAACAACAAAGATCAATATCCAACTCAAATCCAAAGCTTTCAATAAATTCTTTAACTTCAAAAATCCAAACCAAACCTGTAACCTGATAAACCTGTACATCTAAAATGGCCAAATAACTTCTAATGTAGAAAACCTAATCAAACTAGGGTTTCTAAAGTATGCAGAAAACTAAAATAAGATAAATCCTCTTAAGAATAGCTTTTCTTTGTTTTTTTAATAAATAAAATCAATTTACTTATTATTTTTTTAAAGAAATACATAATTTTTTTTTTCTTCTTTTAATATTAAATAAATAAATATTGTTTATTTATTTCTTTTCTTTTCTCAAAATAAATATTATTGTTTTTTTTTAATCCAATAAATAAATATCCTTTCTTTCCTTTTTTGTTTTCTTGTTTTTTTATTAAGTAAATAATTCTCCACTTAAAGCACTTAACTCAACCTTTTAATTAGAATTCAAATCTCAATTTATTAATTTAAAGTACAATTAAATTGCATATCAATATTTTAATTAGAATTGAAATTTATAGCATATTATTAATATGTCACCTAATATTTAAAAATTATTTATATTAATTATGCATTAAAATTTTCATTTAGATTAAATATTTAATTAAAACCCCAGTCTTTATATTTAGACGTTTTAATTAAGCCCCTTTAATAAATATAGGTATTTAATTAATATTTAAATTTTTTGTATATATTTAATATTCCAATATTCTAGAAGGGTTAATTATTTAATCTTTATAATTAATCTTTTCCTGACATCACGAAAAAATACAACATTTACCCACATGACTGCATGCACTCTAATGAAATCTGACCAAATCAAAATATAGAAAAGATGCAACTACATAAGCATGCTCAAACAAGGGTTCATGAATTCACATTGCCTTGACGAATTCGGAAAAGGTAGTCACCCAGATACTTGTCCACTATTTAAGGACAAATGATGGCTTAGGTTAGGATTTAGGCCTGAATTCTATCTCCTCTCTCTTACCATTGAGATTATGTGTTAGGGCACGCTCATCCTGACAATTTAGAGAAGTCGATGCCCAATACCAGTAATTTGCATTAAAGTCGAAAGTGTAGTATGCTATTTTGTTAGGCATAACAGTACTACTTACCCCAAGTCTATTATTGAATTGTGTAACAATTTGTCCCCTAATATGAAATTTGGAAAGAAGGGCATTGGTTTATACTTACCAGCTTCTCTTGCTTGCAATTTGTCACTTGAATTAACCAACACTGTTGGTTGTTGGACTTGCGAAATCTATTGTCTAGCAACTGAAGCCTTTCCTTTTATTTGTGCTTGTTTGGCCACAACTTTAACTCTTGCTTGTCTATCTCGCCCTCCAGGAGCCTTTTTCAATAACTTATTTTATTCTAGAACATCAAGTTTATCCCAGAAGGATATATTTTCCAGAGCCTTCTTCAACTGTTGAACCACGTTCATAGCTACCTTAGGTAGAGCCTTCAAATATTTTAGTCTATATAAGCTTATATCTTTTGGTCTCTAAAAGGATTGCTCCAGAATATCTGCAAAAAGAGGCTTTACTTGCTTCGACCCTTGGGTGCTACACTTGGGGTTCCTTAATTGGTGAAAGTGCGTTGTCATCATCCACCATTCAAGAGAACAAATCATGATTAGGAGCATTTTATGACTCTTACTCTAAGTACGTCCCTTGCATTTGGGTTGTTAGTGAGGAATTTTCTATTCTTGGAGAAGAATAACTATATACTCTAGCATCCAGTGATATTCCCCGACTCCATGAAGTCTTCAAAAAATATTTTTTGTTGGATGAGATTGATGTCGTGGTGGTTGTGGAGTTTGTAGTGGGCATACCCTAGCCTGAAGACATCCCCAAATTATGGAAACCCTAGGTGGTGGTGGAGAAATAATCGTTCCTGCTCAACATGGATGATGCTAGTCTATCTCATCATCAAAGATGGGCCAGTGTGGGGAGGGACTTTCTAAGGAAGTGGGCGGGGATAGATGATCTGGATGATTTCTAGTGGTTGGATGACTTTCTAGAGGTAGTATCCAAAGATGGCTTCCACAAGGAAGTATAATATAGTTTGTTGGGAGGTGTTTTGATTGTCAATTTGATTTTAAACACTCTTGCACTACCTTGGTTCGAAATGTCAATGTTTCTCCATTTGGGTTGGCTTTGAGGATGGTCTTTTCTATGTATATCCTCTATTTTGGGGTCTCCCACCTTTTGAATTTTCATAATTGTTCTTTTCTTATGGTGAAAATGATAGTTTTTGATAGTTTGGAGGTCTTTCTATTATCATGTTTGGAAACTGTTGTTAGACATTGCACTGTTCAATGATCAAACTTTTTGTTGGATGCATATTTTGGCTTTTTGTGCTGATGTAGTTATGTCTTTCATGTATTTCTTAGGTAATAGGTATCCCCATAATGTAACTTCTTTCAATTATTAATATAATTTTTGTAATTTTTGTCATGCTTTATGGGGCAAAAAAAAGGTGGTCTGTGCATTAAAAAGATATTTATTTTAAAATAATTAATTTTAAAATCATAGAGAACTTATTAAAATTTGTGAGATTGCTTTGTCATGAAGTTGACAAATTAGTAAATACTACCCTACATGCCTAATTATCATAAAAATAAAAATTTAAAACTATCTACACATCAATATAAAAAAATATAAAAGAGGAAGGGGAGAAGAGAAGGGATAAAGGGGGAAGAAATGAAATCCACACTTGATTTCCATCTTGCTGATATACTATTTGATGAAATGATGGACTCGTCTCAAACCAATCTCCATTAGACCTATTTTTGTAATTTGAATGGAAGATGATGCAATCTTCAATAGGAAATGTGTATCAATGATGACAAGTTTCAACATAGATATGTTTATATGACCAAATAAAATGCTCCATAATTAGCCAAGTGTTAGCTGTATGAATACATTCTAAAATCCATAAACACACTTTGAATTAAGTGTATAAGGTTAAATTTAATGAAATCAAATTTAGAGCATAGAAAACCACATCAGAAAAAGACCGAAAGAGTGGAGTGACAATGAGAAATTCCATTTATTAAATCGATTAGATTTCCACAATCCATTGAATTTGAGCATTGATTTCTGGGTTTTGATTGTGTGTATTTTTAAGCATCAACGTTTCGGATCACACTCCGTGATCCATCATCAGGATGTAAGAGCAAAAGGAATTGTAAAAATAAGTTGATGCTCTTACATCCTGATGATGGATCACGGAGTGTGATCCGAAACGTTGATGCTTAAAAATACACACAATCAAAACCCAGAAATCAAAGCTCAAATTCCATTTATGTCAATAGGTTTTCCAATGAGGGATATATAAAAGTGTATAAATAAGGAAATTTGGATGGTAAGGCATAGAGACTTTTCATCCAAATTGTCACAAAATGACAAATAATTTTTCACAAATGAAAGGTTGTAGGTTGTCCTTTCACATTCTTGACCTTCCTTCCCTTCGATTTTCCACTTCGAAAAATAGAATTCCCCCCTTTACAAATATATTAGAATTTTAAATAGCTCTTCGGTCTATTGAAATGTTTCAAGATTTGCATATAAGTCAAGTAAAAATGAATGATGTCTACTTTTTCCAACAATGGACCAAATCAATTTATAAATATTCCTTGTTAAACCTTGAGAATATGACCAAATAATTGTTTTGGTAAAATAATCTTAGTTTCAACTCTTTCTATCACTATTTCCTCTTGATATTTATTGAATGGAATATCCATTTGATATTTGATCTTCAATTATAGTTGTACTATACGGTTCTACCTCTGAATTAATCCCATAAATCTGCAACTCACTTCCTATTTATGATCTAGGTGAAAACAAGACAAACCCAAATGAATCATGAACACTATAATAAACTAATATTGTCTTCTAATTAAAATAAATTTTAACAATATTATCCTTAAATGAATAGGTTTTCTTTTGTTCTTCTATATTCATTATATCAAACCCCTTCATCTTTGTATTTTGAATGTTCTAAAAATTGTGTTTCTACTCAAGGGATTGATCCATCAAGTATTTCTACATGCCTTAAGATTTATGCTTCAAAAGATAATGTTAAAACTCCACATGGAATATTTGGAAAATACGCATATTCTTCTTGAACACCCTTCTCAAAATTATCTGGTCTTTTAAAATAAATTATTGTATAATATCAATCAAAATCTATCTTTTTTACACTTTACACTATATCTCACATGATTATCTTATAGATCTATACATTTTTAAAAAAATGAAGACCGGCTTGAATTTTACACTAAAACTCACTACAACCCATTTGAAAGGCAACTACAACATGTACCCTAACTCTAATTAGCATTTGATGAGGAAAAATGTTGAAAGTGGCTAATTTTTGGTCATCCAAGACATTTACTACAATTTCAATAAATTTTCGTGGAGCAATAATTAAATCTATCATTGGCAACATTATTTTACCAATTGGGATTGCAAATTCCTTTCCTACTCTTTCTACTTTTGGGAAAAAAAGGACATCCTTGAGTTATTTAGAAGGGAAAAATAGTAAAACCACTATACAAGTAGGTGCTTCATCAAAGAATGACTTGGTGCAATTGAATGTTAAGGCACATGCCTAATGAAGGATATATCAAATTTTAGAGTTAAAGGTTCCCTTTTATGCTCAAGTGCACTCTTGAATGATATGTATCATTAAATTCAAAAACACAAGAATCAATGAATTCAACTTGGTATGATACTAATTAAGGGAATCTTCGAAAACTAGGGTTATTTATAGAGAAACCGAAACCTTGTGTGTGGGGGGGAGTTGTACCTTACATATGTTAAAACCTTGTGTGTGTGGGGGAGTTGTACCTTACATATGTTTGTTCAACAAACATACTTTCTTTCACTTGGAATACAACTTAAGTTCAAACATTTTTTTTTTTTGACATTAGCTACAAAATTCTGTTATTCAACCATTGAAAGATAGATAAAATTTTATCGTCCACAAGGCTAAACATAGCTTATGGGACAACAAGGCAACTTAAGCTGACTTCAATAACTTGGTTCTTTTCTTGTGTAAGCTGATGATGTGCCCGCTTAACTTGTCAATGTACTCCTCACTGAATAGGTTATACCAAGAACTATCAGATATAAATTGGTTATAAGATGAAACCAACCTAAAAGGCAGTAGCCCAAGGCTAAAATGAAGCAAAACTAGCTACAAATCTCGCCGTTCATCACATTTAAATATCAATCAGCCTCAATGGCAGTAAGCCAGTACGCCAAGGCTAAAATGAATACAATAAATTTAGTATGGCAACGGGACTAGCAAGGGCGACTGAAGCACCAGAGGACATTGAAACCCTGGCAAAGCTCATTCAATGTCTGTACTTTGATCAAATTGGTAACAGGACTAGCAAGGGCGATTAAAGTACTAGAGGACTTTCCAACCCTAGCAAAGCTGATTTGATATCTGCACTTTGAACAAATGAAGAAAAACTCAGCTTCTCACATTATTCTTCCATTCATAAATTCATTCCAAAGCATATTTGTGGTTGCAAACATTTTCGTGTGGCCAATTCAATGCCTCAAGTTGAAAACTATTTGCCACACATGTCTATGTATGTCTCTATAGTGATATGGTTGCAATCCTTGTCGATTTATATAACATTGCAAGAGACTAATGTTATGCCATAAATAATATCAAGTTATCTGATCAGAATCTTCAATAGAACGAATTCGCAGAAGGCACCTGATACGTGAAAAGGTATATACTATATATTGATCAGAATCTTCAATCGAATAAATTAGCAGAAGGGATCTGATACATGAAAACGTATATACTGCTTTCTCACTGTACCTAGAGCAGACATACTAATTCTCCTGTTTGAATAATAATCTTATTCTTCCTACTAAATGTCAGTGAATGGTTTTTAAAAAAAACTTTGTTTCATTGATTTAGGGTAAAAAAAATTCTTACCATGATCTTAAAACTGTCAGATGCCACATACAGAACATTTCTGACTAATCCCTTGTCCTACTTGCCAAATCATATCCTAATTGCTTCGAGCATAATCTTTCAAAGCTTTTTTTAAGTATTTGAGGGAACATTGGTGTTTGAAAACATCAGAGGTGGTCATGTTTTGCATCCTTATTCCTTTTTTCATACCCATTACTCCAATCTAAGTTTTATGTGCGCAATGAAGGCCAGCATTCTTGGAAGACAAGAACATTGAGATTCAATAAGGAACAAAATGCTGAAGCATCCTCTGTCTCAACTTTGTATTCAATTAATTACAATTCAGATCACTTTGGAGTGATCAAAACCATTAATAACTTCAAGATAGCACCCTCAATTTCAAACCTTAAGTACATATGATTAAGTACCAGCTTGGGTTTGAATAAATGAAAATTTCTTGAAGCAAACAATGCTAAACAATATATACAAACATTGTAAGTTCCATCCTGTCCAGAAGCGGATGTCTCCCTAGAGTAAACTCGTGCTGGAAAACAAGAAACAAACAGGATTAAAAAGCAAAAACTCAAAATTATGCTTGAAACAAATTCCCAGCCAATTGAAAATTTTTCCTTTTCCCAAATCTCATAGGTCGATTCTTTAAATGCTTGCAAAATGTTTTGAAATTGAGATTATTGTGTACAACTTTGTGAAATCTCTGAAGTCCTGCACTGTCATACATCAAGATCAGTATCGTACTCAGAGCAATCCACAACCAGTGAAATTGCACTAACCACTAATTCCGAAAAAAGCTTTTTCAATGCATCATTACAGCCATCAAAAGAAATGGCTCACATTCGTTTGGCAAGACTCAAAACACATCGGACATAAATTATAAATGAGACTACTGCTGATTGTCTTCATCAAAGACTTCAAATCAGCATTGCATGTAACCCATTACATATGTATGCCAATTAAGTTTTTTCCTTTGAATTTCATGTGTTAGGAATCTCAGGCAGAGCTTCCAACATGGGAATTATCCTCATTGTTGCCCTCATGTTGAATATATCCGACTAAATCATGAGATGTTATGCAGTCATCACTAGCTTTCGCTGTTATCTCCTGATGTGAAGCCGAAGGCTCTGGATTATTTGAAACACTACAAGTGTGATCAGTTGGAAGCTGAACTGATGGGTTGCCACAATCATGAGCACAGGGGATCTTGTCCTTCGGTTGGCCACTTAATTTTTCTTCCATCTCCTGTAGAATTTTTACCATCTGCAATTGAAGATTCCTTTGACTCTGCAACAATACAGAAAGGTTTGGGATTACAAGCTCAATTATAATATATTCTCATGCTAGGTATCCCATAGAAAGGTTTCATACCTCAACAAGTTCATGTAACTTCATCTGAGCATTCAGCTGTAGAAGCATATCCCCCTCTGTAAATTGCACACACCTATATAAACAAAAGTCATGACTCTTCTGCAGCCTTCCAGGGAATAGTAAAATAAAGCACAGGGATTTGACATCTTAAACAACCTTAACTTTACAAATAACGGCTTCCGGATTTGATTGTGTAGTTATTTTTGGCATCAACGTTTCGGATCACACTCTGTGATCCATCATCAAGATGAAAGAGAGTGCAAGAGATTTGAGATGTAAGTCACAAGGTAGACAAGCTAGATACGCCAAGCTAGACAAGCTAGATATGCCAATCAATTATTTTTAATAAACCTTCAAAATAATTTGCTCAAAAGACAAGCACAAAATAATCAATTATTTATCACTAGCTAGACAAGGTAGATATGCCAATCAATTATTTTTAATAAAACTTCAAACTATTTTGTTAAAAAGACAAGCACAAAACAGACAACAAAAGCTAGCAAATAGTACAATACAAGCTTCTAAAGAACAGATCTAAAAATTACTTTAAAAGGGTAGCAAACGTTGATCACATTCTAAATCTCCATAGTCAAATAGAAAGAATGGAGTGCCATCGTTGTAGTAAATCTTTCATGGTTTCAAAAGAATAGAGCTATTCAAATGACCCATATCTTAGAATACCTGTGAAGGTTATGGACGCATTAGTATCTCTATTAGAAAATGCTTCTAAGCTGCAATTTGTTAAATGTAGACTAATATGCTTATATTCTAATTGATTCTAAGTAGTGTATAACAAAACAAACTGGTTAGTGATTTGAATTTAAATGAACATGACAGGCGGTTATATCATTATCCTTGATTTCATATTAGAGGAAATAGCAAAGTTGTATCATGAGAATATCTAAAAACTCTACAATCCATATAATGAAAACATAAATGTCCAAATCAGAGATAAAGACATGGCAAGACTCGCTCAGACCCAACATGAGGTGGGCAAGGCAAAATGAGTCCCAAAGACTTGGAACGTAGATACCAATGAATCTAGTCACACTAGCTGAGTCCAACGAGTCCCATCATTAAAACTCGACCATCTTAGGAAGCCAGAAAATATAGATTAAAAAAAAAATACTCAAAACCCAACCATCCTAAAATGACCTCTAACACTCTGAAAACACATTCATTTCATTTGCAAGCACAAGGAAGGAAAAAAAAGGAGCATTGGAGCTAAAATCACATGCCACTGCAGCAAAAACCGTTAGACAACTTGAGCAACAAATGTTGATTGCATACGCTGTAGCAGCACTTAGGGCATCTAAAGGAGCCTAAGATGCCTTTGGATAACCCCACCATTAATTTGTAGCAGCCCGTCATCATGTTGAAGAAAATTTAAACAGGTATTTTAACATTTTGATTTTTCTTTTTATAATTTTGTTTGTCTTCTACATTTTTTCTTTCCATTTAGATCCATGGAACAATGCCTAATTATTTTTCAAATCTTTTTATGAACAAACCTTTTTTCTCAATCTATTTTTTAGCTGCAAACCTTGGCTTTTTTGCTGAATATTTTACCTTAGTTTATCTAAATATCCTAACTACAAATTAGTTTGTTATGGCAATGTACTTCACATTTATAGATTGTTATAATGTTGGCCCCAATTGAAAAGGACACTAGTTGGAAACATGCCATCCTAGAGGCAAATAAAAGGGAGTTGATTTGTGTACACTGTGCAGTGTCATAAATTTTATCTCCTTACAATTTCACTCTTTTTGGGCCCTTGCTTTAGTATGCCTCCTTCTGGGCCATTTTAAGCTCTGTTTGGACCTTATCTCATCCAAATTGTTGTCATATGCTCAAGAGGCAACCTGATCCTATGTCCTGGGTCCAGATACTCAGCAAACACCTCTCTTTTGTCTTTTCCTAGGTGGACTATGGCGCCTAGCACACTGGTTCCTCCAAAAGGGGCCCAAATTCAAACGTGTGTGCGTCAATTCTCGCCATTTGTGATCCAATCCCGATGTTTTCATATGACTGTTGGAACTCAGCCTTGTTGTGAGGTTTTCACACCATCGCCCATTGCAAATGGGGAGCCCCTCTTTTTGCTTCGCAGTACGAGTAGTGGTCTTGGTTGGCTCTAGTTTAGTGGCAATTTCGGAGTCTCCAAGTCAATGAGAAGAGTTTGACCAACTTTAGGTGCAAGTCATGTCCACTTGAGAGTCAAGTCATCAAGAGGAATGAAGTCATGAGCCAACCATCCAACGCTTAGTCAAGTGTCAAAATAGGATTGAGTTTTAATCTAGGGAGTCTAAAGTCTGATTTGACAATGGCCAACTTGATTTGAGGTCCAAGTTCTCATCATCGGGAGAGAAGGAAATAGAGTTTGAAGAGGATTGAAGAGTGGAGTGAAGATAATATGAGATGAGAATCAAGATGCAATGACAAGATAAGATCAAAACATAAGAGATGAAACTTTGAAGCCTTGTAACCTGATCTGAGACAAGTCTGAAATACAGGAAGGAAGACTTGATTTGAGGATGATAAACTTGAAGTGAATGAATTGAACAAGCATGTTTGTTTGGAACTCAACAATCAAGAAGGTGACATGAGGATCCAGTTGCAAATGGACAAAATCTAAGTATGGAAAGATGGAAAATGGGAAATTTGACATGCAGATCTGAGATGCCACTGAAAATCAGATGAAAAGAAGATAAGAAGAGGAGTCTTTGACCAAGCAGCAAAGGGAAAAATCAAGAGTTTCAAAGGGGAAGAACCAACACTTAAACAAATTTTTGAGACCCTTGGAACTTTCCAAGAGGTGGTTGGGTTCCAACCAGCTCTCGGAACTCCAATTCCGACAGACCCCTGATTTCCACCCTCCTTAACATGGAAATTTCCAACAGGTTCCTGACTTCTGCCCAAGACAAGGGGCAGTCTAAACAAGTATAAGATGATTTTCAACCTCAACTGGATGAAGAAAGTAGAAATCAAGAGAGAGATGAAAATCCATTAAAGTTTTGGGATGGACAATCAGATTTCAAGACAATGAAGAGGATGAAAATCAGAACATTGACGAAATTCAATCAGCAAGCAACCAAAATCAGATCAAGTGTCATTTATCTGAGATAGAGAATGAAGGAAAGATCATGAAAAATGAAGGTGAAATAATGAAATGTAAGTGAGAAGGTCTGAATACGCAATTTGGAACCAATGTGCAAGAATGGAGGAATTCCAACACATGGTCGGAATCCGACCAGGTGTTGGAACTCCAGTTTCGACACTATTTTGAATCCAACCTTGTGTTGGAATTCAATTTCCAACACCCCCCAATTTTCTGCCCTCAAGAATGGACTTCATTTTGACTCGATATCAAATTCTATCAGGAGTATGGGCACTCCAATCATGAAAATTGGATTCAAGGTGGTGAAAAGATCAACCTCTTCCATGAAAAACATAAAATCAGATCGTAAATCAGGGAAGAGTTCACGCTCAAATCTCAAATTTCAAAGTGAAATCTATAATCTAAGATGAGGTTCAAATCTGAAAATGAAAAGACAGAGGCAAGTCAAAGTAGACCCAAGGGAAGCTATGAGAAATGAAGGTCAAAATGCAAGTGACGAGACAAGATTTGCACATGAAACTATGAGATATTTGATCAGATCTGTAGCATGAATGAGAAGGAAAATCAGGAAAAGGTGGAGTGGATTCATGGAATTTCTCAAGGGGAGTAAATGTTCAAGAGGAGCCATGAAATTGAGACACCTTGGACATGCTTGTCCCAAAGAACCCCAAATCTCTACCAGCCTATAAACCTCCAATTTGACCTCAAAATCAAATTGCCCCTCCCAAGTTTGATGTATATACTTGATCAAGTTGGTTTGATAGAAGAAAAAGATGATTTATATCAAATTTAGTGTTAATGTTTGTGGATAGCTGTGAGAGAGCTCCTTCATATTTGTAACATTAACAGTCACCGCCCAGACTTAATATGCTAGTGTTATTATTCAGTATGCTTGGCTGGAGACATTATTGTCCGCTGGAAGCATGTGACATGGCGTCTCACTTGTCACTAGTCTTTGGGTGACTCAACACCGTTACTGTTTTTCTTGGCATCATGCAAGCTCTTGGCATCATGAAAAGCTTTCTTCATATATATTGGCGGTTCATAATAATATCGTTGGTTTTTCTTGTTCATGTCAACAGTCATCTTATGCGATGACGATTCATATTCTCTAACTCCCGATGTTTGACGTGTCGGGGCCTCTTGATCACACGTAAGTATTATGTATATTTGATGATCATTATCGCAGGTGATAGTGGTGTCACTATTTTTGTGGTTCTGAGCATTGAAAGGAAATTATCATCTTGTTCTGAGTATTGAGTGTCGTACCTTGAATCAGCACTGTGAGTGTTGTATCTTGTATTAGCATCGTGAGTGTCATATCTTGTATTAGCACTGAGAGTGTCATATTTGTATTAGCACTGATAGTTCTCTCTATGTGCTTTGGAATTCATGAGTGGTATAGTTGATGTTTAAATTTTGATAAGAGTCAATACTCCTTTGTAGAGCAGTATTCTCTATAAATGTCTGTTATGAGATAACAAACTTGATAAAGAAGTCTTCATCTGATCTAGCTTGTGAAGCTTTGTACTGGAAGTTGTGGTTACTCAATAAAGGGTTCATTTTCGGGTGTGGCTGGGTTTTTCCCTCAAGTATGAGGGTTTTCCTAGGGTAAATAATTGTGTCATTTGTTTATATATTTTTTCTGAGTTTCTGTTTATTGCATGTGATGTTATTCTAGTTCGAAAATTTAACATGGTATCAGAGCGGGTCTAAAGAAAAGATCCAGAACCAGACGTCATTCAATTATGATTTTCTGAGCAAAGTATGAGTTGTTTCTGTGTGTGTTCAATATTGTGCGGGCTGGAGTTTTCCAGAATACTTGTGTTCAGAGCTTCTAAATTACTTGTCATGAAGATCATTATGATTGCAGTTACGTTATTCCTTAAGAAGATGTTCATTGGTATTCATCGTGCAAGATAGTATTCATGCAGTGCAATGATCATCTTATGAATGCTGGACTGTAATTTTTGTTCAATCTTGTTAAAAGAGATAGTTGTGTATTGATCTTTATGTGTGTGCGTGCTGAGATCCTTCTTGAGAAAGATTAGACAATCCATAGATAAGTATTTTGTATCTTCGAATATTGATCATGAATTTAATTCATGCAATAACATTGAAAGTTGTGAATCATGTATGCTTCTAGCATTAGTCTATTTGATTCTATTACTAATCTCTCTAAAATGCTTCCAGGATGGATCGAGGAGCACAAGGATAATGAGAGATTGCAACCTGAGATGAGTTGGTGGCTCTTGAAGAAGATGTAGGTATTCAGATTATTGTGTGATCAGTTTATTCTAAGAGGAGGAATTAAGATTAAGAGGGAGCTTGAACAACAAATGGAAAGTGGCAAATCCTTTGCAGAGGATCAGCAAGCTCATGTAGTAGTGTGACTGCTAAAGTTCCTTGGTTGGTCTTCATTGGAATCAGCTCTATTTTGTTGTGATAATTAAAGCAGTGAGAATGTTGCCCATGTTGAGAGGGTGTCTCGGCTGAGAGGGAGTATTAGTATTCAAATGATTTTTTTTATGTGCTTTAATGAGTTCTTCTCCGAGAGGGAGAAGTTCGAGGTGCAATCCCTTGTTAATGAGTTCTCTGCGAGAGAAGTTCGAGGTGCACTCCCTTGTTAATGAGTTCTTCTCTGCAAGAGAAATTCGAGGTGAAATCCCCTGTTAATGCATTCTTCTCTGCGAGAGAAGTTTGAGGTGAAAGCCCTTGTTCCATCCTCTGGGAGTAGCTATGGTGGATCCACCCTCTAGGAGTAGTCATGGTGGAAGTCATGTGTGAGACTCCATGACTTAGTTTACCGTTTCACCCTCTGGGAGTAGCTATGGTGAATACTGTTATGCTAAGATAACAATTTTATATTAAGAAAATCTATGATGAGATTTTGTTTTTGACATTTTTGTTGCAGCTTCATTGTGCTTGTCAAGTTGAGACACACTATGTCATATGAATGATCTCTCTCTTGCTAAGAGGGAGTGTTAATGTTTGTGGATAGCTACAAGAGAGCTCCTTCATATTTGTAACATTAACAATCATCGCACAGACTTAATATACTAGTGTTATTATTTAGTATGCTCGGTTGGAGACATAATTGTCCACTGGAAGCATGTGACATGGCGTCTTACTTGTCACCGATCTTTGGGTGACTCAACACCATTACTGTTTTTCTTGGCATCATGCGAGCTCTTGGCATCGTGAAAAGCTTTCTTCATATATATTGGCGGTTTATAATAATATCGTCGATTTTTCTTATTCATGTCAACAGTCATCTTATGTGATGACGATTCATATTCTATAACTCCCAACGTTTGACATGTCAGGGCCTCTTGATCGCACGTAAGTATTATGTATATTTGATGACCATTATCGCAGGAGATAGTGGTGTCATTGTTTTTGAGGTTCTGAGCATCGAAAGGAAATTATTATCTTGTTCTGAGTATTGAGAGTGTCCATCTTGCATCAACACTGTGAGTGTCGTATCTTGTATTAGCACTGTGAGTGCCATATCTTGTATTAGCACTGAGAGTGTCGTATTTGTATTAGCACTGATAGTTCTCTCTATGTGCTCTGGGATTCATGAGTAGTATAGTTGATGTTTAAATTTTGATAAGAGTAAATACTCCTTTGTAGAGCAGTATTCTCTGTAAATGTTTGTTATGAGATAATAGACTTGATAAAGAAGTCTTCATGTGATCTAGCTCGTGAAGCTTTGTACTAGAAGTTGTGGTTACTCAATAAAGGGTTCATTTTCGGGTGTGGCTGGGTTTATCCCTCGAGTAGGAGGGTTTTCCTAGGATAAATAATCGTGCCATCTGTTTATATATTTTTTCCGAGTTTCTGTTAATTGCATGTGATGCTATTCTGGTTCCAAAATTTAACATTTAGGTGCAATTTCATAACAAGCAATGGCATGTGGACCTTCAGGTTTTCTCAATGTTGTTTGCACTTACCATATTGTGAACTTCGTAAGGTTTTTTCTCTTGTTTTGCAAGGAGAAATGGAGGTGCTTGAGGATAAAGGAAGACTGTGGCAAGATCAAAGGAGATAACCATGAGAAGAACACAAGCAAGAGGTGGCTTTTGCTTCAAGACTTCAAGCAAGTACAACATGGAGAATTCAAGATTTCAAGTATCAACAAGTTGCAAGTCATTCATCAAGAGGGAAAGAAAGATGATGTTCGAGATTGAAGGTCAAAATGAAAATGCAAAGTCAAAGAACAAGATGAAAATGGGGATCAAAGAACTAGTTGTGCGAGAGAATGATGAAGGCTACAAGAGGAAGTTATCACTAACTTGAATTTCCTTCGGAAATCCAAGTTCACTTTGAAGGATCCAACTACATGAAGCAACTCATCACTTATACAAGGCCAAGGCATCAAGATTTCAAGTACAAGAAAGTTCAAGCCATTTCAATAAGAAGATTTCCAAGAGGATAGAGAAGATTCATGAAGATGAAGTAATTTAGGAATGAGTCACCACAATCAATTCACGACTTAATAATGTTGAGTATCAAGAGATATTGCTAGAGATAGCAAGACTTCTTTATAATGATGAAAGGTGCAATTGATGAAGTTTACAAGATAAGCATGTTGGGGTGGCGCCCACTCATCTTCAACCAATCAGAAAATTCTAGTTCCACATGTCCAAGAAAACCAATCAAATCATTCCAAGTGTACATGTGGAGTCCATCTAATGCCTATACCTAACCTATTTTCTTATTGGTCCATAAAAGCAATGTAATTTTCTTATTGGCCCACAAGGTGTTGTTTTATTGTAATTGGATAAGCATTTAATGCGTGTAGCTGTTATTACATTAAGGTTGTGTTGGATAAATTTGGGTCATTGATCTTAAATTGATCTTTGTACATTCATTGTAATTGAGCTCCCTATAAAATACAAGACCTTCTCACTTGTAAAGAGAGAGTTTTGCAGAGATTGTTGTCATAATACTACCAAAATTATTCCTTCTTCATTGTTGTTATCATGGTGAATGTTTGTGAAGTTTTGGAGTATTGTATGGTTTCTACATTTCCTCATTCAGATTAGTATTTCATTTTTGTTGAATAGAAGTAGAAGTAAATGAATAGAAGATATTGTTGTTGGTGAATCATGGTGAAACTAGTGTCCATACCTTTTGATACTTGTTGATTGCAAGTATCAGTGTAAGGTTAGTCTGGGCCTTATTGGAAGCATTTAACTTCAATTGGAAATGTTCGTTTGGATTGTGCCATTATTGGGTATTTTAATGAGTGTTGGCAATATGAAAACCATCCACACATCCTTAGAAGCAACTGCCCTCCTTTGCATAATTGATTTGGTTTAGCATGGACTAATTAGAGTCTCACCACACCATCAATAGTCTCTTACATTGTAGAGTTAACCTAGCTTTCTAAACCCTTATTTGTTTGCAATTTCTTTCATTAGAAGTAGTTGAAGAGCCTACATGCCATATCATTTGCATTTGCAAAGTTGATATCCATTGAATGAACAACGTAAGTCCCCAAGTGACTACCAACAAATCACATCCAAAAACTGATGCAGGAGCATCTTGGGATCTTGGCAATCTTGCATCAACCAAAAAGATTTTGTTTTCAGTTTTCTAGTTTGTCTATTGCTGAGTTTCTTTTAGCGTTCTTTCAGTTTGGATCATTTGTTGTTGCGCACCTCATGGAGTGTTCCTGGCATCATGTTTTACCTTCACTTAGGTTCGCATCTCGATTGGCTTCTTCGCATGTGAGATATCTTAGATTTCTAGGGGGACATCACTATTCTTCATGTTTCACGATTAGTTTGTATTTTTCGATCTCGTGAAGGATTTTCCCGATCAGCGAAGCTTCATGGCGCGTGCATGGCTGACCTACTTGTGGGTTCGCTCGTCATGTTTTATTTATTTGTGAGAGATTCTTATGATTTTAGGTCCTAGCCTATATGGTAATACGTTTTCCTATTCTTGGAGAATGTAATCTTTCCCAGGCCGACCTGATGCTTGCAAAGGCTTTATAAATGGATGTAATTGATCGATTTGGAAGATGGAGTAGTATAGCTTCGGTAGCTAGATCTTACAGCGTGATCTTGTGATAGATAGTATAAAAACATAACCTATAAAAGGTTCTAAAATAGGCTTGTATGCCTGGAATGTAGACTGCATGTTGCAGATCCTTTGTACATGATTTCTGGATGATAATAAGAAAGCAGATCTTGCACATCTCTCCATAATTTGTGTTGTTTCCATTGTGTGACTCTTGCTGCAAGGATTGGACTGACTTCTTTGAGGTTCCTCTTGTCCTTAGCTGCACCAAAAACTGAGTTAATTCCAGGATTAGAAGGAACCTTGAGGTTGTCTTAGTTGATCACACAATCATATACATTGTTTAGCATCTAAGATTCCTTATTCAAGGGAGGATTTGATATTTAGTGTTTCATCTTGGGAATACTAAGTGTTTCATCCTGCATGTTGAAGTGGTCACAAAACTCACATCAACAAGCTTAAATGAGAAAATACCTTGAGAACCCTATATAAGACAATCATTTACACTCACAATTAAGAATCCCCTAGTTATAAGTTACAAATCAAGCATTCCTATTTCCTTCATCAAGAACAAATCTAAGTACAAAGAGCATCAAGCTACAACAACTTATCTTCAAGTATATTTTCATGATGGATTTTGTTATGATTTGTCATGTTATTGCATCAACACATGGAGGACTTGTCTAAAGAGCATTGCATCACCACCATTATCGATCCTAAGGTATAATCTTGTCAATTAGCATTTCATTTATCATTTAGCCTCTACCATACCAGGGGTAAGCTCTCTTTAACATCATCATTGTGGAGGTGGGAACACCAACACGGGCTTTGACTTAGGCAAGCCCCTATATAGCACAAAACTTTTCCCTCTTCCATGTGTGTACATTACAAATTCGACAACAAAGAGTTGCAAATATGCACAGAGAAGACTGAGACATGGTCCCAAAATTTGAATAGGCAAAAACCCCTAAACTATGTTGATTAGCTCAATTGATCGACACTTTAGGCTGAATTTGGAGGGAAAGATCTACAGAGCAGCCTGATCTGGAATCTAAAGCCTTAGCTAAAGAAAACACCTCCGGGTCTAGGGTACCTAGCTCGCTAGACCAACACTATCAGCTACAAGTTAGTCTCTGCATCTCATTTCTAGATCTATACTTTTGTATTGGTTTTCAGTTCTCTATCTTTCTGTTTATGCTGAATATTGTCAATTTCCTAGCATTTTACCTAGTCATTACATATTCACATCAGATCAAATCAAATCAAAAGAGGAAATAATCATACACAACATCTAGCTCTCTTTTGGGACTAATGTTGGATCTTGTTGGCTAATTCCTCCTATGAATGATAGTGATTTGGGAATTAAGATCCTAGTTTATGTCTCTAGGCTAGGACCCCATTTCACTACATTACATTTTGGTGAACCCGACATATCTTACACTTAAATATTTTCTGATTTTCAGTTTCAAATCTGATTTTTGAATGAAATTTTCAGATTTAGATATAATCATTTCCAAAATTCATTTCTTATGTACTTCCATTGGTTAATTAATCACATCATTTCTATTTCATTGTTATTACTTAGAAAACAAATTTGTTTCCGTAAATATCTCATTGAATTCTTAAGTAGTTGTTTTTTGCGATAAATCCATTTCATGGATGTGAGAGCTTTTTTCGCTTTTCTTATGACCCTCCATCCCTCTCCTAAAGATCTATAATGGTAATTGCATATTTAATAGTGAAAACAAAGTTTACAATATATTGGCAATTACATTATGATGTTTCTAAAAGAAACAAATGTAAACAAAAGTCATAAATAGAAACTACTTAAACTAACTAAGATGACCATTAAAGAAACATTACATTATTTTAATACCCTCCTATAATGGTCATCGTTCTAACAACCCTAGAGAAGACATAATTTGCAGGCTTTTTGTCACAAATGCATAGAATGCTGCCCCCTTCTGCTCATGAATTCATAAAATGATCTGCAAAATGAGCCTACTATTGAGGCCCTCCTTGAATCTACAAAACTTATGGAAATGACCAAGATAACCACAATCCTTCCAACCGATGTCTTATGCATTTGGTTGCCTTATCGATTTTAATAACAACCTTAGTAATCATTAGTTAACTATCCTTGCATTTCGTATTTATTTGATTATACTTTTTCTTATATATATATATATATATATATATATATGGCAGATGCAGACACATATATGTACACACACATGTATAAAATATGTATACATATATATAAATATAAGTATGATATTTTAGCATTGTCCTATGTTGCTCAGTGCATTCATGAGTATATATATATATATATATATATATATATATATATTATTTTATTTTTATTGAGGTGCACATTGCTTTCTCATGAATTAATCCAATTTTATGATATCGGATGTTATGCTTTCGTTGATTTATTTTTTTGAGGGAACTCTTTCTGTGGGTGGTAAGAGCAACTCCCTCTTGCCACTTTGGCAAGAGGAGAGTTGCGCTTGTCGCCGCCCAAGCTAAAAGCTTGGTGGTCAGCAAAGGGATTCATTCTTGGTTCTTGCTTGCGATTTGGAATGAAGCTTCTTCGTTGAGCATCATTTTTGTTTTTGCTTTTTCTGGTTGCCGTTGTGGATACAGCCTGGACTATGTGAACTCTTTGAGGTTCGATCTCTTTCATCAATCAATCATTTTTTTTGCTGGAAAAATTTGTAAATGTTCTGGAATGATTGTTTAGTTCAATTGTTTGCATTATGTGATCGGTTGTCTGTATAGGTAGACGTATGTCTGCAGCCCAAATATTTGAAATTTGTGACATGGAGTTATATATATCTTTGAACTATACATTGATTACTAGTTTTTCTATCTGAATCTAAGTTATTCAGCATGCATCGTAGCCTTATGCTCTACATTGAGTTTTTGTTTAGGTGAATCATGGCTTCAATTTGCATCAGGGTTATATCAGTAGCATTATAGCATTCTTCTCTACATCGAGCTTCTATTATGGCTTTTAAATTTGCAACATGTTATAATTAAGTTGTATTATGGCATCATACTCTACATCGAGTTCTTATCAATTGCAATAATGGCATCATACTCTGCATTGAATTCTTATTAGCTACATTATGGCATTATAAACTGCATCATGGCAGTTTGTATCTGCACCAAGATTTCATATCTCTGCTGCATGTCATCATATGATTGCTTCTGGAATAAATTGCATTGTATGTCAATACCATTGTTTGTTTTATCAGAATATTTGCATATGAAATTATTGGATTTTGGTTCATTTAAAACCATTATGCAAGTTGTACTCATTAAAGAAATAATGACTTAAATTATGGTAAAGAAAACATGTGAATTCTTGTTAGGACAAATTCTTGGGGATTAATACATCATGCTTACGGTTCTAGTTAGGGTTTACCATGTTGGTTCCCCTTAGATCCTTTTGTATAATTCCTCTGGATCAAATAAGATTGATATAAGTACTTGCAAACTTGAGTTTAGGTTGAACCTTTGAAACTCTTATCCTTATGGAAAACTATGACCAACCCTGGGATGAGTAGAATATTGTCTTGATAGTGTCTTACCAATATAGAGGTATATGCCATCTGGATTGTATTACTCAATGAGACAGACCAAGAGGTCCACGAGACAAGATTGGTGGTGAAATTGACTGCACAAAGTATGTGCTTGTACTTACAAAACCTTGGCCAAGGTGGGGCTATACTACGGGTAGTATACGCCAGTCACTAGGACCAGTAGTACAATGTCTAGCTAGGAAGATCACCTAGTAGGCAAGGATGTCTTTAGGTTGACTGGCTATGATGGTTGTGGGTTCTACATCAAGTCTTGGTTGGCAAGAAAATTGATACTTTACTCGTGTACTCCTGGGAAGGATTGGACTACTTCCTTTGGAAGTTGTGCGGGTGATAGTTGGTCACGATCGAAAGATCCATGGTTGGGTGGCTAAAACCCCTGATGATACTCTTTCGCCTTTGATGTTCCAACTTTCCAGAAATGATCAAGCGATACGATCAACATGAACAAGTTTTGTTTTGTTTAAGTTATCTGTTAAAATATTATTTATTTACGGTAAAGTAAATACCGTAAATTGATTAAGTTAGTTAATTTTCAGATTCATGTGAAAGTAGTCAGTAACTGCAATTGGAAGTTAACTGTCACTTTTTCACGCTCTTAGGAAATTGAAGGTTAGTTGTAATTCAGTTTTCATTTCCGTAATTACTGTTTATAATTTTATTTTATTATGTTCATAGAGTTTGGATGTTACACAAAGTATTGAGGTTGAGAAGAAATCGGCATCCACTTTCCTAAAGAAGTTCTAGGTTTCCAACCTCCTTTGTTTGCATCCCCTCCTCCATTGTTCAATACATCTGTCTTCTTCCTCTAACTTTTGATCTAAACAAGGGAGTATCTTGCTAAAGCTTCTTAAAGGCCAATTTGATTACTCTCCCTTGGCCAAAACAAAGAAAAAAAATTAAACAAAATCATGATTGTGTTTATCATCAAATGCATGGCCATTCCACTAATTAATGTCAAGCTTCAAAAAGTAGAATTCAACAACTTATCATAACTAGTATCATTGAAATGAAAAGTGACAACAAATTTCACCTTTGTCTTGTACCTTCTAAATAATACTTATTCCTATTATGTTTCTCCTCACAATGTGACACTAGACACATACCTTTTGGGGGCTCATTGCCATACATGGTGGTACAATTTCATGTGCAATCATACTTGGGTAGCAATATGATAGCCTAATTATTCTTATCTTTATGTTGGGGACCAAGAATAGTTTTTAAGCAATTATCCTTCATTAGAATCAAGTTTCCCTTTGTTGAGTTGTATCTTCTATAACAATTTCCTTTCTTGCATAGAATTGTTTGTCCCTTGTGAGGATTTTCTCCTTGCTTGGAGGTGTGTATCCTTGATTGTGACCTCTTCCTTGCTTGAAAGTGTGTAAGGTTCCCAACTGGCTGTCAATGTTATGCTTATGGTATTTATATAAAATATGGATGGACGCTTTGTTCAGACTTAGTTAAGTTTGAATATCCCTCTTAATTCACTGTCTCAAGTGTCAAGTTA